>CM042172.1:38513664-38592251 GCA_023376005.1 Doryteuthis pealeii
CATTTATATATACAGCCAAATACTGTATTATATAGTGTGAATGGGAATGATAATTTGCATATTGATCTTAAAAAATTGATTTTAATTGATAAATTCTTAGTTTTGTTGAAATAACCAATCGAATACCTTGTACTATTAGTATTTTTGTAATTTAACCATTGTAGTTATTTTTGACAAGATCAAAATGAATGAAATTATTCTAATCAATTATTATTCTGATAACTCCATCGAAATCTATTAGATTTCCAAATGCCACAGTTGAATGAGCTGAATATCTTTTATTAAATTATAAAATGACTTGATTAGTTAAATTAAAAGTTAATTGAAACAATGACATTGTGACATGCATTTTGAAAAAAATTAAAATAGTTTATTATAAATTATTTTAATTTATTATCTAGATATATAATTGAATTATTTATATTATATCTACATCTGGATAATAAATGTTATGTTTAAGTAATAGGTACCAGGTACTTTTCACTGTATCACAATTTTTTTTTATTAAGGGACCCCCTTTATTCAACATACATGTCTGATAACTAAACTTTGATCCTCCCCTACCCCAGTAAGTACTGGTTTATTTACCCAGTGCCTGTGGTGCCTCTCAAGGCGAATGCTCACAGAATCAAAAGCTTACTTTTTTTTTTTTTGCACCGACCGGCGGAAGTTTCGATTCCTGTGGGAGCCCCCTCCCCACTTGTATACTGGATCATAGAGTATTCAGGGAATTGTGAATTGAGTAGTAATATAGTTTCGGTTACAGACAGAAAAACACACAAGCTCCATTATAATAAGATTTGTGAAATTAATCAGTTTGTTTAAAGCATAGTATTGTAAAAAAAAAAAAAAAAAATCTTCAGTTCTATCACAAAGATTTTTTTTACAGCTTTTATGGTCTAATGAATGTTACATTAAAATTTCACTCTTGTAGTGTTGAAATTTTTTTTTCATTCTCTCTCTTGTGTAATCATCATTGTTGTGTTTTTGAGTCTCAGTCTGATGTCTGTAACAGATGGAGGTAATAAAAAATAATTAGGTTCAACTCTATCAATCAGGCCAGATTTTATTGCAATTAATTAATGAAACAATGTATATGGGCATGGAGGCATACTATCTTACACCGCCATTAGACAGTATGTCAATTTTCAACATTTTTTTTTTACTAGTGTCAATTTTCAGCATTCTTTTTGAAAAGATGGATTCCTTAGTCCATACTTACATTTCAATTCCTTAGACTCTCTCCCTCTCATCATCCATCTTAGTAAGTCCTCTAGACGGCACCCAGTGTCTGTACAGAGTTAATGAATGTAAGTTTTTTTTCTGGTCAGCCAACACGTGTGTACATGTGTTGGAGTCCATAGAACATCACTTATAGATTCTTCTAAGCTTTAGCCATGTCAGTATTACTGTATGGTTGCACCACTTGGACTCTAATGAAACATTTGGAGACAAAGCTAGAAAGTTCATCCACACAGATTTCAATTCCTTTGCCCCCACCCCCCCCATCCATCTCTATCAGCTATCTGTCTTGGTAAGATCTCTAGCCAAACTGAGTAGCCCCCTCGGAATGCTTGGATTACATATATATGTCATGAGGACCACATGGATTACATATGTATGTCATGAGGGCTGCACATGACAACTAAGTCTTTAATTCATTATTTAATACATTAACAGAACTAAGTGATGATTTCTATCATTCATTTCTTTATTATCAACTAAAAGCTATTGAATACATATCTAAAAAAAAACATTTTTGCTTAAAAGAAAAGAAAAAAGACTATTACTGGCCAAGTTCAAATAATAAAATGTACAAGTGTCATTGTCTCTTACAATTATAGCCATGTGTTGATTGAAAGCATAAGGAAAGACTCCTCCCTTTTATTGACTGAGTTAGCCTCTTCCTGAGATACAATGTACTGATAACAGACTTTATTTCTTAACAACATATTGCCTTAATGAAAATAAATGACTGTTTTTTGCCCAGAATTTTTTTGAAATATCCAAATTGTTCCTGTAATTCTTCTTGTATTTCGTTTTTATCACATTTATTATTGATTATCTAATGTAAGTAAAGTCATTGGGGTGGCCTATTGTCAGTATCAGCCAGACAGTGAGGGAGTCTATCCCCTTTTCACTAGCGCTAGACCAAGGAGATTATTTTTAGCATCTGAGGTGGGGTGCCACACCTACCATCAGCTCCTCACTTTACCGCACAGATCACTGTGCTACTCATACGCTGAGTTGGTGAGGGCCGGTATTGAACTAAGAATCTTGTGATTCCTAGCCGAACACTCTACCGACTGAGCTAAACCGGCCCTAAATATCTTTTTATCTAATGTAGATAAGCTTAAATTGTGACAATAACTAGAACAACAACAACAAAAAAATTTCTCAGTATCCTGATTGATAGTTATGTGAGTACAAGAATCCTAATAGTGAAGGTAATTTTAAATTCCAAATTAACAAGAAGAAATTCATACAAGATGTTATCTAGATCGGGGTTTCTCAAACTTTGGAAGTTGTAGACTGGTTGACATTTTTTTTTATCCACACACGGACCGGTGTTTAGAATGAAACAATTTGTTAAACTTGAAATAAAAAGTATTCATGTAGTTATGTTAAAATTATCTTTATTTAATACAGAAATCAATCAATTATCTTTATTTAATACAGAAATCAATCATCTATATAAACTAATCCCAGTGTACAGTCAATGGGAACAGTGAGACTGCTTCTTATTTGTCAAGTCTTGGCTTGAGAGAAAAGAGTGCCATATGCAATGGTTCTTGAATATCCAAATTGTTCCTGTAATTCGTTTTTATCACACTCATTGTTGAAAAAGCAGGCTATGTTGATGGGAATGGAAGAAGCATATTGAGAGTGATTTCAGCCAGGTGATATTTTTAGAAATTTGCCGTACTTCAAAACTACACAAATTTTTTAAAATCATGTGTGGCGCCTGCAGACCAGCATGTAGTACTTCACGGACTGGCACTGGTCTAGCAGACTGGCTATAAGAAACACTGCTCTAGACGGTACCTAGTATCTGCAAAGAACTCGCATTGGGTTGAAGAAGGGGCCACGGCCTCCAAAAAGGTTGAGAAACACTAATGTAAAGTATGTATGAAGATTCCACTGACTCCCCCCACACCTCCTACTCATCCTCCTACTTAAATGTTTATCTTATATTAGTTATATAATTTCAACCAAATGCCTTTTTAACATTTTGCCCTACTTTGAACAAATGTTATTGCCATATTTGCTCTTCTTTTTTTAGAGAGTCTACTTGACTCTCCTATTTCCTTATTCTCCTTATTAACAACTCTTCTTTTTTTGTTTGTTGTTGCTCTCAATCAACAACCAGTGAGTGAAGCACTTCATTGGAGTTTTCCTGTATCGCTTGGGTTGTTATCTTTTCTTGGCAACCCTGTCAAGAATAAAATTAAACTTGATAGATTTGTATTAGTTAGCATTTAGGTTACATTTTATTTAAAAAAAAAAGATTATTTCTTAATGTATGTATGTATGTATGTATGTATATATATGTATGTATGTGTGTATGTATGTGTGTATATATATATATGTTTAAAGATTAAAAAAAAAGAAAAAAGGTTGTTGGGGTGGCCTAAAGTTGGTATCAGCCAGACAGTGAGGGTGTCTATCACTCTTTCACTAGCAGTAGACCAAGGAGATTGTTTTGCCGTCTGAGGTTGAGTGCCACACCTACCATCAGCTCCTCACTTTACCGTACAGATCCCTGATTGGTGAGGGCCAGTATCAAAACTGGAACCTTGTGATTCCTAGCTGGACGCTCTACCAGCTGAGCTATATATAATATATATATATATATGTGTGTGTGTGTGTGTGACTTGATGGGGTTTTCTTAATTTTTTTTTTTTTTTTTTTTTTTCGCACCCTCTCTTGTCTAATCTATTCCTTATTCCATATCCATTCCTGTCGTAATTAATTTCCAACTTCACTTTTAATTGTTTCTGGGTATAAAACTGGAAAAGCACCGGACGAAAGGGCCCTTGTTTTATCAAACCTTTTTTTTCCCTTCCATTCCTTTCCACCTTTCAGTCTTCCAGTCTTCCATCCATTATCATTGTGTAGATCGCTATAACCTTTACCATATATATATATATATATATATATATATATATATATATATAGAAAGCTCTGCAAAATGATTAGATTTTTTCTTTTTTCTTTTTTTTTTTTTTTTTTCTTTAGAAAAACTTATTTGCAACATGTTTTTCAGATTTTAGCATCTTCTTCATACTCATACCGTGAAAATAAAATAAAAAGTTTTTTTGAAAAAAAAAAATTTACGAAATTCAAACCATTTTGTGGATCTTCTTTCTTATAAGATATCTAATTTTCTCCTGTTGGATCCATAACAACACTTTATATAAAACTAGCAATGGCTACCTGGTGTCACCTGGGTACAGGGGGATTTTTTTAAAGTTAGTCCCGCAGATTCATTATTACCGAATTGTGAGTTGAATCCTCATGGAATGCCCCATTTAAATTCCTATGTAAAAAAAAACAAAAAAAAAAACAGACCTTGCATTGATCCAGCTACTTTGAAAAAAAAATGTTAATCTCTACCATCTAAAATATTAAATGAAAAAAAAAAATCCACAAATTAGAATTTTATTTTTTAATTATTTTCACAAATATAAATCAAATCTCTATTATTTTTGCTCAAAAACCAAGCCCTGGTGATATTTAATGCATATATATATATATATATATATATATATATATATATTTGTCATTAATTGTTTTATTTTCGAAGTTTCCTCCGGACATACATATACATACAACTGCCCTTTATATATGTATAGATAGATAGAAGATATAGATAGATCTGTAAGAACTAGCTTAATTTCTCCCTTTATAGGGTGGCTTTTAAGCTAATAGACAATATCTTTAAGCTGGTACTATGATTAGTGTTCTCTTGTTTCTGTATACTGATCTTTGCTCTTTTCACCTAAGGGTGTATCAAAGGTATTCCCGACGATAATACAACAATTCCAATATTCAAATGAGTTTACTTGTGCTTTTTAAGTAATTGTTTTCTTGAATAGTATTTTAGTTTTGTTCTGTTACGTTCGTATGTGAAGAAATGCGTACAGACTAAATATGTATTGTGTTGTGTTTACAATCAACTGTAATTGATCTAAATGTCACGGTCTTCTATTCATAACAGTGTGGAGTGGTATGAGTAAAGGCTGACAGAAGGAGACGTGGACTCGGAATTTATTTATACAGTTTGGTTTCATAAGACCACGATAGACTTGATCTGGAATTGTGCTCCATTATAAGCAAGACACGCAACTGTAGGTTTAAAGTGATAAGCTGCAACATGCAGCCATCTTAAAAATGTTTATTTTATAGGACATTGTCACTTTTAAAGTGTACGGTTAAATGCAAGAAATATGTGTGGATAAGGCATGTAAAACTGAGTAGCCCCCTAGGGCCGCATGGATTACATATGCATGTCATGAGGGCCGAATGGATTACATATATATTTACCAGCCCCTCCTCATGAGCAGGATGTGACACAAGGTCAGTTTCTTAAATGGAGTTTAACAGGTTTGAAGACGGTTCTCCTTCTCCTAGATTGGTTACCTAGCCATGGTTAAAGAGCCCAGTCTGCCCTGCTATTTGCCTGTAGCTGAAGGGAGCATTGGATTCATCTCTTTCCCAAAGGTATTAGCGCTATGTGAAATGCAAACAGCTTTGTCAATGAATTGAACTGGGGACGATTAGTCCATTTCCTACAACTCTAGCCATTAGACCACACGTCCCATGAATGGATTGCATATATCTGTCATGAGGGCCTCACAAAACAACTAGGTCTTTAAATCCTTCTTCTACATTAATAGAATAAAATGAGGATGGCTATCATTAATTTCTTTATCAACTAAAAGCTAATGAATACATATCTAAAAAAAAGCATTTTTGCTAAAAAGAAAGGAAAAAGAATATTACTGACAGAGTTCAAATAATAAAATGTACAAGTGTCACTTACTTTCAAATATAGCCATATGTTGATTGAAAGCAGGAGAAGGCAAGAAGAAAGACTCACACCCTTTTATTGACTGAGTTAGCCTCTTCCTTCTGCCACTCAAAGGAAGGGGTGAGAGACAATGTATTGGTAACAGACTCTATTTCTTAACAATACATTCATTTTGTTTTTCATTATCATTGATTTATATACCTTTTCCAAATATCTTGACAGGCAGCTGAAAAGGTCCCCTCCAATCAATCGGTTGGTCACGTCAAGCCCTAGCACTTATATGATTGTCTCCACCCTATTGCCCTTATTGTGCACTAACCCTTTTTTATAATATATTTGCTAAAAGGTAGTGGATGAGGGTCTTAATGTCCTGGGTATGATGTTAAACTCCATCTGATGGTGAGGTTCCAGTTCTGTAGCTTTGGAGAATGTGGAGTACCCCATGATCACCAATACTACCAGGTAGTACCTGTTAGGGTCCCATTTATGGGTTAAATAGAAATGTTTTTATAAAAAAAGATTGAGTTTGAAAAAAAATTTTGAATACCTATGAAGAATGCATAAAACAAAGCTTGTTTGGTATGAAATAACCCAACAAGGATTGACATGCCGTAAAATCCAACCAACCAACTAAAAATAATTTTTTATCTGTTAAAAGCTGTAGATGTTTAAATGCTGACTCATGATCCTTCCTGTAAATCCATATGGAACACATTTTCCTTGCTTCAGAATATTTCCTAAGTCTTGTAAACAACATCAACTGAACTTGATTGATGGCATGAGCAATAAAGAACTAAACAATCTTCAAAAGTATCTCCTAAGATTTCCTTTGCATTATACAAAAAATGAGAATGGTAACTTTTGGATACACCTGAATAGTTTTTGATAAAATAGCTTATATATATAAAGGTACTAAATTTGAAGAAATACTGCAAAAACATTTTAAATATATATATAATGTTGTTGAGGGATGCACATATGCTTCTAGTTATATATATATATATATATATATATATATGCCTGTTTATAATATATATATATTGTTTGGGATTTAGTATGAAGCATTGGGTGTGGAATATAAGAAACTCATGAAGAGGCGCAAGCAGCCTCGAAAATTTAATGAAATAAAACAAAACTTAACATTAAAAAACTGAGTTTCTTATATTCCATACCCAATGCTTCATACTAAATCCCAAACAATATGTATATTATAAACAGACATTTTATATATATATATATATATATATATGTGTGTAATAATAATATTATTCATAATAGTGATAAATTTAATTTTAAGGATAATGTCTTTTAATGATTATTAGATTTTTCTAAGGTTTTTAAAAAAAACTGTCTAGACACCACAAATTCAAAAATTTATTTTAATTTATTTTTTTATTGGGAAGAAGTCTGTAAAACAGGAAGCAAAGGTATACATTGTATTTTTTTATTTTTTTATTTTTTTTTTACATGCCCTAGGATTTAAATTTATTATCGTTCGCATAAATTTTTCTTTTATGAGCAATCAAAAGATTTTTATGGTGATATATTTATTTATTTTTTGAGATTCCCTGTATTTGTAAAACCCATGTGATGAGGCTAGACTAATTTTTTGAGTTTCTGGTCAAAATAAAAATATAACAGAATGACGGTGTGTTAAGTTTTTCTTTCTTTGAAAGTTTATATATATATATATATATATATATATGAATGAATGAATGACAAGTCCAGGACACCCTTTTATATATAATCATATATACATATATGAATGAAGAACAGTCCAAGCTTTTAAATGATGCATAGTGTGTGTCAGTACCTCCAACCTATGGAGAAAAATAACCAAATGTAAGTATGTCACATTTATCCCAAACACCCTGTAATTTTCACCTAAAGTCTCAATAGTGTAAATATGACTGTGTGTGTGTGGGGGGGGGGGGTGACTAAACAGAAACAACTATACAATGAATGTAATTCCCTAACATCTAGGCATAAAATAACTCTTGACAGATTGACCTGCCATTAAAATCAATCAACCTTCTGCTAAAGGTAATTTTAGCAATAAAATCTCAAAAGAATTTATTTGAATTGTGTTATTAAAGTTTTATGAAGGAAGAATATATAACTGACTTAATTTTTCAAGTAGAAAAATGTGCTGTTTATATACTAGCTGAATCACCCATCCATGACAGGTGATTATGTGAATAAGTATTTTTGAAGTTTGAAAATTTATATTCCATACAATTGGTTACACCTTGCAGCAATATGGCCTCCTTCAGATTGTTTATTGTTAGAGACCTTCTTCTTCAGAGATGCTGATAGGTACGCGTCAAAAATCTAAAAGGATGCAGTAAAAATTGTATCCATGCATCCCAGTGTTTTATTTTTCCTTCATTGCCATTTCCAGCTAACTGTAAATACATTTCAATATTTTCTTGGAAACAAATTACACTGTATGGGGTTAAATGGCTTTAGTTGTTCATAAATAAAAACGTTATGATTTATTAAGAATCTTTAGTTGGGACCCATCAAATTTCCCAGAGACTCATTCAAATCAAATACCTGGGTCCCAGGAATCACTAAATTAAAAAGCTATCAGCATCACTGTCTTGATAAAAGCTTGTCCTCTTCATTTCTGACTATAAGTAAACTCTTCTCAATTATTAATAATATTTTGAATTGTATGGAAGTCTTTTTTTATTGTTAAACAGCTGCTTCCTTGTAGGATATTGTTTCCACGATTTAAGATCACAATACAGCATTCTTGTGCAGTTCGCATCTAGCCTATTCTCTAGGTGCTTCATTAGGATCCAAGGGGTGCAGCCATACTGATACAACTATGGCTTGGAAGAATTGTCACTTTAACTTGTCAGTCCGATTGGACTTCTATATGTCTGCTAGTTTGTTTATAGCAAGTGAGACAAACAAGACATCCTGGACATTGCTGAAGAAGCAGGGACAAACTCGTAAGTAATGTCCTCTTGTGGAAACCAGCACATGGCCTCACCAGTGTGAGCCGTCCAGCAAATACCTACATTGACCAGATCTGCACGGATACTGGATCCTATGCAGAGGACCTCCCGAGGGCAATGAATGATAAGGACGGTTGGTGAGAGATTGTCATAGATATCCATACTACTCAAGTGACATGATGGTTAAACAAAATGATAAAGATTATTATAGTTAGTTTGATTGGTTTTGTTTTACGGCATATCAACCTCACTAGATCATTTAATGTCGACAAAGTTTTGAAATAAATTCATTCTTAATGGATACTCAATTTTTTTTTATAAACACATTTGGGTTATTTTATACCGAAGATGTTTTGTTTTATGCATTCTTCATGGGTATTCAAAATTTCTTCTCAAACTCAATTTTTTTTTTTAAACACATTTTTTTAAAACTAATTTTTTCCTATCCATAACCATTTTTTAATCCATAACAGGTACTACCACTCTGGGTCATAGTGGACCTGGTAGTATTCGTTTGGTTTGTTTTACAGCATATCCACCTCAGTGGGTCATTTAATGCCAACTAAGTTTTAAAATAAATTCATTCTTAATGGATACTTGATTTCTTTTATAAACACATTTTTCTATTTAACTCATAGATGGGACCGTAAAGGAAAAGCTTGGAAAAGGTCAAATTTTGTCATACAATCATTGTAGATTGTCACTTTGTGATATTGCAAATAAATTGCATTGCAGTTCCAACATTATGATCTTTATCAATCACTTGTTAAAAGCATGACCAGTCACTGTCAGACACTAATTGATACTAATGGATGGACTCTACCAAATATTAAGTGGTCATAAATTGTCCTAACTTGTCATAAACTATATCAGTTGTAATCATAAAAACATTGTCAGCTGTCTGGTTTGTTCTTTTATACTCCAATACTGCACTTACATTATTTAGTTTCTTTGTTTTATGGCATATCAACCTTTTGTGGGGGACCCTACTGATCAGCAGTCCTTGACATACAATACTCCACTTTGGCCCTTACTTAGGCTAGACGAGTGGTCAGAGTGGCCCCAGCTGATCTATTGGCTGGCTAAATTAAGCTCTAACACCTATATAATTGCCCCAACCCTATTGACCTTATGGCAAACACCAACCCTTTTCATCATATAGATGCTAAAAGGCAGTGGCTGAGAGTCTTCATGTCCTGGAAATGATGGTGAGAGTTCTGGAGGTTTGGGAAATGTGGAGCACCCCTTCATCACCATTGCTCCCAGGTCCACCCTAACCTGGAGTGTTAGTACCTGTTAGGGTCCCATCTATGGGTTAAATAGAAAAATGTATTTATAGAAAAAATTCAGTATCCATTAAGAATGAATTTATTTCAAAACTTTGTCAGCATTAAATTGACCCACTGAGGTTGATATGCCATAAAACAAACCAAACCATATCAATGACTTGGTGTAATTTTTCGTTAGTCTGACCCAATGTGTTTTCCGCATAGTCTAGCTTAATGCCTAAACAAAGGCTTTTAGTTATGATAATGAAGTTTTTATGTAACTTTGTTTACTATTTATAATACCTGTAGTCTGTCCATATCATATTCACAGGTGTTATAAATAGTAAACAATGTCAGGTAAAAACTTTATTATCTAAGCTAAACAAAGGCTATTAGTTATGTGGGGACACTTTAGGTTAGGTTACAAGCTTTGAGGTTTCAAAAAACATATCTTGTTTAATGAACACGTTTTTGAGGTGAATAATTGGTCTTAAAGAGTCATTCATTACAGGAGTATATACTATATGTTTCATGGAGATGCTTGTAGTGTAATGGTTATTGTTGTAGAAAATGGACTTGGCAACCAGAGTTCAAATCCTGGACGAGGCTGTTTACCTTTCACATAGCACTAATGCTCTTGGGAAAGGTATCCATCCAACTATTCTCTCTCAGCTATGGGTGAATAGTAGGGCAGATTTGGCTTTTTAACCATGGTTAGGCAACCAGTTTAGGAAAAGAAAAACTCTTAATTGAAACCTGTTAAACTCTGATTAAGAAATTGACCTTTGGTCACATCCTGCTTGTGATGAGGGGGTTGTTGATTTTCTATCTATCTATCTATCTATCTATCTATCTATCTATATTATATATATATATATATATATATATATATATATATATATATATATATATATTAGTGTGTGATTGTCACTGTTTCAGCTTTTACTGGAACGGTGTGCCAAAATGCAGTATTATTGGAAGAGTGCTCAATATAAAAATAGAGCTGTTATATAATATAATAAAATAAATATATAAAGGTTTTACATATCTATTTATTTGATGACAAAGGAACAGTCACAACCATTTTGGTTTCATGTATGCGTAAGCGCAAACAATCTTCAGGTGACGTTCTTTCAAATACAAGGAAAATTGAAAATTACAAAAAGTTTAACAGACATAGGATGTGTATGATTGGATGAAATGTTATGCGTATGTATGTGGTGTTGTTTTGAATGTATATGCGTGTTTATGGACAGTGCAATGTAAACCCTTTATATATTTATTTTATTATATATATATATATACTAGCAAATATATGCACCTTACGGGTGCAAGTATTTAAGTTTTAATGTAATAATATATTAAATTAGAAAGGCTAATGAAACTAAATAAGAATGCAGATAAAAAGATTTGAAACAGAGGCGGGGGGTATAATCGAAAATAGAACAACTGAAACTTACTCTTCCATCACTCTTGTCTTTCATTGTTATTTTTTCTAATTTAAGTATTTAGTTAAAAGAGGAAGTGAAGAATAAAATGACAGTTGTTTTTTCTTGTTAACGGATTTCATTTAAGATTCATTGAAGAAATGTTTGCTTATATTCATTATAATAAAACCAAACAGTTAGAAATCAATAATACTAAGCACATATTTATTAAAATCACATTTTTAATATCAATATGCAAATTAGCCTTCCCATTCACACTGTAAACCGCTATTTTGTTGTACATATAGATATAATTGCATGCTATTAGTATGTAGATATGGTTAACAGTATTAATAATGTAAAACAATTTTATCAATAACTGAGGTTTAAATAAAAATAAATTCATGGTCAATGTGACGTCAATAACAAAGGGAATTGTGACTTGAGTAGTGATTTAGTTTCGGTTACAGACAGAAAAGCACACAATCTCCATTATAATAAGATATATATTACACACTCACTACATGTTCATAGATTCAATTTGTTTATCTTTTTAATTTGCCATGGAAAAGATATATGCCTCTGCATTGATCAATATGTTTTGTTTCTACTGATTTAGACATAAGATGATATATTATAAAGATATGTTGCTATTATCAACTATCATCAAGCTATCTAAAGTACCTTTATTAGTCTTAATAACAATGTCTGATTGTATTTTTCGCATTTAGAACACCAAATGACTAACAACTGCGCAACTTTATGTATCGGTCAGTAGTGTACAATTAAATTGATGTATATAGGCTACCAATGTAAAGTGCTCTGTTCAATTGTCCACTACGCACTAATTACACAGTAATGATAGTGGTCAGTTAAAATTATCAATCTGTCATTAGTATCCGCCGGTCCTTCTTTGGAGACTTCCATTGCGTCTGATTACGTCAACTCCAACCATATTGGATAATCACTTGATCTTCTTATTCTAATCTATCTTGATAACATTCAATTATTGTAAAGGGTGGTCTGAAAGTCTTGTCATATGGTCTCAACTTTCATTATTTTTTTTGTTTTAATAATATATTGTTGCATGAACATCATACTCACCTTCACAGGAAAGCTGTGACTAACGTCCAGTCACCGGACAAAAAAAAAATAGTAACTGAAAGTCTTATATTATTTTCCTGAATTTTTGAGATGAGGCTTGATAATTATTATTTGGATTATTCGGACTATTGTCTTCATCTTTATTGTTATCTGTACAATGTTTCAGCTGATGTGCCTTCCAGCCTTCTTCAGGTATTTCTTGTTGAACTCAGAAACCTTCTTTTCGTAATCGGGAGCCATCACGGAACTTTGAACCCAACCCTTTATTCAATCCACTGGAGTATCCTGTTCTCATTCTGCTAACCATAGCTGGGGTATAGGTGTCTTGTCATATTGTTTCAACTTGCATTATTTTTTGTTTTAATAATATATCAACCTTCATAGGAGCCCTGTGATGCTTAAGGATGAAATCTTGGTGGCTGAGCAGTCCATGACATTCAACTCTCCACTTTGGCCCTTACTTAGGCTAGATGGGTGGTCAGAGAGGTCTCATCCACAAACATCTCCCTAAATGTAAACAAGGTGATGATTCTTTTCTACACCAACAATGGCACCTCTTTTCAAAGATAACAATGCATAACAGGAGTATTTACCGGTAAAGTTGTCGGGGTGGCCTAAAGTCGGCATCAGCCAATCAGCAAGGGAGTCTATCCCATTTTCACTAGCGCTAGACCAAGTAGATTGTTTTTGTGTCTGAGGTGGAATGCCACACCTACCATCAGCTCCTCACTTTACCGCAGAGATCCCTGATTGGCGAGGGCCAGTATCGAAACTGGAGCCTTGTGATTCCTAGTTGGACACTCTACCAACTGAGCTATATATATATATAAAGAAAGCCCACACCTACCAGCAGCTCCTGACTTTACCGCACAGATCCCTGTGCTACTCATACGCTGAATTGGCAGGAGCCGGTTTTGAACTAGGAACTTTGTGGTTTATAGCTGAACGCTCTACCGACTGAGCTAACCTGGCCCTTACCGGTACTTTATATAAAATAACACCAACCATGAAGAAAATTAAGTGACAATGCTTAACCATGCATGTACCTAAACAAACTAGTAGATGGTTCAAAAGCAAACCTGACATGTTTTCTTAGTACAAAGTGGGGGGGGGGGCTGTAAACAAAGCATGAACTCTTCACTTGACATTCATAGATTAAACAAGTTTATTTTTTTGATTTTGAAATGCCTCCTCCTCACCAAACAGGCATAATATTAAACTGCATCTGAAGTTTCAGTTCTGGAGAATGTGGAGTCACCGTTTCATTACCATTACTCCCAGGTGCCACATAATTCTGGCCTTGTGGTGCCACATCTAAGTAAAGCATAGTAAATAACTACATAACATGAATTTGCACATCGCATGGTTTAATGATTAGCGAGTTAGATTACCAGACCATTGGTAGTGAGTTTAATTCTCATTGGGTGCCACATAATTCTGGCCTTGTGCCTCATCTAAGCTAAGCTTAGTAAATAACTATATAGCATAAATTATATACTATTAGCCATACTTAGAAGAAAACTGAAAGCTAACACTTCACAAACTCTCTTTCAACGTGGTTAGTTTAAGTCTAACTTAGATGTCTAGAGGCCGAAGTCCTTTGACTGTGGACGGAATTGGTGAGGATCGTTATCAGACCCAGAACCTTGCAGTTGCTTGGTGAATGCTCTACCAACTGAGTTAAACCTACTCACTTAGTGTGTGTGTGTGTGTATATATATATATATGATATGATGGACTCTTCCGTCGATTTCGACGTATGAGGTTCAGACAACCTCTTTCATCTAACCTTGTGTGTTATATATATATATATATATATATATATATATATATAATTATGTTCTGCCTCCCTGGTGCATAAACATCTAAAAGGAAGCAGTAAAATCATATCCTTGCATCTCAATGTTTTTGTTTTTTTTCTTCTCTCACCATTTCAAGCTAACTGTAAATACATTTCAATAGTTTCTTAGAAATGAATTACACAGGATAAGTTACAAGGTAGGGGTTAAAGGGCTTTAGTTGTTTCCCCAGATCATAAATACAAACCCTACAATTTATTAAGAAACTTTAGTTGGGACCCATCAAATTTCCTGGGGACTCTTTCAAATCAAATATGTGCATCCCAGGATGCACTAAATCAAAAAAGCTATCAGCATCACTGTATGTGTGTGTGTATATATATATATATATATATATATATATATATATATATATGGAGGCGCGTGGGCTAGTGGTTAGTCGTGGAAAATGGACTCGTCGGTTCGAGTTCAATTCCTAGATGAAGCTGTTGGCATTTCACATAGCGCTAATACCCTTGGGAAAGGTATGAATCCATATATTCTCCCTCCAGCTATGGGTTAAATAGTAGGGCAGGCTGGGCTCTTTAACCTTGGGTAGGTAACCAGTCTAGGAGAGGGATAACTCTGAATTCAAAATTCCTGAGGTCAGTCGTTGATTGGGTTCGTGGCATTCCTTGATGCACCAATTCTTTCCTATCGACTGTGCGAAAAAGTGTGGAATGGTCCTACACAAGCCTTCACCACTATAAACAAATCAGTGTTGGTTGTTCACTGGATGAACACTCATGCGTTGAAAATCGACGAGAGAGTCCATATATATATATATAAATTTATCAACCCTCCACACAAGCAGGATGCAACACAAGTTCAATTTCTTAAGTAGTGTTTAACAGGTTTGAATTCAGTTTTTCTTCTCCTAGACTAGTTACCTAGCCAAGGTTAAAGAGCCCAATCCCTACTATTTAACCATAGCTGGAGGGAGTGTAGTTGGATGCATACCTTTCGCAAGAGTATTAGCGCTATGTGAAAATGCAAATAGCCTCATCCAGGATTTGAACTTTGGTTGACAAATCCATTTCCCACGACTCTAACCATTACACCATGCATCTCATTTAGAATATGAGGTGACATAAATTAAGCAACAACAAAGAGACTCTTGGACATTGTCACAATTGATTTCATTGTCCTCTTCTTTCTCATTTGTGATTAATGGTCAAAATGTCCTTCAAAATATCTCTGCTACTGCTTCACGGTCAAGTTAAATTTTTCCTATTGCTGAACCACCCTGTTGGTTGGGGCTGTAGAATACACCAACTGCACCTCTGCAGAGGGGTAAAATCCCTCTAATGGGACCATCTGTTGGCCGAGGGTGGTTAAGGACGGAATCCTTGTGGCTGAGCAACACTCCACTTTGGTCCATATGGCTAGATGGCTAGCCATGTGAAGCACTAGCACCTATATGATTGTCCTAACCATATTGCCTTTATGACAACCCCCCAACTCTTTTTCCGCCCTGTCGGCTGGGGCGTTAGAATGCACCGATTGCACCTCTGCAGAGGGGTAAGACTCCCCCAATGGGGCCAGCTGTTGGCTGTGGGTGGTGACCCATGATGCTTAAGGATAGAACCCAGGTGGTTGAGCAGTCCATGACTTGCAATACTCCACTTTGGCCTTATCTTGGGCTAGACAGGCAATCTGAGAGGCCCCCTCCGATCAATCGGCTGGTCATGTCAAGCCCTAGCAACTACATGATTTTCCCAACCCTATTGCCCTTATGGCAAGCCCCAACCCCTTTTTATCATATGGGTGCTAGAAGGCGGTGACTGAGGGTCTACATGTCCTGGGAATGACGTTAAACTCTATCTGATGGTGAGGTTCCAGTTTTAGAGGTATGGAGAATGTGGAGCACTCCTTCATCACCATTGCTCCCTGGTCCACTCTGACCTGGAGTGGTAGTACCTGTTAGGGTCCTATCTATGCGTTAAATAGAAAAATGTATTCATAAAAAATTGTATTATCCATTAAGACTGAATTTATTTAAAAATTTTATCGGCATTAAATGACCCACTGAGGTTGATATGCCGTAAAACAAACCAAACCAACTCTTTTTATCATATATGGTCTTGAAAGCTGCAACTGACCTGGAGTGGTAGTACCTTTTTAGGGTCCCATCTATGGGTTAAATAGATAAAAAAAAAAATGAGCAGAGATGCTGATAGGTATGCGTCCTGCGTCACTGACACATAAAGACCTAAAAAGACCCAGAAAAATCATATGCATGCATCCCAGTGCTTTTGTTTTCTACCTCCTGCCATTTTCAGCTAACTGTAAATACATTTTAATAATTTCTTGGAAATGAATTGCACTGTCTGGGGTACAAAGTAGGAGTTAGATGGTTTTAGTTGTTCATAAATAAGAATTTAAGGGTGCTCTTCATATATGTGATCTACCGAAGGTTTATGAGGGTTAGTTTAATGGGAAAATAATGGGTAGTTAATGGGTAGATCACATATTGGAAGAGCACCAATTTAAGAAACTTTAGTTGGGACCCATCAATTTCCCGGAGACTCATTCAAATCAAATCCGTGAGAACCAGCACACACTAAATTAAAAAAAACAAACTATCAGCATCACTGTGAATGAATATTAAAAAATGTGTTTAAAAAAAAGAGTTTGAAAAAAATTGAATACCCAACAAGAATGAGTTGAGCAAAATGTCTTTGGCATAAAATAACCCAACAAGGGTTGACATGCCCTAAAATCCAACCAACCAATCAGAATGAATAAAACAAAAATGTCTTCGGCATAAAATAACCCAACAAGGGTTGACATGCTGTAAAATCCAACCAACCAATCAGAATGAATAAAACAAAAATGTCTTTGGCATAAAATAACCCAACAAGGGTTGACATGCTGTAAAATCCAACCAACCAATCAATTGCTGAATTTGATCCTGAGAAAAAAAAGCAAACAGAAGAAAACACCTCTCACCATTATTCTAATTGACTTTTGGTTGAAAGTGTGTACTCATTTACTTTCTGCATTGCCATATTCGGTTGAAAGTGTGTACTTACTACATTTCCATATTGCACTGTTGCATAAAAGTATCCCCTCTCCCCCTTTTCTCAATATTCAAATTAGCATTACCATATTTTTTCTTTGTGGGTGAGAAGATAATTCCTGCTACTCGATCTTCTTTTCTGCATCGTGTTCTGGTCTCCTGCCCAATTTCCATGACTCAAGGAAATTGCATGCCAACTTTTGCAGGGAGTGAAGTGAGTAGATTTTCACCAGCTTGCTGTTTGATGGATCCCATTTAGTAGCAAAGGGAGGTTCTATTTCACACAACTCTCTATCTACCACACACACACACACACACACACACATGTATATAATATATATAATGTGTGGATACCATAGATATAATCAACAGTACTTACTGTCAATTTCTTGTCTATGCAATCATCATCATCTAGATATTATATATGTGTATATGTATGTGTGTATACATATATTATATATGTATATGTGTGTGTGTATATATGTGTATGTGTATATAATGTGTGTGTGTGTATATATATATATATATATATATATATATATATGTGTGTGAGTGAGTGTATATGTACATGTATAAACCCTAAAAGAAAATCCCCATTTCCTTTGCCAGTTTTCTAGAGCAAAATAGAAATCTCTTCTCTCTCTCTCATTTCCTCAATAAGAAATAAAGGAATCTTTATAGAAATCTTTTACATAATTTCTATTAAGCCTTAAAGTACTTTCTTAAATATACACTTCATTTAACAATCTTATTACTCTTAGGTTTTCTTTTCATTCATTCCTTTCTCTTTTCCTCTTCCTCCTTCTCTTCTACTTCCTATTCTTCTTCTTCCTTCTCCTTCTTTTTTTTTTCTTCTTTGTCAACTACTTAACAAATCTTCTTATCATATTGCATTCTGTTTTTTCCTATCATATTCTTCTTCTCGTCTTTCTTACTGTTCAATAAATCTTTTAAAGATTGGCTTTTTTTTTTTTTTTTTTTTTTTTTTTTTTTTTTAATTTAAAAAATTTCTTTAAGCATACATAATGATTTTTATGCAACTGATTTTTTAAGTGATTTATTTTTGTCCTCGTCAGCTGTCATATTATTTCTGGATGTAACCTAATTTCCCTCTCCCCCTTAAAAAAACTGGGTTTTCTAAACTTTTCAAGGTTAGATTATTCTAATTATTCTAATAAGATATATATATATATATATATATGTATGCAGAGGGGTAAGACCCTCTCCCCCATTGAGGCCACTTGTTGGTCATGGGTGGTGATCCATAATACCTGAAGACAGGATTGTAGTGTTTGGGTGGTATGTGACCTGGGTACTAAGTTGTTCTGTGACATGCAATACTTTATTTGGTTTAGATGGGTGCTCGAAAAAAAAACCAAAAAACCCTCTGATCAATCGGCTGGACATGTCAAGCCCTAGCACATATATGCTTGTCCAAACCCTATTGCTCTTATGGCAAACCCCAAACCCTTTTTTATCATATGTGCTAGAAAGCACTGGCTGAGGTACTTGTGTCCTGTGTATGATGTTAAACTGCATCTAATGGATGAAGTTCCAATTTCAGAGCTCTTGCAAGTGTAGAGTACCCCTTTATCGCTATTACAACCTGGTCCACTTTGACCTGGAGTTTTACCTTTTTAGGGTTCTATCTACGAGTTAAAAAAATACTGTATTTGATGGCATATAAGATGCACCCTCATTTCAGCAGGTCAGATTCAGGAAAAAAAGTTTTTAGTGTATTTAAGCATATATTGTTGAAAACAGTCTAGTTGTGCATGTTTCTGCTTGTGTAAAGCAGAAACATAGCTGTACAATAATACCAGCAATAAAATAAGGATGCATGGAGTTTAGGGTAGGTAAAAGTACTGAGCATAAGCTGGGTTAGTGAGCATCATAGAAAAGATTAGCCTAGGCCTACAGGAGGTCTCAAACTTCACCTACAATGTATAAGACGCAGGGCAATTTTGTTAAAAAAGTCTGTCCTATATGCCGTCAAATATGGTAATTTAAAAAAAAAATTTGAATACCCATCAAGAATGAATAAAACTAAATGTCTTTGGCATAAAATAACCCAACAAGGGTTAACATACCGTAAAAGCCAAACAAACATTACTAATTAGTCTGATTTGTTTTATAATTTGTATGCTTTGTTTTTTTTTTTTTTTTAGGCCTTCATAGATACAATAATCAAATTACCCTACTGTTCTTCTGCAAGGATGGATTTAGCATTAAATAACCCTTGATGGTCGATATGTCATTAAGCAAAGAAACGAAAACAAACCTAAATAGTACCATGACTGTTCTTCTACAAGGATGGATTTGGTATTAAATAACCCTTAAAGGTTGATATGCCATTAAACAAAGAAACCCAAACAAACCTAAATAGTACCACTACTGTTCTACTACAAGGATGGCTTTGGCATTAAATGAAGGTTGATATGCCATTAAACAAAGAAACCCAAACAGATAAAACAAATTAGTTTAAAAAATAATTATTGTTATCATTACAGATAGACAATAAGTAAATAGTTTTTTATTTCCTGTGTATTTGAGATTCTTAGAAGTTTTATCTCCCCCCCCCCAAAAAAAAAACTCAAACCAGATGGTATAAACCTTATTATAAATTGCAAATTAACTTTTCCCCGAGGAGACACTTATATCAGGAGTTCTATCTCAACAGATGTCAATGCTATACGATTTCCTTAAGCATTTCAACAGTTTTGGTTGGGATATGCAGTAGGCTTTAAGGAAAATGTTATATGCCATTCCTATTGGGCCTTATTGGTTTGCTTAGTGTAATGGTTAGGAAAATGGTATAGGTGACCCGAGTTCAAATCCTGGATGAGGTAGTTTGTATTTCACTTTGTGCTATATTATTTTATTAAGCATTTCAACAGTTTCAGTTGAGATATACAATAGGCTTTAATGAAAATGTTATATGCAATTTCTTTTGGGCCTCATTAATATTTCATACATTATATATGAAAATAATACTGAAACTATCTTCTATTAGTGATATAGTGCTTTTTTTTTTTTCTTTTTTTTTCTGCTCTTATACTTTTTGAAAAACTCTCCGTCAACTTTTGTTTATCATATTTTTGCTTCCAAAAGTTGGAAAATAAAAAAACAAGTTCTTACTTGTATTTTAAGGTGTATTCTAATTAAGTGTAAAATTTAAAGAATATTGATAAAGATTAGCCACTTTGATTTTATGAGATAAATTACCGTGTAAAATTCAGCCTTGGAAAAAAATTGTGTAATGCATTTTTGGCTGTTCGAAGCAAAATACCATTTTAACTGCTGTAAGATATAAAAATTACATATTTAGAAAGATTATTTTCTTTTTTTCCAACCATATAAATACTTTCAAGTTTGGACCTGCAATACGCAAGAAATTGCGATTTAAATTGAATAAAGTTGGAATTTTTCAATGTCCACCAAAATCAACAAAAGTGCTGGAGTTGCTATTTTAATTAATTATGTCCGGTTTATGTTAAAAAACAAAACAAAAAAAAACAAGTTACGTCAGAGGTTTTGGAGCCAATTAATGATGTAGGGCAGGTTATGACTGTATTAGAAAATGTAAGATTTAATATTCTATGTTTATAACTTGTTAAGCTAGTTGAGGAATCTTCTGGCTTATGTATAAAGATTTCTTTAATCCACTTAATCGTAGTTAATCCATTTCTATTATCTTTTTCTTTAGTTTATTTTCTCTTTCTTTCTCTCTCTCTCGTATATTCTTTTTTTCTCTCTCTCTCTCTCGTATATTCTTTTTTTCTCTCTTTATTCACTCACTTTCATTATTCCTTTATCTCTTTCTCTATTTCTTAGTTCTTTATTCACGCCTTTATCTCTATCTCTATCTCTCTTTTATATATATATTCATTCATTCATTCATTCATTCATTAATAAAAATTTTCTCCAACAGTTTTGAACAATTGCATCACAAAGTTTAAATGTGGATGCTGATGGTTGTGTGACATTAAATTTCTTAAGCGGAGTTTAACGTGTTTTCCTTCTCCAAGACTGGTTACCTAACCATTGTTAAAGAGCCCAATCTGCCCTGCTATTTTCCCATAGCTGGAGGGGGGGTAGTTGGATTCATACCATTCCCAAGGGTATTAGTGCTATATGAAATGACACTGCTTCATCCAGGATTTGAACTCGGATCGACAAGTCCATTTCCTACGACTCTAACCATTACACCATGCACCTCCAACTGGGAGCATATCATAGTTATCCGCACATGTATCACGTCTCCTCAGTGGGGCTAGACTTAGTGGACTACCTCTGTGAAACCAGACTGATTTTTCATCAGTCATATATATATGTGTGATGCTATAGCTTTTTAATTTAGCGCTTCCTGGGATGCAAAGATTTGATTTGAATGAGTCCCCAGGAAATTTGATGGGTCCCCAACTAAAGTTTCTTAATAAATTGTTTTTATCTATGAACAACTAAAGCCGTCAAATCCCTACCTTTTATCCCATAGTGTGTAATACATTTCCAAGAAAATATTGAAATTTTTCTGCATCCTTTTAGATTTTTATGCATCAGTGACGCAGGATGCATACATACAGCATCTGTGTGTGTGTGTGTGTATGTATATATGTGCTGATACGTACGCGTCCTGCGTTCCTGACACATAAAAATCTAAAAGTATGCAGTAAAATCATATCCATGCGTCCTAGTGTTTTTCTTTTTTCTTCCCTCACCATTTCATCCTAACTGTAAATACATTGCATATATATATATATTATATATATATATATATATATATATATATAATATATATGGTGGGTAGAAGGATGGTGTACAAGATTGTCGGATTCTACTACATCCATCCATCTCCATATATATATATATATATATATATATATATGTGCGCTTTATTTTTAGTAATATTTTACAGGCAAAATTTAATATGATATTACATCACGAGTGCCTCTAAGATAATTACTTTTTTTGTTTTGATTTTAGACTTCCCAATTCCCAAGAAAAGTCGATATTTTTAAAGAATTTCTTTTGTAGCAGAATATATTCTCCAAGAGTTATCTTTTAAGTAGTGTACTCCATTTAGATAATTTGATGTGAATCAATATTTTAATTTGTTGATGAAAATGGGACAATATAAGAATTGCATCTATCACCCACCAACATTAGGAAATGTTGAATTGAGTGAGTTAGTACACTGTTGAATTGAACAACAACAACTAAGTATAACTTATACCGACCGTGACGCTGTTAGTGAGTTCGTTTCTTACTGGGTGCCCCAAACTTCCTACCTTGAGCTAAAACTAATCTAAGCTTATCAACCACAGAAAAACGAGGCTTTAGAATACACTGACAGCAGCTCTGCAGAGGGATAACCCCCCCCTCCCAATGGGGCCACCTGTTGGCCGTGGGTGGCGACCTGTGATGCTTAAGGACGGAATCCTGGCGGATGAGCAGTCCATGACATGCAACACTTCACTTAGACCCTTACTTAGGCTAGACGGGTGGTCAGAGAGGCCCCCTCTGATCAATTGCCCTAGCACCTATATGATTGCTCCAACCATATTGCCCTTATGGCAACTCCAAGCCCTTTTTATCCTGTTGGCCATGGGTGGTGACCCGTGATACTTAAGGATGGAATCCTAGTGGATGAGCAGTCCATGACATGCAACACTTCACTTAGACCCTTACTTAGGCTAGACTGGTGGTCAGAGAGGTCCCCTCCGATCAATTGGCTGGCCATGTCAAGCCCTAGCACCTATATGGTTGCCCCAACCCTATTGCCCTTATGGCAACCCCAAGCCCTTTTTATCATATGGGTGCTAGAAGGTGGTGGCTGAGGGTCTTCATATCCTAGAAATGATGTTAACTCTATCTGATGGTGAGGTTCCAGTTTTGGAGGTTTGGGGGAATATAGAGCACCCCTTCATCACCATTGCTCCCAAGTCCATTCTGACCCGCAGTGGTAGTACCTGTTATGGTCCCATCTATGGGTTAAATAGAAAAACATGAGTCTATAAAAAAAATTAAGTATCCATTAAGAATGAATTTTATTTCAAAATTTTGTTGGTATTAAATGACCCACCGAGGTTGATATGCCGTAAACCAAACCAAACCTAAAACTGACATTAGGCCTCTTCGTCGACTTATATATTTATAAATAAAATGTCAGTATATAAATATATTTCTATACTTACTTACTGTCAGATTTATTTCCATTTTCCTTTATGATTTCCTTGAGATTTACTGGGTGTTTCAAAAAAATTGATATCATTTCGTGATCTAATAACTATAGCAATTCTTGTTCAATTCTCAAAAATAACTCAAAATTCTTTGTGGCTAGTGCCAAAAATTGGTCTTGTTGGCATTCCTCTTTTTGGGTACCCCAGGCACTGAGCAATAAACCCAGCCCTGTCCTTTTAAGTATGAGGCCGGGTGTTCCCCTGGGACCATGTGATTTATTATACCTCACTAGTGGTAATACCACTAGAGTGAGGTATAATAAATCACATGGTCCTACGGGAAGCCACTGGTATGTGAAATACAAACAGCCTTGGCCTGGATTTGAACTCCTGTTGCCTTGTCCATTTCCTACAATGGTAACCATTACACCATGAGCGCATTACATGACCATATATGGTATAGATCTTTCATTTCACTTTAATCACTTTGTCAAAGTAGAATTTGGTAGATAGAGCAAATGGGAGGGGGGTGCTGTTTTTGGGGAGTATGTGGGTTTTTTGGTGGGTGGTGGGGGGGTGGGTGGTTACTAATTTGACTTCTATCAACTGATGTATTGACAATTATTATTCATGATGTCACTTAAATGGTATGGGTTTTTTTTTTTTTTTATATTTCTTTTTTTCTTCAAGAATGACAAGAACTCACAGTAATGAATTGATTTATCATACAATTGTAATTGGTGTGTTCCCCCAATATGTTCTGCCCACATTTCGTGACACTAGCGGGTGGGGGGTGGAGTTTATGCAAATCTTGGATCCTCATTATTTTACCAACTTCTCATTGGATGGTTTAATTGAATTTCAATACTACACATTCTCTCTGGGTTGTATAGGTGTAATTATGCTATTAAACACACGCATGCACACACACACACACACACAACTACATATTGTCTTTACATTCATGAACATATGTGTGTATGTATGTATATGTGTGCATGTGTGTCTATAGTGTATAAATAGAGTAAAAGAGGCTTCTTCGATCCCGTTAACAGTTTCGTCTTTGGATTCAGATTGGAATCGGGCCATTTTTCATTTTAATGGTAAACTCTCATTGTAAGTAAATAATTCTTTTTTTAAAAAATGTTTTTGTTTTAATTTTTCTGTTTTTTGATTGGCTAATTGATTTTAACGGCATATCAACCCGTCTGGGGTTATGTCATGCCTAGTGGTTAGGAAGTAATGTATATTGTGTATCTATATTTACACTTTTGTAGTAATTGGTTTTAACAATGTGTTAGCATCATTCGGGATCATGTTGTATGGTATTGATTAGGTTCATGTCTATATTCTATGGTATAATTTTATTTCCTTAAAAAAGGACAAAATGTCTTCTATGTTGACGTTTTCAAATAGATCTTTCATATTGTATGCATTTAAATAACGGTTTCTGATGTGATCAAAAACCCTGCATGAATAAGTGTTTAACAGTCAAAGGTGTTTGACATGTTTCACACTGTGGTTGTTGTTGTTTTAGTATATAGGAGTGTTAGTCTTGTGTGACCAATGCATAATCGGGATACAATGACTGTTTTTGTTATATTCATATGAAAATTTCTTGGTCATGATTTCAAAATTAATTTCCTTATTAAACAATGTTTACAGTAAAATTTCTCTGCCTTTTTATTTCTCATAATAAGAAAAAGCTATATTCATTCAATATTTACCATCAAGGGCCGGTTTAGCTCGGTCGGTAGAGCGTCTGACTAGGAACCACAAGGTTCCTGGTTCGATACCGGTACTCGCCAACTCGGTGTTTGAGTAGCACAGGGATATGTGTGGTAAAATGAGGAGCTGATGGAAGGTGTGGTGCTCCACCTCAGACACCAAAACAATCTTCTAGTGCTAGTAAAAAGGGGATAGACTTCTTCGCTGTTTGGCTGATACTGACTTTAAGCCACCCTGATGACTTTACTTTTTTACTTCTTTACTGTCGAGGCAAATGTTATTAGGACTTTTTTGTATATTTCTAAAATAACACACTTAGAATATTGTACCCTTATTGGAGTGTAATAGGTAGATTGGAAGGTATACAAAGTAGAGTGACAAAGATAATAAAAACAGTAAAAGATCAGTTATTATTTCTCTGAATGTCCAATTGGACACATGGCCTAGTGGATAAGGTAGTTAGGTTAAGACAGTTCTAAGTGACAGTTATCTCTGAATCCCAAGTTCAATCCTGAGTAGAAGCAGTTAGAAAAAATAATTAACACAACTCCTACCCCAGCTATGGTTAGCGGAATGAGAACAGGATACTCCTGCGGACTAAATAAAGGGTTAGGTTCAAAGTTCCGTGATGGCTCCTGATTACGACAAGAAAGTTCCCGAGTTTGAAAAGAAGGTTCCCGAGTCCGAGAAGAAATACCTGAAGAAGGCCGGAGGGCATATCAGCCGAAACGTTGTACAAATAACAATGAAGATGGGGACAATAGTCCGAATAATGCAGATAATACAGATCAGTTATTATTATGAGAATTTCTTGGTTATAAATTCAAAATTGATATTACTTGAAACCATATAACTGTGTGCAAAGAAATGATTATTAATAAATAGAAATAATCACTTTAAACCATATAATTATTAGTATTAGATAGGAATACTTAAAACCATATGTGCAAATGATTTGAATGTAAATATGATTGTACAATAAACGTGATTCCCTACCCTCTAGGCATAAAATAACCCTAGACAGGTTGACATGCTTTTAAAATCAATTAAAAATTTTTTTAATTATTTTTCTGTGTTATATTTTATGAAAACTTTGAGAAGTTCTTGGTCATAAAATCAAAATTAATTTCCTTATTAAACAACGTTTACACTAAAATTCCTTATTAAACAACGTTTACACTAAAATTTCTTTTTATTTCTCTTGATAAGCAAAAGCTATATCCATCCAATATTTACTATCAAGGCACATTGAAATTTTATCTTAAGGGAGGCAAATATTAGGACTTCTTTGTATATTTGTAAAATAAGAGCTCATAGAATATTGTACCCAATTCTGGTCTCTAGTATCTAGACATGGAAATTGGTGTGTAATAGTGAGATTGGAGGGTATACAAAAAAAGTGACAAAGATAATAAAAACAATAAAAAAATTAGTTATGAAAACTTCTTGGTCATAAATTCAAAATTATATATATATATGTGTGTGTGTGTGTGTGTGTGTGTGTGTGTGGGCAGCATTCTTTCATTTATACATGTAGAATTAAACAAAAGGCACATCTCCTGTTTAACAATTTTATTTTTGATCTTTTCTAATTTTCTGGCCAATTTTTTTTCACCCAAACATTAAAAATTGGCCAGAAATTAGAAAAGATCAAAATATAATTGTTAAACAGGAGATGTACCTTTTGTTTAATTCTACATGTGTGGTGTGTGTGTGTGTATAATATATATATATATATATATATATATATATATATATATATATATATATATATATATATATATATATTAATGTTTTTATTTTTATTTTTCGTGTGTTATGTTGTATGAAAAGTTGAGAATTTATTTCTTATAAATTCAAAATTAATTTCCTTATTAAACGACATTAACACTCAAATTTCTCCTTTTCTCTCTCTCAATAAGCAAAAGCTATATCCATTCAATATTTACTGTTAACAATATATATGCATTTACCTAACCCTTCCTCAGCATGATACAATGTAAGGTCAGTTTTTTTAAAGGAGAGTTAAATAGGTTTGCTTTCAGTTTCCCTTCTCTTAGACCAGTTGCCATATCAAGGTTAAAGAGCCTCGTCTGCCTTCTATTTTGCACATAGCTAGAGGGAGAATATTTGAATTCACATTTTTTCATAGGTCTTTGTTATATTTTTTATTAAAACTTCTAAATTCAAACTTAATTTCCTTATTAAATGATGTTTACACTAAAATTTCTCTACATAAACAAAAGCTATATCCGTTCAGTATTTTCTGTCAAGACATATTGAAATTTTTTCTCAAGGGAGGCAAATATTATTAGGACTTTTTGTATATTTGTAAAATAAGAGCTCATATAGGATATTATACCCAACCCTGGGCTCCAGTGTCTAGACATGGAAATTGGAATGTAATAGAGACAGTATACAAAGAAGAGTGACAAAAATATATAAAACAGTAAACATTACAGTTACAAGGAGAGATTAGAGAAATTAGGATTAATGCTTATCTGTTTCAATTGAACATAATGAAAAAATAAAAGAAGGAAAGAAAAAAAAAGGTGAGAAAGAGTTAAATCAAGATTATTGTACTTTTTACATATTGAACTATTTGGCAATAGCTCCTAAGTAAACATATCAAATGTTGTAATAATTATATTTTCATACTGTGGTACAGTGAAACTGATAGTCTTTCTCTGAATTTTTTACATGAGGCTTGATGCTGACAGCTTTTTGATTTAGTGCGTCCTGGGATACTTTGAATGAGTCCCCAGGAAGAATTATGGGTCCCAACTAAAGCCATCTAACTCCTACCTTGTAACCTATCCTTTGTAAATAGTTTTTAAGAAATTATTGGAATGTATTTACAGTAAGGTTGAAATGGTGAGAAGACGCATGGATGCGATTTTAGATTTGTGTGCGTCAGGGATGCAGGATGCGTACCTATCAGCATCTCTGGTGGTATATCCACAGGTCCTGCTAGTTATATATTATACCATTAGCAATTCCATCAGTTCTCTTTATTCTGTGACTTTTTATGCAAATATAGTGTTTCCTGTTTGAAGTGGCAAAGTTAAGTTCTCCACTTGGAGCAATACCTCCTCCCCATCCACTGTCTTATTTACTTATTGTGTTTAGATGATGTTCTCTTCTGTTTGAATGTAAAATTATCTGAGGGGGAGTCTCTGTAGCATAGTGGCTAACATGCCAGACTGTGACATCATAGTGAGTGAGTTTGAACTCCAGTCGTGCTATTATGTTCACTTTCAGTCTAATACACTTGGGAAAGGTATGAATCCCCTGATTCCCCCAGCTATAGGTTAAATAGTACCACTACTGTTTTTCTACAAAGATAGTTTTAGCATTAAATAGCCTACAAGGGTTGATGTGCCATGAAACAAAAAATTGTCGTTGTCAAACAAGTATCCACATCTTTTGTTCTTTTCTTTTTTTGATTGATGGATTTTAACAGCTTGTTAACTTGTCTAGGGTTATCTTGTGCCCAGAGGTTAGAGAATTGCATTCATTGTATGTTCGTATTCCTATTTTTCTTTTTTTGTTGTTGTTTAAGAGTTTTTTTGCACACAGCCCTATCAAGTACAAATAATTTTTAAATAGATTTCATTGACCTATAGATGGGACCTAAGAATAACTGACTGTATCCCATCCACTGGGATAACCTCCCCTCAATAAGGGGGTTCTGAGTATGACACTAAAACTACATTGATGGTGAGGTTCCAGTCCTCGAGATCTGGTGAGTGTAGTGTATCCTTTATTGCCATTACTTCCCAGGTCCTCTCTGACCGGGGTGGTTTGTACTTTTTAGGGTCCCATCTAAGAGCCAAATTGATCTGTTTAGATACTTACTTCGTATTTAGATGAAATGATCTACAGACGTTTCACGCAAAAGAACTGAGCTGGTGTCTTACCAAACAGAGAACAAACGCCTAATGGCGACACAATCCTAAGAAAAACACTAAAGTACACCATAATCTAAATCTATGAACTAAACCTGACTGAAGACCTAATGGCCGCTGTAGGCGTCTTTTAAATTGTCATAGAGTAAAATGGAATTTTAAAGGTTGTTTAGGTGTCAAAATTGTGATTTATGGATACAATATTCGTTATCGGTGAAGTGACAAAATTTAGGATTATTTTAGATGAGAGTTAAAACTAATTATACTTAGAGGCGCAAATTTACGATTTTTGACTGGCTAAATAAATTCATTTAACACAGTTGACATTAAGACTTACAAAACCTTATGTGCGTAATTTGAGGTTAAGTAGAAGAATTGATTAAGAAATTAGAAAAAGGATATTGAAAGTCAGTATACATTCAGAATTTGGAATTGTGTAGGAGGTTGATTTAGCTAAATAGGTTAACCCATTGAAACCGAGAAGTTGATTTTTAAGTTGGGCTAGTTGGTTGGCTGGTTGGTTTCGTTTTACGGCAAGTCAGTTCTTTGGATTATGTTATATCGAATACATTTTTGTTTTATTCATTCTTGTTGGTTTTTCAAATTTTTAAACATTTTTAAACATTTTTTAAAAATTCATTTCTTTTTAAATCTATTCAACCCATAGATGGTTTGGTTGATTGTGGGTTAGATGTCAAGCCTCGTTGGATTATTTTATGTGGACTAGCATTATGGAGAACAAAGTAGTTTTTGATTTTACAGATCTTTATCTGTCTCTGTATACCTTGAGTCTTTGATACAGTTGACGTCAATTTACCATAAACAACCTTTACTTCCTTCAGGGCTGGTAGCGTAATAATATCAAGGTCTTCTTTCATGTACTATACGTACTAATATAGCACATCGCATGCAAATTACCCAGTATACAAACATCGTATGCAAATGACCCAGTATAAAACAACTGTGCTGCAACTCTGCTTTACAAGCAGAAGGTCGCGAGTTCGATCACAGAAATCCACAACACTCCCAACTTCACACCTGCAGTTACATTATGCCTAAAATATTTTTTAAAATTCATTTTTGATGGGTATTCAAATTTTTTAAATTCATTTTTAACTCATGTTTTCTCTAGTTAACCCATAGATAAAACAATAACAGGTAAAACCAATCTGGCTCTCTGTGCACCTGGGAGTAATGGTGACAAAGGAGTACTCCACACTCCCCAGAGCTTCAGGATTGGAACTTCACTATTAAATACAATTTAATGTCATACCCAGGACTCTAAGACTCTCAGTCATCACCTTCTGGTACATACATGATAAAAAGCGCTGGGGGCTTGCCATAAGAGCAATAAGGCAGGGTCAATCCTATAGGTGCTAGGGTTTGACGTGACCAGCCGATTGATCTGAAATAGATGTGACCCAAACAGGTACTACCAATCCGGTTCTCAGTGGATCTAGGAGTAATGGTAATGAAGGTGTACTCCAAACTCCATAGAATTACAGAATTGGAACCTTACGACTAGATGCAGTTTAGCCTCATAGCCAGCACACCAATACCCTTAGTTACTGCCTTCTCGCACAGATATGATAGAAGGGTTAATGGTTTGCTATAAGGGCAATACGGTCGAGACAATCATATAGTTGCTAGGACTTGTGTGACCAGCTGATTAGTCGGGGTGGGGGTCCTCTTCAACAGCCTCTCTAGCCCGGGTAAGGACCAAAGTTGAGTGTTGCATGTCATGGATTGCTCAGTCAATAGGATTCCGTCCTTTATCTTCACGGATCGCCTCTCACAGCTAACAGGTTGCTCTATTGGGAGTCTTACCCTTTGGCAGAGATACTGTCGGTGTATTCTACAGCCCAAGCTGACAGGACAGCTGATATTTAAGGCTTAGTGTTAATTTGATATACACTGTACGTAGAAGTCATCACGTCTGATAGCATTCATAAAAACCTTAATATTTAGCGATCGGGAGGGAAATTTGAATTTGTTTTGTGATCGATGTTCAGGGGAGAATTTTGATGCTATTTAGTCATTCTTTTAATATATAACCTTGCTGATGAGACCTAATAGGTCGAAATGTACATTCAGGGATTGACATTTTCTCAATTTTTTTAGCCTTACATTTGAACATATATGCCCGCCAAAATTCATTAATCATTAACTAATTAATTTTCAAAATGTACATTCAGGGATTGACATTTTCTCGGTTTGTTTAGCCTTACATTTGAACCATATATGCCCGCCTAAATTCATTAATTATTAACTAATTAATTTTCAAAATTAGGTGTGACTTCACATATCCGCAAAAAATTGTCGGCTTAAAGCCATATAAAAATAAACACATTTTTTTGTTTACTTAACCTCATATGTATCTGCGTATATTGTATTTTGTAGAGAACACCCGTATACCCACGCTTGCATACAAATAAACTTATCTTCTTGATACTTATCTTGTATTCCTTGATACTTATTTGTTTCTGAGTAGCTGGATCTTTTCTGTATTTGTTATCTGTATGGCTGTCATCTTACCTCTGGATTCTGTTATCTTCTCTCTGGATTGGTAGATGAAATTCTTAGCTGGATCTATATTTGGTCTGGGCGAGTAGATGTTTCACCTGGAAGTTTTTGTCTTGGTCGCTTGTTTGTTCTTAGTAAACGAACACAAGACTTTGTTTTTTCTTGAAGCTCATATTTTGTTTTATAAGATGCAGATTAGGAAACACGCGCGTGAGAAGTTAGTTAACGGGCAGATCGACGTTGCGACCGTCCTGTTTCAGTACCCAACTAAAATCTGACTTTATTAAACTCTTCTGCGCAAACCGGAAAAGCACAGGTAAAACATAAGTTTAAAATCTGTCCATCATTTTTCCTGCGTTTTTCCATAATCGTTAGTTTTGAATTGAGCTACACTTATCATTACACAATTAATAGGCTACTGTCCATATAGTAACATAGGTACAGAGAATCTGAAAACCAATATTAATAATTGATTGATCAATTTTGACAGAATTTCAACCTGTCTGGGGTTATTTATATGCATAGTGGTTTGGGGATTTCATTGACTATTAATTTTTCCCCCTCTTTTTTTTTCTTTTAAATTAAAAGAAAAGGGAATGCTTGGCATTTTTTTATTAGAATTTCGATGGGTTGTGAGAAGAGAATGTTGGCTGTGAGGCTCCAGTGGAGTTAATAAAGAAAATGATATCCTCTCTGACATTTCAAAGACGTACTAAATCCTTGAGGCCATCATCCCTTACGACTTTATGGATCAAGGTGTTTTTTCGGGGATGGGTAATACCCCTAGCTGTCTTGACACCACTCACAAGGACAATCTCAATAACATCTGGCCAGAAACTCTTTTGGGCCATTCTGCCGTTTCACTTTTCCCTGGTTCCAGAAGAGCGACTTCTGGTAGAAGATGGTAAGAAGGCTGTAGCAACTGGTGAAACTTTGAACTGATTCTTGCCACATCTTGAAATAAAAGAAAGAAAAATGATAATAGCACTATTATGTCACTTAGAAGTTTACAATTTTGATAAAAAGTTCATATTTACATTTCTGTGTTGTTTCTTATGAATTTTATTCTATCCAATTCGAATAATTTCAAGCAGTCAATTTGACCAATAATGAGACCATCAGAGTTACTACCAGTCCGGGTCAGAGTAGACCTCGAGTTATGGCAATAATTGTGCCCTCCACATTCACCGAACGCCAGAATAGGAGGGTCACCACCAGATGCAGTTTATGTTCATACCAAGACACACATCTCTTCAGGCCCCGATCTTTCCTTCCTGCAAGGAAATTACCACAAAATGAAAAAAGAAATTGAAAAATTATTTAGCCAGGCCATTCGTCACTTGATCAAGATCTCAAGTATGGGGTATCCAGCGAGAATCGAACTGCTATTCAATAGTAATGGATCTGTGAACCATTACACTTAAATTCGAGTTATTTTATTTAAAAACGGGTTATTTCCTATAAGTCTAACATAACAAAGGGAAACCAGCCTTGACTGATAGATTATTCATTTATTTATTGATCTACTAGTAAAAAAGAAGTTAGGGTTAGGATTAGGGTCTAGGGTTAGGGATAGGGTTAGGGTTATGATTAGGGTTAAGTTTAGGTTAGGGTGTGGGTTAGTTTAATGGGAAAATGAACAAATAATTTGTCAGTCAAGATTGGTTCCCCATTTGTTTATGTTAGAACTTATAGGAAATAACCTAAAACGTTTACATTTTTTCAAGTCAGTTAACTTTGAACCACGTAACTTTGAGGCGTACCACAAATTTTCAAAAGATTGTGGTTCAAAGTTAAGTAGTGTATTATATATTTTATTCATAATATATCAACACTGAAAATTTCATTAAATTCAGTTAATTCCCTGATTTTCGGCAGGGTGACATACGGTGTGGAATTTAGGTCCGTTAAGTTCGATTTAAACCTTAAATTTATAATTATAATTTATTGGACGCCAATAATTACTCTACTCGCTCTCATCCTAAAACATTGGTGTATGTAAAACAATTGTTTTAAGAATCAATTTCTTTTTTTTCTTCTTTTGATTAATAATGACCTGCAAGATATGCACCCTCTTGGCGTATGTATTTAGTTTAATGTAACGAAAATATATCGAATTAGAAAGACTAAAGAATTAAATAGAAATGCATATAAAAAGATTACACTTATTTTAATTATATTGGAATTGGTCTCTAATATAAAATTATTCATAGGATTGGAGAAATAAAAACATCATATTAGAGATCAATAACGCCAAGTAATTATTTATTAAACCCGATTTTCTTAAAACCAGCATGCAAATTAAACCACACCAAATATTATGTAAACCTTTATTTCTTAGTGATATATATGAGACACATGCAGGATTTTAAATGCACTATATAACAAGGGCTGTTTTGTGGCAAGTCTAACTAAGATTTTCCTAGAGACATCGTTAATAAATAAGATTTATTCTATGTATAAGGATTTTGATTATAAATCAGATACTCATTGATAGAGGTAATTTCGGTTACAGACAGCGAATCTCCATTAAGATAAGGTGTATTTACGATTTGAGATGAATTAAATACGTGTTGATAAACTTACGCAATTCATGAAGGTATTGTGACGTAAGCATTGACGTAGTTCAGTTATAAACAGACACACACTGAATCTCCATTATAATTAGAGAATTAATTTCTTAGCGGAACAGTTTTGTAAATGTTGGAAATGTAAGTCTGGAAAGGGAAATCAAAAACTTCTTTTGTGTAAAATTATAAATTTTAATATCTCCTTTTGCATAAATAGAAGTAAAATAAATAAAAATAAAATATTGAGAATATAACAAAATATTTATAATTTTGATAAATCATTGAAATATTTACGAGACTGTTGCTCTTCCTGTTCTCGTTTGAATCCAAAATATATATATATATTATATATATATATATATATATAATATATATATATACTAAAATCTATAGATGCATAAAAAACAATATCCTTTTATTATACTCATAAGATTGAAAAGAAAATTTTAAACATTATAGAGACCAAAAATAATTTACGAATGAAGATTTTAATTACTTTTTTATTACCATATATGGTAATTACAAATTGACCATGTAGATGGTTGTGTACAACCTACTGAGATCTTTCATGTTAATTGTCTCCTTTATTACTCCTTTATTACTCCTTATGTTGTAGATAACTGATGTCGATATTTTCCCGGAGAGATTAACTTCAAAGTTACAATTGCGAAAATCGTAGAATCTTAATTTGATAGAAGAACACTATAATGTGAATCTTGGGTTAATTAGAAGGCCAAATGGAGTCACAATACTTCCCTACCCTACCCTAACCCTAAACCGTCTTCATTTTTCCTAGTAGATCAATATTCCCTAATGAAAGATATTAAGAACCAAAAATCTAATACATTAATATTTTTTGTATTATTTAAATTTTCCGGGCTGTTGTCTTCCACTTTATGAGTAGATCCCCACCACAAAGGGCCACCTGTTAACCGTGGGTGCGATCCAGATGCTTCAAGAATGAATCAGGTAAATGAGGCAGTCATGACATTAAACTCAGGCTTTGGTCCTTACTTAGGTTTAGAAAAGGCGGTACGGAGAGGCCTATCTGATCAAGCCCTAGTACCTAATATGCTTGCTCCAACCCTCATTTCTCTTAAGACAAAACCCAAACCAGTTTATATATATATATATTATATATATATATAGTGTGTGTGTGTGATGTGTGCTATAAGGCGTTTGGCTACGCTGTCTTCATGTCCTAGGGTATGTAAGTAAACTCTATTTGATGGAGAAAGTTTCCATTCCGGACTGCTCGGGATATTGAAGCCAGGTAACAGTCTACTGTTTGGTTTTGAATAACAGCAGTAACTAAAGTACAACCTTAAACAGTTTCTAAAAATGACAGTTTATATATAGAAATCAAGAAATGACCCATTCATGATTTGGGTTGACTTGGGTCATTTCCATATCCTTGAGTTCTTGATGTGGCTGCTTGACTGCTTGACTTGAATGACCTTGTTGGAGTCTTCATATTATCCTGTTCCATTCTCAGTGGACTTGGGTGACTATTCGGGTTTCGTATGTTAAGTTACAACGTTTGGTTGCCCTTGTCTTCCAGATGAACAGATAATATGGAACTTTATATCTTCAGAGGATAAGTAAGAGTACCCCTTTTGTTACAATTACTCCGTGAGCCCGGAGTGGTAGTACGCTTAGGTTCCATTTATGAGTTAAAAAAATGAGTTTTAAAAAATGTCTTCGCATTAAAATGGACCCAAGGTTTGACATCCGTTAAAGCCCAAACAAAACAACCAACCAACTTCTTATATTATATATAATACATAACGTTTTGGTTCGATCTGCTCTCCGCCTAGGCGCGTGATTAAATTTGATATTTATTTTTTTTTACACCATCAACCCACCGAAAACAGGTTAACTAAACGGAGATGGTTAAAATGAATATCAAATTTAAATACCCACTACCTACCCCAACCCTCTGACCCGTCAATCGGCAACGTAGAAATGGATATTTACTTATTGTATTTGATACTTCCTCAAACAAAAACAACAACAACAACAAAAGAACTCTACGTGTTTTTCCGTTTTGCATTGTTTGTTTTTTTTGTTTTAAATTTTTTTACTAGGAAGTTGTAGTTTTGTAGTGATTTTACTATTTTAGTTAACAAAAAAAACTTCTTTTAAATGTTATTGCTGTTGACATGATTTTCGTGTTCTTACCATTATTTTTCTTCAATAAAATCTGTCCGCTTGCATGATCAGACAAAATATCACGTGGTCAGTTTGTCGTGATTAAGTGCAAGTTATTCATTTAGGGTTTTTAATCATTTGGCAACAAAACAAAAATGACAATCTTGTTCTATAAAAAAGCAAATTAAATCTTTGTTCTTAACCCTATACTTTTCTATGGTCTTTATCTTATTTTATTTTTTGGTTTTTTTCACCCGATTATAGGCAACTTAATAACGGGACATCAAAATCAACTTTTTTGGTCACAATACATTCACATCACAATACATCTTAATTTAAAAAAAGATTACAACTATGGTTTGTGCCTATCAAATTTAAAAAAAAAAACGGTCGAAATAATTTTTAAAAGGGCGAATCCTACATAAAAAACAAACAAACAAACAACTATTTAAATCACCCCGAACTGGTAACCCATATCCATTCTGAAATCGGATTGAAAAGGTCAAAGATGCTGAAATAATTTTATATCTAATAAAATCTAAGGTATATATATATATATATAATATATATATTATATATAGTGTGTGTGTGTGTGATGTGGTGTGTGTGTATGTGTGCTAATAGGGCAACAGTCTAGAGAAGTTTTCAAAAACAACTTGCTTAAGAAATTGACCATGTCTGATATCCTGTCGTTGGGTGGTTTGGTGAATACGCATAAATATATATATATTATATTATATATATATTATATATATAGTTATATATTAGAGGAGAGAGAGAGAGAGACAGAGATCAGAGGATAGAGAGAGTGATTGTAGATAACTATGGTGCTATATTTCTCAGCAGATTAGGTAGAGTCAACATCATTGATCAGAGCCGTTTTATATTGAGGAAGGTTAGCGTGGCCATTAGAGTTAACCCTCTGGTTACTGACCAGTTCTCACTGTGCCAATCTTTCAGAACAAGAATTATATATATTATATAAATATATATATTATTAATACTATATAATTATAATATAAAGTATGATTGACTACCGGTAATAAAAAATATTAGGGTTAATCTCAATATTCGGTTGATACAAGTATTATATTGCAATAAGTCAGTGTTATAACACATATAAAGTCTCAATACGTTAGTAGGAGCGGATTTGGTATTACAATGTGTATAGAAAATGACATACTTCGAGTTTCACCAATGATGATCTTCAGGGTTAATTACACTGAAAATTTATCTAGATATACGATATAATTACAGTTTAACTGCGAAGTTTCACGCCAGTTAACTAATCGAATCAATATCTTGATTTAAATTCAAGTTAATTTAACCACTTAGGATGCGACCATAAACATTTATCGGTTGAAACTCGAAGTAGGTTATTTTCTACACACCTGTAATACTATATATCTATAATATATATATATATCATATATATAAATGAAAAAATTTTAGTTGACATTATAGGTATATATTGAGTGATTTTTAGAATGACACGTTACTATATTATAGATCTTTGTGTTTGTCGCCTGAGAATTCAAGAGAAGAACATAAAGTTCTTGACAAGTCGTTAAAGTGGATCGCTTAAGTATTGATTAATTGAATGTTTTGCGAACTTTTCATTCTTTCACTGTGTGAAGTGAGCACGAACGTTTCCTTCATTCAAAGTCACTGATATGTGGTCTACCAGCGGCTTCTTGATTCATTCTCTACGGACAGCTGCGCTCAAACTGTTATCAACCCGTCCACATGTGCTAGCTGGAATTTTGGGCTGTTGAATCGTAAGTGTGAGAGTTGAGAAAGAGCATGAGAGAGAGAGAGATGGGGAAGGGGAAAGAAAGAGGGGAGAGAGAGAGAGAGGAAGAGAGAAGAAGACGAGAGAGAGAGAGGAAAAAAGAGAAAGAGAGAGAGAGAAGGAGGGATAGGGTAGAGAGAGGGAGAAAGGAAATTTTTATATCAATTCCTTCATTGTGAAACGGAGCCCTATGTCATTTGCTATTTGAATCGTGAAAGAGAGAGAGAGAGAAGAGAAGAGGAAAGAGAGAGGAGAGAAGAGGGGAGAGAGGCTGCAGAAGAGAGGTGACAGAAAAGAGCGAGAGGTGAGAGAAGAGACAGAGGGAGAGAGAGGGGAGGAGAATGGAAGAGGGGAGAGAAGAGAGGAGAGAGAGAGAGGAGAGAGAGAAATTCTTTTATTTCAATTCTCATATATGGAAACGAGAGGTGGCTGTGGGAGAGAGCAGAGGAGAGATAGAGAGAGAGCGAGAATGATAGGGGAGAAACGATTGTAGAGAGAGAGAAACGAGAGCCTATTATGCATTCTTGCCTTATGAACTCAGTGAAAGAGAGAGAAGAGAGAGAGACGAGAAAGAGAAAGAGACAAGAGCGGCAGAAGAGAGGAGAAGAGAAAAGTGAGCTGGAGTGAGAGAAACTCGGAGAAGAGAGAGAGAGAGAAGAGAGAGAGAGAGAGGAGAGTAGAGAAGAGATGAGAGTGGAAAAAGAGAAGAGAAAGATAGAGAGATAATTTTGATTTAAATTTCTTCATTTTGAAACGAAGCATGTATTTCTGTGACGTATGTTGATTGCTGTTGAATTCGTGTGTGTGTGTGTGTGTGTGTGTGTCGTGTGTGTGTGGAGGAGAGGAGAGAAGATGCAGAGGAGAGCAGAGAGAGAATGAGATCATGAGAAGGAGAGAAGAGGGAGAGATGGGAAAAAGAGAAGAGAAAGACGAGAGAAGTAGGGAAGAAGGGACGTGTGAGCAGGGAGAGAGGGAAGTGAGAGAAGACGCAGTATAGGGGAAGTAGAGGTATAAGAGGAAGAGAGGGAGAGGGAGGGAAAGATAGATAGTTAAGCAGAGACCAGTAGAGGAGTGAGACGAGAGAGAGAGAGAAAATTTCGATTTTATTTCTTCATTAGAATGAGGACCAATGCTGATTAAAAACTGGACGTTCATTTAGTTATAACACCAAGCATAGTTTAGACTGGCGAAAACACCACAGGAAGTTTGGATTGTTTTTTTCACCCCAGTGCAGATTCGAACTCACTATCAAATGTCTGCTATCTAGCTTGTACATATACACCACATGAGGCCCTAACATGACGGTTCGAATTTAACTTCTTAAAGGAAGCCCCCTAGTTTTTCAATTCCGTACTGTTCACTACTACTAGGAAAGGACATTACGATACATAACGAATCTATAGCACTTTGGAGGAATTCCCTCTTGGATTCGGACAAAATATCTTTTCATGTAAATTATATTAATATAATGCTTACTTAAAGAATTGAGTTCCACTTAAAAATTTATACGGCCTCAAGGGACTAAATTTTTTTCACGCTTATAAATGCCCTTTAAAAAGTAAATTTAAATCTGATCTTCTTTTGTCGAAATAAGTGTCATATATTTATTTTGGAAAATTATCTTTACAGAATGAAATTCCCGTCTGATGGTGTAGTTCTAGGTATATGTCCACTTAAACTACCATTCTAGTAGTGGAATTCTAATTCTGGCAGTTCTGGGGAACTGTGAAGTACCCCATTCCTTGCATTATTCCCAGCATCCACTTAGACCCGGAGAGGTTATACATACTAGAGTCCAATCTATGCGGATAATGCAGTCGCCTCATCCAGTTCTGGAAACTTTGTGAAATGCTGGGTACCACTTATTGAAATACTTCTACAGGAATCACACTCAGTTCCTGCATTGGTAGTACCTGTTAGAGCTCGCATCTTATGGATCAATATATCTTGCTTTGAAAAATTATTTGTATTAGATTGAGATCATGGATACAATATTGTCATAGGTAATTACTTGAACATAGATTGTTTACAAAGTATCTATCATAGAGTCAAAAAGGGTTTCTGAGGCTTTGCCATGAGGAACAGAATAAGGGCTGGCACATTCATCTGGGTGCTTAACAGATTACGTGACCAGCCGTTATGATCGTTTTGGGCCCTTTCGGACTACCCAGTCTTAGCTTAAGTAAGCTGCCAACAGTCGGTGATGTTGTTATGTCATGGACTGCATCAGCCACCAGGGTTTTATCCTTCAAACATCACGGGTCAGCACCCACGGCCAACTGAACGACCCCGTCCGTAAGAGTGCAGTCGGTGTATTCTTCCAACAAAACACAACAAAACCTTACTATGCGGACACTAGACTAGCCGTCGTAGAGGAACTTACAAATCGAATGAAGTCTCATTGATGTTCACACATGTGGAGGACGCCGTGGTATAGCTAAGAGCTAGGTCATTGGGAAATAGGACCTGAGTTTCAGATACCTGGACGTGGCCTGTTTGCCATTCACTAGCGCTAAATACACTGGAAGGTATGCATCGCTACTCTCCTCCAGCTATGGCGTAAATAGCTGAGGCAGGACTCAGCTCTTTAACCTTCGGTTAAGGTAACCAGTGAAAAATCACTGAATTCAAACCTGTTCAAAATTCCGCTTATGAAATTGACCTTCCGTATCCACATTCTGATGGAACGGAGGTGGGGGGAGGTATCTATAACCGTTCATTCAAGAAAGGGTTTAAGATAAATTATTGTTTTTTATCCCAAACAGATTCTTTGAAACATCTGTTATATTTGATTACAGGCTCTGTCCGTCTTTGCTCAATTGGACGTTAAATTGGAAAACTTCTTCTGAAGAGTGAGTATTATAAGTTGATTCTGTGGAGGCCCGTGGACTAATGGACGAGTCAGTAGGAAATTGGACACGTCGGACCCAGAGTCAAATTCCTGACGAAGCTGTGATATATTTCAATATAGCTCTTGGGAATTTATGAATCCAATTCTTTCTCCAGCTAGGGTAAATAGCAGCAGGAAGAACTGGGCTCTAATAACCTAGGCCTAGGTAACCAGTCATAGAAGAAGAAAAGACTCTGAATTGAAACTCCCGTTAAAAAAAAATGACCTTGTGTCGCTCGTGTGGAGGGTTGGTAAGATATATATATAGTTGTCTATACAAAGTGAACAACTATTCAACCTAAACTTGAAATAATTCAGAAATTTGAAGCAAGCAAAAACAAAACTTCAATACTTTCGTGAAAGTAATCTTAAACTCAGCTTCAAGTTATAATCAGGCTTTAAATTTATAAGATTATATAATAAGAATTTATTTTCGTTCTTATATAAACGATATATTTTATTCTTCTGCTATCATGTAATACTTCTACACAATGACTATCATTGACCACTCCTCCTGGGTGGTGTTCAGGGATATTTTAAAATCTATGGTTACGGGTTCGTCATCTACATTACCGTTTTTTTAAAGCCTCGTAATCGACAAAATTGTTTGTTTTTCTACCATCTTCATTGAATTTTAATAGTTCACCTGTCATAAATCTATATTTCAAATCATTTATTAAATACATTGCCCCTGTCGGCTGGGGCTGTTAGAATACGCTGACTTCTGCACCTCTGTTATAGGGGAAGAACCCTCACAATGCGACCCGATCTGTTGGCCGGGGATGACAGACCCGTAATTCCTTAAGCGACCGCTATGCCTTCAGATGAGACCAGACAAGACATGCAACACTTCCACTTTGATCCTCTAGTTGGTAGACGGGGCGATCAATCGCCTGGTCACGCCAACACTAGGCTACTATTATTTGTACCCGCACCAATTAGCCCTCATCGCAAGCCCACCCCTTTTATCAAATATGTGCTAGAAAGGCGGTGGCTGAGGGCTATTCACTGTCCTGCGGCTATGACATTAAACTCTCATCTGGACGTCTAGGGGAATATGGAGCACCCCTTCATCCCCATTGCTCCCTGGTCTACTTTGACCGGAGTGGTGTAGTGCCTATTAGGGTTCCATCCATAGGTTAATAGAAAAATAGTGTTTATAAAAGAAAAATTGTGAGGATCCATTGAAGAATGAATTCATTTTCAAACACTCTGTCGGCAATTAAATGGACCCACCGGAGTTGATAATGCTACCGTAAACACAAACAAAAACAAACAATGAATAAACAAGCGAACGGTTAATAATACAGGTCAGGTTCAACAACATGTTGTCTTTTTTCTCTGGCTATGCTCTAGATACAAGTATGACATTTTATTACTTGTGATGGTTTAAGTTAATTTGAACAGACCTATCGCCGTCGCTAGCTCCGGTGATGACTCTAGCGAGAACCGTTCCTTTCAAGCTCTGTGACTTACCCGTTAAGCCCATAAGGAACTAAAAAGTCTATTTTACTCAATGACACGTAGTGGACCTGGATAATGGCATTGAAGGTGTATTCCACACACTCAGAATACTCCAAAGCTGAGGCCCTTTACCCATCAGATGCATTCCAGTGTCAATACCCAGGCACACCCCCTTCTGGTGGTGGGTGAGACTTCTAATAAAGGAGATAGAGTCAAACCTTGCTTCTTAAGCCCGTTGACAGGATGAATGTGCAACAAATTTATGGGAAATTAAATGGAATGTTAATAGTTACTTACAACGCCACGTCCAAGTCTTATCATACTAATGGAGATTCGAAGTCTCTCTGTCTGTAAACCGATACATCGTCACTGCTTATGGTCCAAAAAGTATCCTCAGGAATTGCGTAAGTTCATACAATGGAGCATCTAACTCTCAATGTATAAGTACATCATTAATACATCAGCAAAAATATTAATTTTTAACGCACTGTATGAGGTTACAGATTTGCCTACAACAGCCCTCTTTATTAGTGCGTATTATAGATCCTCGGCAATGTGTCCTTGTATATCTAAAAATAAGGTTTACATATCATATAAGTCTGTCATTTAATTTGCATACTGGTTTTAAAAGACGAAGTTAATAATAATCACTTCGGTATAGTTGATCCATAATGTGTCATTGTTTTATTCACCTAACTATATAAATCAATTTTATGAATGTATTTTGTACAGAAACCAATCAAAACTATAATTAAAATAAGTGTAATCCTTTTCATAAGCGTGCTTTATTAATTTCGTCAGTCTTTCAAATATGTGCATATATTTCATTACATTCTGAAACTGAATACTTATGCCCGCAGGGTGCATATTCTTTGCTAGTCACAATATATGTCGCATAGAGACAATCCTCAGATGGCTTGCAACTGCGATTGACAATGCCCAGAGGTTCCGCACACAATTGTACACTCCTAGTAAAGTCCGACTAGTAAAATATACTGACATGACACACAATCATTCTTAATGTAGCGGCAAGTAACAAATGCACCATCTTAAATTTCGAGCTAATCACTGTATTATAGTTTTTTTTCACCTGCTTTTAGCTGGTGGTTCACTGGAGACTTGCACGTAGGACAGAGCAGGTATCCGCACAGTCATCAGGACTTTTCAATTATTATTATAACTAGCAAATATATGCACCTCCGGGTGCAAAGTACTTCTAAGTTTTAATGAATAAATATTAAATTAAATTTAGAAAAGCTCAATAAAACTAAATAGAATGCGGATAAAAAGATTTGAACAGAGGTGGGTTATCGAACAAACTAGGAACCAACTGAAACTTACTCTTCCATTCACTCTACGTCTCATTGTTTTTTTTCTTCTAATTCTAAGTATTTTAGTTAAAAAGGGAAGTAAAGAAAAAATGACAGGTTATTTTTTGTTAATGGATTTCATTTAAAGACTTCTATTGAAGGATTTTCTGCTCTATATCTCAATTTAAAATAGAAAACCAAACAATTAGGAAAATCAAACTACATACTAAGCACTATTTATAAATTACATTTTAAATATCTATATGCAACATTAGCCTTCCCTTCAACCACTGTAAACCGCTATTTTGTTGATATATATAAATATAATCTGCATGTTGCTAGTATGTTGATAATGAATTACAGTCCTATAATGTTAAAAACAATATTTATTAATGATGAGCGTTATTAAATAAAATAAAACACCTGAGAATGCTTGATATCAATAACTAAGGGAATTATACTGAGTAAGTTGAATAGTTTCGCGGTTCAGACAGAAAAAACACACAATCTCCATTATAATAAGATTATTATTATTATCTATTGATCGGATTATCGAATTCATTAAATTTAATGCGATACAAGTCTTTTGCGGTAGTGTTCTGTTAAATGATTTAAGCAGATTGTATTTTTTTAAAATGATATATAAAGACTATCTTATAGAAGATATTAAGATTGATGACACCGAAGAGGACAGCAGCTGCCGAACCTTTTAGGAAAGTGTTATTGTATATAGATTTCTGGCGAGTAAGCCACTGTCATTCGTATTCTAATTACATTTCTACAAGATTATTAATTTTCAATGGTATTTCAGACGAATAAATTTTTTGCGGAGTTTAAGTTGAAGATAATAAAATAAATAATATCTCTTTNGTGAATTGTAATATTTTCGTGAACCGATTTCCTTTTCCCTTTTGGAAGAATTCGCTCTTTTACTCTAATCTGAAAACAAAACTGAAGAACTCCAGACTTTTTTTTTTTTTTTTTTTTTTTTTAGAGAATTGGTAATATTTTCTCTTTGGATGTCATTGTTGGCCCGTGTAGCCAAAAACAACATATTACATTGAGCACACGTTCAATGGGTAACCTTAATCAAGTTTATCTAACCTGAGGAGGGGGTGGGCGAATGGGGGGTTCTCGGAAAAAATAATTTTCATGGTTGTTTTGAATAATTAACTTTTACCTTTTTGAAAAAATCTGCCGACAGATGCATTTCAATTGATTTTTAAAAAAAAAAAAAATTTTCTTTTGTTTTTTTCTTCCTTTTCTTTTTTCTTTTTTGTTTTTTTGAATTTTTAATAAAAAACATTTGAGAAGATTTGCATTCCTTAACAACTTACCCCTCTGATTCATTGGGTGGTTACATCCAAACCCCTAGGCACCTATATGATTGTCTGCTTTTCACATGGCGCAATACCCTTGGGAAAGGATGATCCCAATTCTTCCTCCAGCTATGGGTAAAAAGCAGGTAGACTGGCTTCTTAAACCATGGTAAGGTAACCAGTCTAGGGAGAAGGAAAACTCTGAATTCAAACCTGTTAAACTCCGCTTAAAAAAATGACCTTGTGTTTGCATCCTGCTCGTGGGATGGGTTGGTTAAATATATATTGATGGTCCCAACCCTATTACCTATGGCAAACCCCCAACCCTTTTTACCTATGGGTGCTTAAGAAGGCAGTTGCGGGAGGGCTCTTAATACTTCTAGGATATGACATTAAACTCTAACTTGATGTTGAAGTTCTAATTCTGGACTAAATTTGGAAGCCTTGTGATTCCTAGGCGAATGCTCATATCCGATTGAGCTAACCGATGGCCCTTTTTGCTAATAGAGAGAGATTGCTTGATAGGTACACATCCTGTGTCCCTGAGCAAAAATCTAAAAGGATGCAGTAAAATTCATATCCATGATTCCCAGTGTTTTTTTTTTCTTCCCTCAACAATTTCCAAGCACTTAACTGTAAATAACTTTTTCCAGTATTTGTGCTTTAGAGATGAAATTACACAGGAAAAGGTTACAAGAGTAGGAGTTGGTTGGCTTTAGTTTGGACTCATAAATTTTTCCCGGGGACTCATTCAAAACAAATATATGCATCCCGGACACCACTAATTCAAAACTCAGCCACTGATAGAGTGAATATATTTTGGAAAACAAAATTACTTAATCAAGATCAAAAACTGCAAAGTGTAAAAAAAAAATCTTAAAATGGAAATTGGATGATTTCAGACAAAATGCTAAAGAGAAATTAAGAGTTTTTTTTGTTTTTTTTTCCCCCTATTATTTGATGGAAATTTATTTTAACAGAATTTAGTTCAGGGTCTGTGTTTTGTTTTTGTTTTGGTTTTTTTTCTCAACTTTTAACATATTGAGGAAATGGTAGATATCTTCTTTTTTTTAAAAATTATTTCTCCTCCCAATTGGGAATTTACGCAGGCAGATTTCAAAAAACTAAGTCTATTAACTAATTGGATTTTTTTGGCTAATAGAGTAATATATATTTTTTGAATTTAAATTGCCTAATCACATCCAAAAGGTCAGCAAAAGTGTTACAATATTATATTATATATATTGAATTGGATGATTTCAGAATAATGGAGAAAGAGAAATTGATGAGCATTAGTTTTTTAGATTATTTTATTTATTTAAAAAGCAAAAACCGGTGATATTTAATGGTGTATATATATTTACTTTGTCGTTAATTGTTTGATCTTCGTTGTTTCATCCGAACCATACGATACATACACGCCAACTGCCCTCTATTAATCTATAGATACAACAAATCTAACAAAATCTATATGATTAATTGATAAGGAAATTGGCCAGGTGCCACTTCAACTCCTCAAAGGGTGCATCGTATGGTAACATAGGAATGATATACTGTTCACTTTTATACTGTTGATGGAAATGGACAGTGTATTTGATTCATAATATAACTATATTTATATATATATATAATATATATAAAATGTGTTGTGTGGATGTGCATGGAGGATACCAGGTATAGTCGTTTGGCGAATTAAGGAATGGCCATGGAGTTTGAAGGATGCAGTGTTTTGGGCAGCTAACACTGATGCTGTTGGTTTAATTATTACGATGCTTTGATATGTTTACTTAAAAGCTATTGCAAAAATTAAGTTCAAATGTAAAAGTACAATAAGCTTGAATAACTCTTATTCTTTTTTTGATTTCCATGTATTCCAATAACAATTTCCTATGTTATATAATTTTACAAAAATTCAGCTAATTGTAACTATATATTTATATCTATTATTTTTTCCTCCACTAGTATGAGCCAGATGTTCAGGAAGAAAAGAAAGGAAAGAAACCAAGAAATCTCCAAACCCCGCAGAACTTTGAGCATCGGGTTCACACGGGCTTTCGATCCGGGAGCAGGGGCAAACATATGTGGTTTACGCACAATGCAGGTATCATGGACCAAGTGAACGTCGTCGCCCTATTAGTAGATCCTGCCACATATTAACACCTACAGACTGTCGGTGTTACAAGTAACTATTCCCATTTTTCTAAAATTCCTAAAATCTAAGTATAATGGAGAATGTCTGTAAACCGAAATTACATATAATGATTCTTAGTATTTAATTATATTTCTCAACGGTTTATGAATATTAATTATTTTATCTTAATTAGAAAATCTCATTTATTAACAATGCCTTTATTTAAAGTCTAGATGTAGATTTGCAAGCAAAACGTCCTATTATTAATGCATTAAAATTCCTGAAATATATGTTATATATATATCTAAAAATAAACGATTACATAAGTATATGGTTGGGAATAATTTGGCCCTAAATGATTTTTAACAAAACTGGTTTGATAATAATTGTTTTTGCTGTTACTGAGTTCTAATACTATCATTGTTAATTCTCAAATGTATTAAACAAATCCTATATTAATTTTATATAGAGTCAATTAAATTTACATTAAAACTAAGGTAGTATGCTTAGCTATACAGTGTTCTCAGCTTGGAGGTTCCATTATACCCACCGGGGACCATATTTTTTTTTTTTTGGTCCCAGCAGCAAAAAAAAAAAAAAAAAATTATAAATAAAATTGGAATTCTAAATATTGAAATGGCTATTAGGGTGTCCACCCAGAGTAAATAAAGAATTCAAAGGGTCCATGGGTTAAAAAAAAGGTTGACAACCACTGAGCTAGTATGTTTAAATTAATTGCCATTGTTAGCTTGCATATCCTGAATATTACATGGGTCACTTCATAAATAAACGGAATCATCTACAAGGGTCATTCAATAGATAGAATTTTTTATTAGATAGATTTAGATTTTTATTATCTTAAGATTTTTGAACTGTGTTCTCATATTTTTGTTATATATTGCAATGTTTTAGGCTGATGTGCTCTTCGGCCTTCTTCATGTGTTTGTTTAACTTCGGACTTTCTTATCAGGAACCTCATGGAACTTTGAACCCAACCTATATTTAATCATTGGGTTTTTGCTAATAGAGTAAATATATTTTTTTTAATAATTAGGCAATCACACCAAAAAGTGTACACACACACACATAAATATATACTTATATATATATTAATTGGATGATTTCAGAAATACATGGGAGAGAAAGAGGAATTTGATTTGATATTATTTTTAATTATTTGATTACATTTTATTTTTAAAAATTGTTGACTATTGGGATATATTATTAAACAGAAATTCAGTGTGTGTGTTTTCTTCATCTTTCAATCAATTGGGGAAATTGCTATAAAATAAAATAAAAAATTAAATAGCATTATCAGTTCACTGCCTCAAAATGAGTTTTATCTATGACTTGAAACATCTCATTCTGATTAACATATTCCGATTACAAGAGTTAACCTATGTTAAGTAGTTTCTTTATTTTCGCCCAGTTGTGGGATTTGAAACCTGTAACCTCACAGGATGACTTAAACAGCATCAACTGGTGAAGTTCCAGTTTTGGAACTTGGGTAATCTGGAGTACTCCTTCATTGCCATTATCCCATGTCCACTCTGGGACATGGGGAGTGGTAGTACCCTTGTTAGGTCCCACTATTGGTTAAAATTGGAAATAAAAGTGTAAAAAAATGTTTTTTTTTTAAATTGAGTTGTAGAAAATTTTTTTGGAAACCCATCTAGAATGAATAAAAACAAAAAGTTCTTTGAGCATAAAATAACCCCAACAAGGGTTGTACATGCTGTAAATACCAACCAACCGCCTACTGATGATTGTTCACCTTAGAATTTGTTATTAACTCAAAACCCTATATCTGTTGACCATGTGTCCCAACTGGACAAATTATCCAGCCTCATCTCAAAATTTCAAATTTTTCCCTCTGTGTTGTTTGGAATGTATTTATTGCAAAAATTACTTAACTCTAACATCCTGTTGAGAATTTTCTAAGTCCAGAAGCCCATTCCATAAGGAATTTTATCAAAAAATGCAAAAATGGCTTTTTCATTAACTCTTAATATTCATGTGAGAATTATTCTAAGCAACAGAACTTCCTATAAGGATATATAAAAAAAGCTAAAAAATATAACCAATCCACAATAAAAGATTATTTCTTCCTTAATTCATTAACTCTTTAACATCCTGTTGAGATGTTCTAAGTCAGAAGGCCCCTTCCTATTAAGGATTATCAAAAAATGGCAAAAATGATCTTTAATCATAAGTTACCTGTTATTTCCCTTAATCAAAAGGACTCTGAAATGTAATATTACCATTTGAACAAAGGCTCTCATTTGGGGCAGATTAGGAAAATGAAAAGAAGACTTCCAAGCCAAGGTGAATTGAGGCGGTATAGGATGTTAAGAGTGAATCTCACGAAAAATATATTTTTTTGAGGGTATTCAAAAATGGTAGCCAATTAAAACAGTACTCCAGTTTTGGAAAGACATCTTTGATTAAATGTTCGGTCGTTTGGAAGTGTAAGCCACTATGAAATTTACAGAAGAATGTGGGGTCTGTACAGAGAAGGATGTTTTAGAAAAAAAAAATGTTAACAAGACCTTTTAACCTCTATTCTATCAAACATGCAAAACAGTCATTCATTATATTTCTAGCATAGAAAATGTGGTTAAATCGAACTTAACGGACCTAAATTCCACCATCAATATGTCACCCGACGAAAGAAAAAGAAATACCCAAAAATCAGGGGAATTAACCAAATTTAATGAAATTTTCAGTGTGATTTATTAATGAACTAGCAGCGGCTACCCGGTATCGCATGGGTAGAAGGAATTTTTTTAATTTAGTCCCGCAACCATATTTACGAATCACGAGTGAATCCTCATGGATGCCCCATTTAAATCCCCATGTAAAAAAGAAAAATAAAAAAAAAAAATAGACCTTGTATTGATCCAGTTTTAAAATTTGAAAAAAAAAATCCATTGCCTGGTTTATCATTTAAATTTATTTTATTATTCTTCAGAATATAAAATTCAAATTCTCATATTATTTTGTTCAAATGAAGCCCTTGGTGATATTTAATGTTTATAATTTATTTACTGTTCGTAAATGTTTTATTTCGAAGTTTCCTCGGACCTACATATACACACACATGCCATTAATATATATATTATATATATAATATATATATAAGCACCAGTTATTTTTATCTAAAAACTTTTGGAATTTTCAGTTAACTTTGAAACAATGTCTTTGAGGCGTAACAAGATCTCAAAGAACATGATTCAAAGTTTAACTGACCTGAAAAAAGTTTTAATAAATAAACTGGTGCATTATATCTTTATTCATAATATATCAACATGAAATTTCATTAAATTCATTAATTCCCTATTTTTTTGTATTTTTTTTCTTTTGATGGACATTATGATGGCGGAATTTTAGGTCTGTTAAGTCGATTAACCTTAAAATTTATTAGGATTGAGACAAATTTACTCTTGGAGAATATTTCTAAATAATATACCTGTTAGGAAGACCTAACAAAAATAGAGTGCTCCCTTTGATCAGTAGGGGACTGATGAGGAAAACTGGAATGGGGTTTCCGCCATGTTACTTTTGGTTTGGTTGTTGAGTGGGGCACAACTAACATGTGTCAGCACGAAATTGAATAGTGAACCACATGTGTCAGCACCAGTTTGGGCTAGTTTAAGTCACTTTTAGGGTAAAAGCATTCTCTTACCTGTGTTAAATAAAACCTTGCAATTTTCCAACAACCTAGTCTTGCATCTCAATTCCAGTCGTTCTGTATTTTATTCTGTACTAGCAAATATATGCACCCCGGGTGGCAAGTATTTATATTTTAATGTAATAAAAAATATGTATTTAATTAGAAAGGCTAATGAAACTTAATTTAAAAGCATATAAATCGAAAAATAGAACAACTGAAAACTTACTCTCCCAGTCCACTCTCGTCTTTCATTTTTATTTTTTTTCTAATCTAAGTATTTAGTTAAAGAGGAAGTAAGATAAATGACAGTTATTTTTTCTTGTTAATTTGGATTTCATTTAAGATTCATTGAGAGATTTTGGCTTATATTCATTAAAATAAAACCAAACAGTAATAGAAATCAATAATCTAGCACATATTTATTTAAAATCACATTTAATATCAATATGCAATTAGCCTTCCCGTTCACACTGTAAACCGCTTTTTGTTGTATATATAAATACCAATTGCATTTATTAGTATTAGATCATGGTTAACAGTATAAATAATGTTGAAACAAATGTATTAATAATTGAGTTTAAATAGAATAAATCATTGAGAATGTGATGTAAATAAAAACAAAGGGAATTGTGACTTTGAGTCGCAATATGTTTCATTTTCTTGCGGTTACAAGACAGACAAAACACACCAATCTCCATTATAATAAGATGTAAAAACATAAACAAACTGCAATACTTCAAGAAAGAATTGCACTTTTTAATAAAAATTTCCACCATAACAAAAAAAAATCTTTCAGCATAAAAAATAAAACCCTACGAAGTGTTTGACCTGCATTTAAAATCCAACCAACCAACCAACAATTTTCTTATTACTCTAATAGTCTTCTTTATTCTTATTTCTTTGCAGAACCATTGTGCGAGGATTCTTCAAAACAATTCATTAATGGTTTTGGACCCATGAAGGGAAAACATTAGTGGGGGCCCGATCAAATTCATTAAGAAAGGAAAAAGTCTCCGACTCAACGAAAATGGCTCGATACCACCCAAACGCTACTACCCTTCAGTGCCTTGAGGAGGAACAATATATTACAGTCGTCCACTATCTGGCCCACGGAAACCACCACAGTCTCGACCCCATCATCATTGCGCAGCAGCACCACCACCCAACAGCCGCAAATATAAATGGACCGTACAGAGAAAATGATTTTAGAAGTTACCTCAGAAACCATTTAGCCACAAGAACCATGTGGGACAGTTACAAAACGTCCCAGATATGCGGGAAAGTGAACGTTGGATTTAGTGTGAGCGTTCGCGTGAACCCCACCTCCCCTATTCGAGAGTCTTACAGTGGAGGAGGTACCGGGTCGAGGGGCGGCGGCGGCGGTGGTCCCAACAATAAAACAACAGGATGATTATCGGAACCCAGGTGGAATGGCGGTATTATGGTCCCTGTCTTCCACAAATACAATTAATTTCCCACACCCGCCTGGGTAATGCCGAAACAAAGTGTTAACAAAACAACAACATGGTAGAATGGATTACGAACAAGTTAGTCTTAAGAAATTCTTTTTCTTTTTTTTTTTCTTTTATATAACCAATAGATGTGATTTTTTTTTTCTCAAGTAAGCCTTTTCTGTACCCCTTCATATACTGCTTGTTCATAGAACAGTATTTTGTTTCTTTTGTTCTTTGATACATTGAGATGTTTCCCTTTTGATCATTTGAATAATAAAGCCAACATGGCTATAACCATATTACTATCCTTAGTCTCAAGTAAGCCTTTTTCCATTTTTGTACCCCTTTCATATACTGCTTGTTCATAGAACTTTTTTTTTCATTCTTTCATACATAGAGATCTTTTGATCATAATAATAAAGCCAACATGGCTATAACCATATTACTGTCCATAGTCTCAAGTAAGCCCTTTCCGTTTTTGTACCCCTTTCATATACTGCTTGTTCATAGAACAGTATTCTATCGGTTGGACACATTTCAATGCTACTTTTATATATTGTCTTTCTTTTCCCCCCTCTTGCTTTTTATGAAGTTTTATTAAGTTCCTGTATGTCAAATATTATTCTTATTATGGCTTTTTTTTAAATATTTGGTTGCTTATCCTTATGTTTGTCTGTTTGTGCTGTTAGTGTAAATGAGTAATAAGTTGGCCAAAAGAAAAGCTTGTATGCAATTAGGTAAATATGATCAAACAATAATCTCTTGAGCTTGTGTAGGAAGACATTTATCTCCCTTGGAGAATAAGTATGTCCATTAGGAGGCTCACAAAAGATCACATGGTAATCAAAGAAGCACATGCTCAATCTTTTTTGCTTCTGTTCATTGTGCCCTTTCCAATCATTTGAAGAGTAAAGCCAACATGGCTATAACCATTTTACTGTCATCAATCTTAAGTAAGCCCGTTTCCATTTTTGTGCCCCCCTTTCACATACTGTTGGTTTATAGAAACAGTATATCTATTTTATCTGTTGGACACATTGTGATTCTTTCAATATGACTTTTATATTCATCATCATCACATACCTGATAGCATGGATATCCTTACTCTTTTCTGCAACTGTCCCTATTGGGCAACGCTCCTGAGATGTCTTACCGTGGGGCAGCATCCAGGCTATCAAGTTGATTGATGTAGGTTTTTGCTGGTCGGCCTACACTGGTGTTCATAGGAAAACATCATGAGTGGTCCTTGCGCTCCAACGGTGTCAGCATATCTCGTCATTTTATCTTGATGGGTTTGTGTATAGGGAACCAAGGTCTGTACAGCGGATTTCCTGCTGGGATGCTGCTTCCAGGATTGTTCAGAACAGCATGCATCATCATTGTGTTAGTTCCTATGTAGCTTTTCTCTAAGTCCTTTGTTAGAGGTCCAGATGGTGCTGCTATACAGTAGCCACCGACACAGCTAATTTTTTGGAAAATTTTTGCTTTCACTTATACAGTGAGAATCAGAATAAAGTTTTCTTTCAGTTTATTCAGTGTAGTATATTTATGAATATACTAAGTTTACTATTGGTCATGGTGACGTGGACTAAATAAACTTCCCCTACAATCAAGAAACCTAATAAGCTTTATAATTATAGATTCAAATCCAAATTTATCGGTATAATGTTAAACTCGCACCTAATGGTGAAGTCCACCTCTTGGAGCTCTGGCTGAGGTGGATACCTCTTCATCATCGATTACTCCCAGGTCCACCCTGACCCTGAGTGGTAGTACCTAGTACCATCTATGGCAGTTAAAATAGAAAAAATGAGTTTTTAAAAAATTGTTAAAAAAAAAAAGAATTTTTCAATACCCATCAAGAAGAATAAGCCAAAATAGTCTTTGGCCATAAAATAAACCCAAAGGTTTACACTGCTGTACAATCCAACCAACCAAATGTCTCACTTAACTCCATGAACAATAAGTACCTTAATAAAACATCTCTTTCCTGATGATTGGAGATCTTCTTCTGGAGCTGGTCAATGATGTTTAAATTTAGACTCTCCCAAAACCCTCGTATCATTAGAATATGTTGGCATTGTCAACATTAAAAAATAAACCGCCCTGTGGGTGGGGTTTAGAATACAACCAACTCCAGAAAGGAGTTCCTAGCGTATGACTTTCTTAACCTGGATCTTGATGGTGACATACAAACATGTATATAGAACAAATTCCTGACAAAGAGCTTATAACAAACAAGACTTTATTGTCTAAGTCCAAAACAGGGATAGATGAATATCCTAAAGAAGAGACTTTGTAGGCTAGTCTGTGGCTATAAAATGAAGAATAAAGGTTGTCACTTACTGTGTACTCCAAAAAGGACATAATAGATGTGGGCCTCTATGAAAGCATATATTGAAGGCGTGCACACTGTAACCAATGTCTAATTGCTAGGGTACTAAATACTCTATGAGAGCATAGTATAAAATGGCCTGTGTACAGGTGTACATTTGGACTGAGGGGCTTATCCCCCAGCAAATTAGGCTTATATGTACACCTGTACACAGGCCATTTTATACTATGCTCTCATAGAGATTTAGTACCCTAGCAATAGACATTGGTATACAGGTGTGCACGCCTTCAATATATGCTTTCATAGAGGCCACACATCTATTATGTCCTTTTTGGAGTACACAGTAAGTGACAACCTTTATTCTTCATTTTATAGCCACAGACTAGCCTACAAAGTCTTCTTCTTAGGATATTCATCTATCCTGTTTTGGACTTAGACAATAAAGTCCTGTTGTTATAACTCTTTGTCAGGATTTGTTCTATATAACATGTTTATGTCACCATCAGATCCAGCGTTAAGAGCATACTAGACACTCCTTTCTGGGAGTCGGTGTATTCTAAAACCCCACCCACAGGGCGTTTAATTTTTAATGTTGACATGCCACAATATTCTTAATGATACCGAGGGTTTGGAGAGTCAAAATTTAAACATCATTGACCAGCTCCAGAAGAAGATCTCCAATCAATCAGGAAAGATGTTTATATTAAGGTACTTATTGTTCATGGAGGTAAGTGAGACATTTGGTTTGGTTGGATTTTACAGCATGTAAACCTTTGGGCTAAATTTTATGCCAAAGACATTTTGCTTTATTCATCTTGATGGGTATTTGAAAAATCTTCTTTTTTTTAAAACAAAACAATTTTTAAAACTCATTTTTTCTATTTAACCCATAGATGGTACCCTAACAGGTACTACCACTCAGGGTCAGGGTGGACCTGGGAGTAATGATGATGAAGAGGTACTCCACACTCCCCAGAGCTCCAGAGGTGGAACTTCACCATTAGGTGCAGTTTAACATTATACCTGATAAATTTGGATTTGATCTATATTATAAAGCTTATTAGGTTTCTTGATTGTAGGGGAAGTTATTTAGTCCAGTCACCAATGACCAATAGTAACATTAGTATATTCATAATATACTAACACTGAATAAACTGAAAGAAAACTTATTTCTGATCTCACTGATAAGTGAAAGCAAAAATTCTTCCAAAAAATAGCTGTGTCGGTGCTACTGTATAGCAGCACCATCTGGACTCTAACAAAGGACTTAGAGAAAAAGCTACATAGGAACTACACAATGATGATGCATGCTGTTCTGAACCAATCCTGGAAGCAGCATCCCACAGGAAATCCGCTGTACAGACACTTGGTCCCTATAACACAAACCATCCAAGTAAAATGAACGAGATATGCTGGACACCGTTGGAGAAGCAAGGACAAACTCATGATGTTTTCCTATGAACACCAGTGTAGGCCGACCAGCAAAAACCTACATCAATCAACTTGGATACTGGATGCTGCACGGAAGACATCCCAGGAGCGTTGACCAATAGGGACAGTTGCAGAAAAAGAGTACAGGATATCCATGCTATCAGGATGATGATGATGATGATGATATAAAAGTCATATTGAAAAGAATACACCAAATGTGTCCCAACAGATAAAATAAGCATATACTGTTCTATAAACCAACAGTATGTGAAAGGGGGGGCACAAAAATGGAAACGGGCTTACTTAAGATTGATGACAGTAAAATGGTTATAGCCATGTGGCTTTACTTCTTCAAAATGAATTGGAAAGGGCACAATGAACAGAAGCCAAAAAAAAGATTGAGCATGTGCTTCTTGATTACCATGTGATCTTTTGTGAGCCTCCTAATGGACATACTTATTCTCCAAGGGAATAAATGTCTCCTACACAAGCTCAAGAGATTATTGTTTGATCATATTTACCTAATTGCATACAAGCTTTTCTTTGGCCAAACTATTACTCATTTACACTAACACGCACAAACAGACAACATAAGGATAAGCAACCAAATATTTAAAAAAAAGCCATAATAAGAATAATATTTGACATACAGGAACTTAATAAAACTTCATAAAAAGCAAGAGGGGGGAAAAGAAAGACAATATATAAAAGTAGCATTGAAATGTGTCCCAACCGATAGAATACTGTTCTATGAACAAGCAGTATATGAAAGGGGGTACAAAACGGAAAAGGGCTTACTTGAACTATGGACAGTAATATGGTTATTAGCCATGTTGGCTTTATTATTATGATCAAAAGATCTCTATGTATGAAAAGAATGAAAAAAAAAAGTTTCTATGAACAACAGTATATGAAAGGGGTACAAAATGGAAAAAGGCTTACTTGAGACTAAGGATAGTATATGGTTATAGCCATGTGGCTTTATTATTCAAATGATCAAAAGGAAACATCTCAATGTATCAAAGAACAAAAGAAACAAAAATACTTTCTATGAACAAGCAGTATATGAAAGGGTACAGAAAAGGGCTTACTTGAGAAAAAAAAAATCACATCTATTGTTATATAAAAGAAAAAAAAAAAAGAAAAAGAAATTTCTTAAGACTAACCTTGTCGTAATCCATTCTACCATTTGTTGTTTGTTAAACACTTTGTTCGCATTCCCAGCGGGGTGGGAAATTATTGTATTTTGAAGAACAGGGACCATAATACCGCCATTCACCTGGGTCCGATAATCATCCCTGTTGTATTTATTGTTGGGAACCACCGCCGCCGCCGCCACCTCGACCGTCCCCTCCTCCACTGTAGACTGTCGAATAGGGAGGTGGCTTCACGCGAACGCTCATCACTAATCCAACGTTCACTTTCCGCATATCTTGGACGGTTGTAACTGTCCACATGGTTCTTGTGGCTAAATGGTTCCTGAGGTAAACTTCTAAAATCATTTTCTCTGTACGGTCCATTTATATGTTGCGGCTGTTTGGTGGTGCTGCTGCTGCATATAATGGGGTCGAGACTGTGGTGGTTCCGTGGGCAGATAGTGGACGACTGTAATAATGATTTGGTTCCTCCTCAGGCACTGAAGGGTAGTAGCTGTCTGGGGTGTATCGAGCATTTCGTTGAGTCGGAGGACTTTCCTTTCTTAATGAATTTGATCGGGCCACACTAATGTTTTTCCCTTCTGGTCCAAAACCATTAATATTGTTTGAAGAATTGCCTCGCACAATGGTCTGCAAAGAAATAAGAATAAAGAAGACTATTAGAGTAATAGAAAATGTTGGTTGGTTGGTTGGATTTTATGGCAGGTCAACACTTGTAGGGTTATTTTATGCTGAAGATATTTTGTTTTTGTTATGGTGGAATTTTTAGTTAAAAAAAAGTGCAATCTATCTGTGAGTATATGCAGTATTGTTATGTTTTTACATCTTATTATAATGGAGATTGTGTGTTTGTCTGTCTGTAACCGAAACTATATTGCGACTCAAGTCACAATTCCCTTTGTTATTTACATCACATTCTCAATGATTTTATTTCTATTTAAACCTCAATTATTAATAAAATTGTTTCACATTATTTATACTGTTAACCATATCTACATACTAATAACATGCAATTGTATTTATATATACAACAAAATAGCGGTTTACAGTGTGAACGGGAAGGCTAATTTGCATATTGATATTAAAAATGTGATTTTAATAAATATGTGCTTAGTATTATTGATTTCTAACTGTTTGGTTTTATTTTAATGAATATAAGCAAAAATCTCTTCAATGAATCTTAAATGAAATCCATTAACAAGAAAAAATAACTGTCATTTTATTCTTTACTTCCTCTTTTAACTAAATACTTAGATTAGAAAAAATAAAAATGAAAGACGAGAGTGATGGGAGAGTAAGTTTCAGTTGTTCTATTTTTCGATTATATGCATTTTTAAATTAGTTTCATTAGCCTTTCTAATTTAATACGATATTTTATTACATTAAAATATAAATACTTGCACCCGGAGGGTGCATATATTTGCTAGTACAGATAAAATACAGAAGACTGGAAATGATGATGCAAGACTAGGTTGTTGGAAAATTAACAAGGTTTTATTTAACACAGGGTAGAGAATGCTTTTACCCTAAAAGTGACTTAACTAGCCCAACTGTGCTGACACATGTGGTCACTAGTTCAATCGTGCTGACACATGTCAGTTGTGCCCACTCACAACCAAACCCAAAAGTAACATGGCGGAAACCCCATTTCCAGTTTTCCCATCAGTCCCCTACTGATCAAAGGGGAGCAACTCTATTTTTGTTAGGTCTTCCTAACAGGTATATTATTTAGAATATTCTCCAAGAGTAAATTTGTCTCAACTCTAATAACATTTTAGGTTAAATCGAACTTAACAGACCTAAATTCCGCCATCATATGTCACCCCATCAAAAGAAAAAAAAATACCAAAAAATCAGGGAATTAACTGAATTTAATGAAATTTTCAGTGTTGATATATTAATGAATAAAAGATATAATGCACCAGTTATTTTATTTAAAACTTTTTTCAGGTCAGTTAACTTTGAATCATGTATCTTTGAGAATCTGTGTTACGCCTCAAAGACATGTGGTTCAAAGTTAACTGAAAAAATTCAAAAGTTTTTAGATAAAATAACTGGTGCTTATATATATATATATATATATATATATATATAAATAATGGGCAGTTGTGTGTATATGTAGGTCCGGAGGAAACTTCGAAAATAAAACAATTTACGACAAAGTAAATATATATAAACATTAAATATCACCAGGGCTTCATTTTGAACAAAAATAATAGAGATTTGATTTATATTCGTGAAGATAATTAAAAAATAAAATTTAAATGATAACAGCATGGATTTTTTTTTTCATTTTAACTGGATCAATACAAGGTCTATTTTTTTTTTTTTTTCTTTTTTACATGGGGATTTAAATGGGGCATCCCATGAGGATTCAACTCGTGATTCAGTAATAATGGATCTGCGGGACTAAATTAAAAAAATCTCCTTCTACCCATGCGATACCGGGTAGCCGCTGCTAGTTCATTAATATATCCACACTGAAAATTTCATTAAATTTGGTTAATTCCCTGATTTTTGGGATTTCTTTTTCTTTCGTCGGGGTGACATATGATGGTGGAATTTAGGTCCGTTAAGTTCGATTTAACCACATTTTCTATGCTAGAAATAATAATCGAATGACTGTTTGCATGTTTGATAGAATAGAGGTTAAAAGGTCTTGTTAACATTTTTTTTTTTACTAAAACATCCTTCTCTGTACAGACCCCACATTCTTCTGTAAATTTCATATGGCTTACACTTCTCAACGACCGAACATTTAATCACAGATGTCTGTCCAAAACTGGAGTACTGTTTAATTGGCTACCATTTTGAATACCCTCAAATAAATATTTTTGTGAGATTCACTCTTAACATCCTATACCGCCTCATTCCACCTTGGCTGGAAGTCTCTTTCATTTTCCTAATCTGCCCCAAATGAGAGCCTTTGTTCAAATGTAATATTAAACATATTCAGAAGTCTTTGATTTAAGGGAAATAACAGGTAACTTTAGATGTAAAGATCATTTTTAGCCATTTTTTGATAAATCCTTATAGGAATGGGGCTCTGAACTTAGAAAAATCTCAACAGGATGTTAAGAGTTAATGAATTAGGAGAAATAATCTTTATATTGTGATTGGTTATTTTTTTAGCCATTTTTTTTATATATCCTTATAGGAATGTTCTGGGCTTAGAAAATTCTCAACATGATATTAAGAGTTAAATGAAAAAGCCATTTTTAGCCATTTTTTGATAAATCCTTATAGGAATGGGGCTCTGGACTTAGAAAATTCTCAACAGGATGTTAAGAGTTAAAGTAATGTTTGCAATAAATACATTCCAAACAACACAGAGGGGAAAAAATTTGAAATTTTGAGATGAGGCTGGATAATTTGTCCAGTTGGACACATGGTGCAACAGATATAAGGGTTGAGTTAATACAATTCTAAGTGACAATCATCAGTAGGCTGGTTGGTTGGATTTTACAGCATGTCAACCCTTGTTGGGTTATTTTATGCTCAAGACATTTTGTTTTATTCATTCTAGATGGGTATTCAAAAAAAATTTTCTACACTCAATTTAAAAAAAAACATTTTTTACACTTTTATTTCTATTTAACCAATAGTGGGACCCTAACAGGTACTACCACTCCATGTCAGAGTGGACATGGGAGTAATGGCAATGAAGGAGTACTCCAGATTACCCAGAGTTCCAAAACTGGAACTTCACCAGTTGATGCTGTTTAAGTCATCTGTAGGTTACAGGTTCAATCCTAACAATGGGCGAAAATAACAGAATACTTAACATAGCTTTACTCTTGTATCCGGATATGGTTAACAGAATGAGATGTTATCAAGTCATAGATAAAACTCATTTTGAGCAGTGACTGATAATGATATTTAGATTTTTATTTTATTTTATAGCAATTTTCCCCAATATGATTGAAAGATGAGAAAACACACACACTGAATTTCTGTTTAATAATATATCCAATAGTCAACAAATGTTTAAAAATAAAATGAATAAAATAATTAAAAATAATACTCAATCAAATTCTCTTTCTTCCCATTATTTCTGAAATCATCCAATTATATATATATATATATATATGTGTGTGTGTGTACACTTTTGGTGTGATTAGGCAATTATTAAAAAAATATATATTACTCTATTAGCAAAAAAACCCAATGGATTAAATATAGGGTTGGGTTCAAAGTTCCATGAAGGTTCCTGATAAGAAAGTTCCGAAGTTAAACAAGAAACACATGAAGAAGGCCGAAGAGCACATCAGCCTAAACATTGCATATATAACAATAAATATGAGAACAACAGTTCAAAAAATCTAAATAATAAAAATCTAAATCTATCTAAATAAAAAAATTCTATCTATTGAATGACCCTTGTAGATAGATTCCGTTTATTTATTGAATGACCCATGTATATTACAGGATATGCAAGTCTAACACTGACAATTAATTTTAAACATACTAGCTCAGTGGTTCTCAACCTTTTTTTTTACCCATGGACCCCTTTGATTCTTATTTTACTCTGGTGGACACCCTATAGCCATTCAATATTTAAGAATCCAATTATATTTATAATTTTTTTTTTTTTTTTTTTGCTTGCTGGGACCAAAAAAAAAAAAAAAAATATGGTCCCCGGGGGTCCATATGGACCCCCAGCTGAGAACCACTGTACTAGCTAAGCATACTACTTATTTTAATGTAAATTTAATTGACTTCTATATAAAATTATATATAGGATTTGTTTTAATACATTTGAGATTAACATGATAGTATTAGAACTCAGTAACAGCAAACAATTATTTATCAAACCCAGTTTTGTTAAAATCATTAGGCAAATTATTCCCACCATATACTATGTAAATCTTTATTTCTTAGATATATATATAACATATATTTCAGGATTTTAAATGCATTAATAATAGGGAACGTTTTGCTGCAAATCTAACCCATCTAGACTTTAATAAAGGCATTGTTAATAAATGAGATGCTAATTAAGATTAAATAATTAATATTTCATAACCGTTGAGAATATAACTTAAATAACTAAGGAAATCATTATGATGTAATTTCGGTTACAGACATCTCCATTATAATTAGATTTTCAGGAATTTTGAGAAAAATGGGAATAGTTACCTTGTAGACACCGACATCTGTAGGTGTAATATGTGCAGGATCTACTATAGGGCGACGACGTTCACTTGGTCCAATGATACCCTGCCATTGTGGCGGTAAACCCACATATGTGCCCTGCTCCCGATCGAAGCCCGTGTGAACCCGATGCTCAAAGTTCTGCGGGTTTGAGATTTCTGGTTTCTTCTGTTTCTTCCTGAACATCTGGCTCATACTAGTGGAGGAAAAAAATAAATAGATATAAATATATAGTTACCATTAGCTGATTTTGTAAAATTATATAACATATGAAATTGATTTGGAAATACCTGGAAATTTACAAAAAAAGAATAAGAGTTAATTCAAGATTATTGTACTTTTTACATATTGAACTATTTTGCAATAGCTCTTAAGTAAACATATCAAACATCGTAATAATTAAACCAACAGCATCAGTTGTTAGCTGCCAAAACACTGCATCCTTCAAAACCTCCATGCTTCCTGTAATTCGCCAACACTATACCTGATATCCCCTCCATGCACATCCACACACACATTTTATATATATATATATATATATATATATATATATATATTATGACTCATACACTGTTCATTTTCAGTATAAAATGACAGTATATCATTCTATGTACCATACATGCACCTTTGAGGAGTTGAAGTGCACCTGAGCACAATTTCCTTATCATTATCATATAGATTTTGTAGATGTTATCTATACATATATAAAGGGCAGTTGGCGTGTATGTATGTATGTTCGGATGAAACAACGAAAATAAAACAATTAACGACAAAGTAAATATATATACACATTAAATATCACCGGTTTTTGCTTTAAATAAATAAAATAATTAAAAATAATGCTCAATCAATTTCTCTTTCTTCCCATTATTTCTGAAATCATCCAATTCAATATATATATATATATATTGTACACTTTTGCTGCTTTTGATGTGATTAGGCAATTATTCAAAAAATATATATTACTCTATTAGCAAAAAAATCCAATTAGTTAATAGACTTAGTTTTTGAAATCTGCCTTGACAGTAAATTTCCAATTGGAGGAGAAATATTTTTTAAAAAAAAGAAGATATCTACCATTTTCTCAATATGCTTAAAAGTTGAGAAAAAAAACCAAAACAAAAACAAAACACAGACACTGAAACTAAAATTCTGTTAAATAATTCATCCAATAATAGGGGGAAAAAAAAACAAAAAAAACTCTTAATTTCTTTAGCATTATTTCTGAAATCATCCAATTCAATTTTAAGATTTTTTTTTACACATTTGCAGTTTTTGATCTGATTAAGTAATTTGTTCCAAAAATATATTCACTCTATCAGTGATGCTGATAGGTTTTTGATTTAGTGTGTCCTGGGATGCATATATTTGCTTTGAATGAGTCCCCGGGAAAATTTATGAGTCCCAACTAAAGCCAACCAACTCCTATCTTGTAACCTTTCCTGTGTAATTCATCTCTAAGAAAATATTGAAAAGTATTTACAGTTAGCTAGCTTGAAATGTTGAGGGAAGAAAAAAAAACACTGGGATGCATGGATATGATTTTACTGCATCCTTTTAGATTTGTGTGCATCAGGGACACAGGATGTGTACCTATCAGCATCTCTGCTCTATTAGCAAAAAGGGCCATCGGTTAGCTCAATCGGTAGAGCATTCGCCTAGGAATCACAAGGCTCCAAAATTAGCTCCAGAATTAGAACTTCACCATCAGTTAGAGTTTAATGTCATATCCAGAGTATTAAGAGCCTCCGCAACTGCCTTCTTAGCACCCATAGGATAAAAAGGGTTGGGGGTTTGCCATAAGGCTAATAGGGTTGGGACCATCATATATATTTACCAACCCATCCGCACGAGCAGGATGCAACACAAGGTCAATTTTTAAGCGGAGTTTAACAGGTTTGAATTCAGAGTTTTCCTTCTCCTAGACTGGTTACCTAGCCATGGTTAAAGAGCCCAGTCTACCCTGCTATTTACCCATAGCTGGAGGAAGAATTGGATTCATACCTTTCCCAAGGGTATTAGCGCCATGTGAAAAGCCAACAATCATATAGGTGCTAGGGGTTTGATGTAACCAGCCAATTGATCAGAGGGGTAAGTTGTAAGGATGCAAATCTTCTCCAGATGTTTTTTTTATTAAAAATTCAAAAAAAACAAAAAAAGAAAGAAAAAAGAAAAGGAAGAAAAAAAACAAAAGAAAATTTTTTTTTTTTTTTTAAAATCAATTGAAATGCATCTGTCGGCAGATTTCTTTCAAAAAGGTAAAAGTTATATATCAAAACAAAACCATGAAATTATTTTCTCCGAGCACCCCCCCCCATCTCCGCTCCACCCCCTCTACCAGGTTAGATAAACTTGATTAAGTTACCCATTGAACGTGTGCTCATGTAGAATATGTTGTTTTGGCTACAGGCCAACAATGACATCCAAGAAGAAATAATTACCAATTCTCTAAAAAAAAAAAAAAAAAAAAAAAAAGTCTGAGTTCTTCAGTTTTCAGATTAGCAGTAAAAGAGCGAATTCTTCAAAAGGAAAAAAGGAATCGTTCACGAGAATATTACATTCACTGCAACTGGAAGCAGAATTCCCAGGTTGGCTTACAACATCACACGGTCTTCAAAAACATAGCAGTTAGGTGGATTAGGATTGATATCTTCGTTCACAGGCATTCAAAAAAGATAGTAGCGGCTAAATATCACCATCACACCGAGATTTACAAATTAACAAACTTATGATATCGGCCTGATTTAAGAGAAGAGAGAGAAGGTGAGAAGAGAGAGAACGCTGGAGACTTTCCTAAAACAGGTGGCAAGGATAGATACGTAAATACTAACATTTCAGGGTTTAATCTCAGATATCTCAAAGATTTTTGCTTTTTTGGTACACAACCACTTTCTTGTTGCAGTTATCTATCTATACATATATTATATATATACACATACACACATATATAAAAGGCAGTTGTATGTCCGGATGAAACTACGTAAATAAAACAATCAACGACAAAGTAAATATATATAAACATTAAATATCACCAGGGCTTGGTTTTTGAGCAAAAATAATGAAGGTTTGATTTATATTTGTGAAGATAATTAAAAAATAAAATTTAAATGATAACAGCATAGAATTTCTTTTGCATTTAAGATTTTAAATAGTAGACATTAATTTTTCTTTTCAGAGTGGCTGAATCAACGCAAGGTAAACAAATCGAGAAAAAGTCGACTTTTTCTCGATTTGTTTACGCTTTACATTTAAACCGATATGCACGCCTAATTCATATATATACACACACACACACACACACACACACACACAGCAAAAATAATGAAGATTTGATTTATACTCATGAAGATAATTAAAAAATGAAATTCAAATAGGAATGTAATGGAAGTTTTTTTTTTTTTTTTTTGCATTTAATATTTTCAATAGATTTTCTTTTCAAAGTGTCAGCCCCTTTTTTTTTCTTTTTATGTCACCCCACTAGACCAGATCAATGCAAGGTCTTTTTTAGATAAGGATTTTAATGGAGCTTCCTGTGAGGATCCAACTCACGATTCAGTAATAATGCTTCCAAGAGACTAACTCTTTTACCCTCCCACCTCAACCCAGGCGACGCCAAGTAGCAAATATATTTACCAAAAATCTAAAAGAATACTCTAAGACAGACAAAGGAACAGATTCCTTCAAGGTGGTTTTTAGATATGCCTACGCTTATATTTTGTCATTTAATGTGTAGACGTAAAAGTGAATTAGATAAAAAGATAGCCAATTCAATTGACCTAAAGATAAAAATGAATTTTAATTAATTCAAGCAAATATGCAACACAAACTTCATCTTTTTTTTAAATTTCATTTTTAACTAGCAGGACCTGTTGGTTGCGTTTTATGGGATGTCAACCCATTGTGTTATTTTATGCCGGGGAAGTTTTGTGAAACATTTTTTCACGCTCAGAATTGCTGAGGCATGGAATAAGCTGCCTGCATCCGTTGTAGACTGCCGAAACACTGCATCTTTCAAAGCCTCCATGCTTCCTGTACTCTGCCAACACTATACCTGATACCACTCTCCACACACACATGCACATACATGTATATTATTATTACTGTAAACTGTTCATGTTCGTGACACTAATACATTATTTTCTATGTACTAGACATGAGACTTTGATGAGTTGTGGTGCACCTGAGCACTGTACACAATAAATTTCATTATTATATATTCATTCTTGATGGGCACTCAATTTTTTCTTTTTCTTTTTAAACACGTTTTTTAAACTCATTTTTTAAAAATTTAACCCAGAGATGGGATCCTAACAGGTATTACCACTCTGGGTTAGAGTGGATCTGGGAGTAATGGTGATGAAGAGCTCCAGAACTGGAACTTCACCACTAGCTGCAGTTTAACGTCATATCCAGGACTAAATAGGACCTGTGGATATACCACAATATGAGGATTTAATTATTATGTTTGATTGGTTTACTTAAGAGCTATTGCCAAATAGTTCAATATGTAAATAGTATAATAATCTTGATTTATCTCACTATTTTTTTCTTTCGTTTCATCTAGTTCTATTGAAGCAGATTAGCGTTATCACTTCCGCGCTCTCTCCCCTCTTTCTTTCTTTCTTTCTTTCTTATATCTTTTTTGTGAAATGAGGAAACTCAACAGAACAACAAAAAAAATCTTAACAGTCACAATATTGCAAGATCTGGTGATATTTAATGTGTATATATATTTACTTTGTCGTTTTATTTTAGTAGTTTCCTCCGGACATACATACACACAAACTGCCCTTTATATATGTATAAATGGAAAGTGCTCAATACATGTGGGATTATATGCTTCATGTATTTTTATTTTTTTAAAAATACAATCATCAGATAAAACATTGATAAAACATGTTACTATACATTATATATATACACACACACACATATATATATATATATATATATATATATATATATATATAAAAACAGTGTATGGTTATCACTATCTCACTTAATATCATATCATATATCTATGTGTTTGTGTGTATGATTATGTGGATTTTTATTTAAAAAATACAATCAGATGAGATGTGTGACTATATATATATATATATATATATATATATATATATATTATATAATAAAACAAACTGACTGTATAAACAGATATTACTCATTACACAAATAAAATTTTTAAATATGGTCATTAAAATATATTAGATAAAAATTTTACCTTATCATAATTATACTAGTTGCAAAGAAAAAGAAAATTCAAAAACTTTTTTTAAATGAGTGATTTACTAACTTTATATATATATATATATATATATATATATATATAACAGTGTATGGTTATCACAACAATATCACTTTATATATCATTATATATATATATATATATATATATATAATATATATATAACACACACATGTGTGTGTGATTATATGTGCATTTATATTTCAAAAATACAATCATCAGATGAAACGTCTGACTGTGTGTGTGTATATATATATATATCAGAAACTAAATTACAAACGCACGTGAAGGGATTAAACGCAGACATCGAAATTCTCCGTTATTATAAATATTTCACAGACGCTGCCACTGTCGATAACAACAGAGACAAAGAAGCCGTTAAACAGTAATAACATTTGACAAAGGGTATCTAACGAACCTGAAAATTTATGAAAAAAATAATTAAAAAAAAAAAAATAAGTGAATCCAATACTCCATAATATCGAGTTCATTCATTTATACATTTTTAATGCTTCATAATAATGCCCAATTTTAAAAAAACATTTTTTTAAATATATATACATATATATATATATATATATATACACACACATATTGTTATGGGTTCAACAGGAGAAAATTAAATATTTTATAAAAAAGAAGGTCAGCAAAATGGATTATGTTTGTTTTTTTTAATTTTTTAAATTATTATTTCACATTTGTGACAGGTTTCAGATCTTCTGATTTCTTCTTCAGGCATTAATTAATGATATTCTGTCATAGAAAAAGTTTACTATAAATGCTCTACATTTTACGAAATATATTGAGCCCTTTTGGATTAACTATTTATGTAGCATATGTACAATGAAAATTTGGTAGTAACTTTTTGATGAATATATATCAGGAAAAATGGAAATGAATCCGACAGTATGTAAGAATATAAAGATGAAAAAAACGTGTTTAGAAGGATGATACTTTAACTTAGCAAAGGCTAAAGTATCTTGGATTGTTCTAAATAGACTTTCCTAATCGAATGAACATAAAAATTTTTTCAAATTAATAAAAACCTGCACCAAACAAACACTACAACCAACAAAATGCATGAAAGCATTTGGGTAAAGAGTATGGGACATTTTCTTCACCATCCCCGATCTATGAAAAAACGACTAGAAGAACGTTTACAGTTTAAGATCATAAAGAAGAAATATCCCATGGTCTTTAACAATACCTGGCTAAATAATAACTTGCAGCCAAAATACACAACACACACACATAAATATGTATGTGTGTGCGTTAGGTATTATATATTTATGGGAAACTAATTTTTTTAGTTATTTAGAAGCATGAAAAAAATGAATGAAATAAATGAAGAACTGAGTTGAATATTATAATCTAAATTCTATTTAATAAATTTTTTATTATTCTATTTTTGCGACACGTGTTTCAGATATCTTCTTCAGGCATTGATTAACCATATTCAGAATATAGTTAATCAATGCCTGAAGAAGATATCAGAAAATCTGAAACACGTGTTGCAAATGTAAAATAGTAATAAAAAACAAAAACAAACATAATCCATTTTGCGGACCTTGTTTTTTTATAATATATATATATATATATATATATATGTGTGTGTGTGTGTGTATGAGGAAAATGGGATTGGAATGAATCCGACAGAATGAGGTAAAATAAGGAATGAAAGAACAAAACTCAGACAAAAATGTGTAGTATATTTCGCTGGAACATTAAGTTCCGCTTCCTCAAGCCTCAATAAAGGCTTGAGGAAGCGGAACTTAACATTCCAGCGAAATATACTACACATTTTTGTCTGAGTTTTGTTCTTTCATTCCTTATTTTACCTCATATATATATATATATATATATATATATATATATATATATGTAAAAACAAAATTTTTTTTGCGATGAAACAAAGAAAATACAGTGCTCAATCACAGTTTGTAAGAGCTAATATTTATTTATTTTACAATGTTTTCATAGATCTATGAAAACATTGTAAAATAAATAAATATATATATATATATATATACACACACACACACACACACACACACAACCATATATATATATATATACATAGACTCATCAGATATACCGACAAAGAAGCATATGTGGACTCCCCAAAATATATACGTATGAATAAAAGGGTATGAAAACACACAATGTTGTTGAAATGAATATATTTTTTATATCATTTTCATAGCTAATATTGACAATATTTCGATTTATAAAAAATCATCATCAGAGCATAATGATAATTAGGGCCATTTTTAGATGTAAATGTTTTTTAATCTGGACTCATCAAGAGAGAAGTAGAAAATTTAAATTCAAACTGGAAACATTGTTTTTTCCCAAAATAAAAAAAAAATAAATAAAAAAAAAGAATATATATATATATATATATATATATATTATATATATATATATATCCTAATATTTTGTTCCTCTCTACTTTTTAGTTACATTGATATAAAGAAATTCGGCTTACCACATCTCTGGAAAGGAAAAATTTTAACACAGGTTGAGATGAAGAAAAGAATTGAAGTGGCGAAAAACTCTTTTAGAAAACTGCCAATATCAGACCAACCACATGGTGGTAGCAGGTTTTTAAAAAGATACTAAATACATAAAAAAAAATAAATAAAACCTAAAATCTAAAAACAACCCAAAAAGTCTTAGAGTTCCAAAAGTTGCAAGAAGAGGTTACCAATTACATCAGCCCGAAGGAAGAGAAAGGTAAGAATAAAAAAAATAATAAAAATTGTAAAGGTAAAGATATACGTAAATAAGAAAAAGAAAAAGAGAGAGAGGGAGGGAGAGAGAGAGGTGGGTGATTAGGACTATTATGCGTCTTGTTGTCCATGTGAGTTGTATACAGTAGCAAAATAAACTTATCTTTTTCCCGCACCTAAGTTGATTATATCATTCCACTAAATTCTAGACGAAGAGAGAAATTGGATATATGTATGACGACTCTTAACAAATAAGCACAAATAATTAAACCCAACAACAAAAATTGTTGTTTAGTACCCTTGGAATTTAAATAAACAACTAGCTCTGCTATTCAAAATAAGTTCAGATTTTAACCCAACAGTTGGAAAAAGATTGTTTACGTCACTGTACAATACTCATATATATGTGTGTGTGGTGTGTGTGAAGAAAAAGTGGAAGTGAATCCGACAGTAATGTAATATTGTGAAATAATTGAAAAAAAAAACAAAAAACAAGTTTATAAACATTACTCATTTATAAACTTGTGTTTTTTGCAATTTTTTCACAATATTACACACACACACACATATATATATATATATATATCAATAAAGGAAGGAAGAACTCAATACAGTAATCCCATAATAAATTTATTTCGATGAAAATTGGGGCCCATATAAATCTAAGTTGATTTAAACCGGCTCCCCAAATTTTCGTCTCATCAGATGGGTCTCAATTCACTTATGGACAAGCATATCACAAAAAACCCCAAAGAGCTGAATATATATAAATTCAAACAAAAACAAAAAATAATAAAAAAAATATATATATATTTTTAACAGTGTGGGATTGTAACCATAGAAACAGGAAGTGAATGAAAAAAAGAGATACATCTCAAAGTTGATTTCTAGGGTGTCCAGACAGACAAAAAGGTGACATGACAGAAAAAACAGAGTAGTATATTAGAATATAAATAGACAAGTAAAATAAAAAGATTTTAAATTTAAACATTAGAGTATAATGATGTATAAAAGAAAATACTAGTTAAGATATAAATAATAAAATAAATTAATAGAAGATTATATATATATATATATATATATATATATATGACCAAAAAAAACAATATATTTTATGAAATGCTTTAGTTTTGTTTTTGTTTTTTATTCAAGTGAAAATACTTTAAAAACCAGGAAAGAAAAAGTAATAATTATTTTTAATGTACAAGGTGTGTCATAAGAGTATTGAGATTGAAGCTGTATTTACCAAGATAGAAATGAAGAATGAATGGAACATTAATTTTTTTCAGAATACAAGGTGTGTCAAAAGGTACAAAAAAAAATCTCAAAACCATTTTTGACACACCTTGTATATCAGTGATCATTATTAATTTTGACTAAATTTTTTTTTTTTTTTATCCATTTTTTAATTTCTATATGCTTAATTTAAAAAAGAATTGGTTGGTTGAATTTTACAGCATGTCAACTCTTGTAGGGTTATTTTATGCCAAAAACATTGTTTTATTAATTCTTGATGATTACTGAAAATCTTAAACTCATGTTTTGTTTTTTGTTTTTTGGGGGGAGACAGATTTTTCTATTTATTTTCTTCTATATAACCCATAGATGGGACCCTAACAGGTACTTCCAGTCCAGGTCAGGGTGGACTTGGGAGTAATGGCAATGAAGGAGTGCTCCACATTCCCTAGACCTGGAACCTCACCATCAGATAGAGTTTAACATCATACCCAGGACAGGAAGACCCTCAGCCACCACCTTCTAGTACCCACATGATAAAATAGGTTGGGGGTTGCCATAAGAAGAGCAATAGGGTTGGGGCAATCGCATGACTAGCTGATTGATTGGAGGGGGCCTCTCCGACCTCTCCGTCTAGCCTAAGTTAAAGACCAACTTGGAGTGTTGCATGTCATGGACTGCTCAGCACCTGGTTTCCTGATTGGTAATGGAGGGGTACTCCAAATTCCCCAGAGCTGCAGAACTGGCACTTCATTAGATGCAGTTTAACATCATACGCAAGACTAAAAAAGAATTGTAACTAAGTTGAGTCATTATTCTAGGAGAGCAACGAACAATGTGTAATCCAAAACAATAATAAAAAGATAAGCTTATAGTGAGGAGACTAACTCACATCCCGTTTTGATTTAGGGAAGTCAGGTTATCTAGACCAGCTGTTTTTACCCCCCAACTAAGCTAGAAGAACAGACATAGGTATCACAGAAGTGGAAGATGTGTCTATAAATTAAAAGATGAAAATATACAACAAAATTATCAATCATTATTTACAATTGTTCATCTAAAAGGGGAGGAAAATTATATATATATATATATATATATATATATATATATATATATATAAAACAAACGTTTTATTCATTTTCCCCTAAGTTTTGTTTAAATTTTGGGTATACCTACATAACTGCAAATAAATTAAATAAAAAGTTACTAAAAACCATAGAGTTGTTTAGAAATTATTAGTTTTACAGAGAATACAGAACCCTTTCATTGCCATTTCTATTTTATGTAATATTTTCGTGGTGGGGTACTTAAAAAATTATTTTTATCTTATATTTCAGAAAGATCGACACTTAGAATTTTGCACTGAATTGTTGAATCTTTCAGAGAAAGAGAAAAAAAAAAAAAAAAAAAAAAAAAAAAAAAAAGATATACACACATACATTTATAATATATATATATAATATATATATATATATATATATAATATATATATATTCTTCAACTGCTACTCCCATGTTTTCACTGTAGTAGCATTAGTAGTTAATCCAAAAAGTTGTCAAAAGATGTGGCACAAGGCCAGAAGTATGGGGGCGCCCAGTGAGAATCGAACTTACTAACAATGGTCTGCAAATCTAGATTGTTAACCATTATACCACATGAGGTGCCTATCCTACTGTGGTATATCTACAGGTCCTGCTAGTACTTAATAATTTTGTTTCAGTACGTGCATAGTTAAAGCACTGTCAATTAATTTTCTTCTTGATTGATTGATTGATTGATTTTAACGGCATGTCAACCCATCCAGGGTTATTTTATGCCAAGCAGTGAGGGATGATCAAATTTTCACTTTTTAAAAATATCAAATTGTCCATCTATATGAAAGTTGTGTATTAATATACTGAATATTGATACCAAAAATTAGATCATTGAGGAAATAGCATCAAAGATCATCTACTAAAATGCACTAAAAATCCTTGTTTTTCACAAAATTTAGCCTTTAGAAAACAAGGATTTTTAGTGCATTTTAGTAGACGATCTTTGATGCTATTTCCTCAAACAATGGTGCAAGTAAAAGATCTAATTTTTAGTATCAGTATTCAGTATACTAACACAAGTTTTGCATAGATGGACAATATAATATTTTTAAAAAGTGAAAAATCGACCAACTGTGTATATACCACAATATGATAATCTAATTATTATGATGTTTGATATCTTTACTTAAGAGCTATTGCCAAATAGTTCAATATGTAAAAAATTACAATAATCTTGATTTAACACTCTCTCTCAATTTTTTTCTTTCTTTCCTTTTTATCTTTCCATCATGTTCGATTGAAACAGATTCATGTTATCGCTTCCACACGCTTATCCCCTCTCTATGTTTCTCCTACTCTCTATTCTTTATTTCTTTCTTTCTTATATTTTTTCTGTGTAGTATGTCCTATTACTTCCCTTTCATTCTTTATAATAAAAACGGAATAGTCCATTATTTAGCTGAGATGACAAAACTCATAAGAAATAAGAATTCAGTGATTAAGTGACACCATTTCATCTTGGATGATTTGGATGGTCTCATTTTTAACCAGAGGATGTTGCAAGATGATAACAGTCGGAAGATTAAGGAACAAGAGTATTAATACATAGATGTTTATATTTGCAGAGTTGTTTGTAGTTTAATTTAAGGGCCATAGCAGCACTAGAATACCACAAGCCAGTAACCCAAAGCTGACCCTTGGACTGATAAGACACAGGGTGATTTTCTGGGACATTAAAAAAAGTTGGTTTTTTTTTTTTTAAATGCGTTTTATAAGCCTCCAAATATTTATTCTTTTTTAACATTATCTCAGTGGTGCTTATAAGTATGCGTCCTGCGTCACTGATGCATAAATATCTAAAATGATGCAGAAAAATCATATCCATGCATCCCAGTGTGTTTTTCTTTTCTTCCACTACCATTTCCCGCTAACTAAAGACATTTCAATAGTTTCTTGGAAACGAATTACCCTGTATGGGGTACAAGGTAAATGGCTTTAGTTGTTCATAGATAAAAACTCTACAATTTATTACAAAACTTTAGTTGGGACCCCATCAAATTTTCCCGGGGACTCGTTCAAATCAAATCTGTGAGTCCCAGGATGCACTAAATTAAAAGCTATCAGCAGCACTGTTATCTTCTTATGTGTTAATACACTTAATTCTGAATGAAATATTGAACACACAGATTGCCCATTATACAGTGAAAATTTAAGATCAAAATCCAGTTAATAACTATATATATATATGTTTTTGTTAACTATCTACTGACAATCTTGTCGGACGAGTTTTGTTCGATCCTTTCTGTCTGGCGCATCATTTTAATATCCGGGTGTAATTGGTTAGCAATTCACCAAAGGTTCTTTCACAAGCACTTTCGCACGTCATTGTGCCATCATCAGGTGTGAACCTGGTGGAATGTTTTCCATTGTCTCACTTTTAAAACAAGCAGTAGCAGTAGAATTAGTAGTAGGAGGGGCTCACTAGTTCCGTTTAAAACGAACAGTGGCAGTAGAAAATTTGAGGAGGGAGGCTCACAAGTTTGTAAGAATATAAGGGGAATGGTGAAGAGGATTGGCGAGAAATTATAGGTATTTGAGGACATGTTGATTATATTATTATATTATATTGGCATTTCAGTTCTCGGAAGACTAATAATATAGTCTTTGTGCCCCTGAGTTACAGTGCCTCCTGTGACTGTAAAGTCCAATGTTAGAAAACATTCTCGACCACAAGATGTCGCATGTGAAGGCTGTCCTGAAGATGTTGATGTGCCATCGCTTGTTGCCGGCTGCTTTCTTCTGCATACCGCCTTGCTTCATGGTGTTGTGCCCAGGGTGACTTCAGACATGAACAGTCCTCCTACAGAGAGTCTGCCACCACCGAGGGCGGTCCCGAGCCAATTTTTCGCCAGTATAGTAATATATATTAATAGTATATAATAACTATATACCAGGTTATAGACTAATTGATCTATCCATATACACTATAATTATTATATTTACAAAGTTGGTGGAGTGACATATTGTTGGCATCAGCGAGGGAGTCTATCCCCTTTTCACAGGCATTAGACCTGGGAATTACCCAATCTGTGCTACTCATGCGCTTATTTGGCAGGGACTGGTATCAAACCAGGTACCTGGCGATTCATAGGTAAGTGCTCTACTGACTTAGCTAAACTGGACCAAATTTGTATATAAAACACACAAATTTTTCCAGATTTTCAGTCCAAAAATTACGGGTGTCTATTATACTCAAGAATTAATATAATTAAACTTTTTTCCATTCACATATCTTCATACCATATTTTGCGATGGGATGAAATTTTCTCTAATAGTCGCGAATTAGATTTTTTTAAAAAATCTTTTTTTTTTTTTTTTTTTTTTTTTTATACATTATAGAGAAATATCAACTTGGAATGCGTGTTTGTTTATTAATTTTGTTTCTTCTGCCTAATTTGCATTTTGGTGTGAACATGTCCGTGTATTTGTTCTAAATCTGTGTAAATGTTGTGTTTCAAGCATAATGTAAATAATGTGATTTTTCAAGACTGTTTGTACTCATCTTTCTTGTGGTAATGTTTCGGGTCGCTGTATCCTCCCCGGCGCTTCCTCAGGAGTTCACTGTGTATCCAAGTATAGTAATGATTCCAACAGCAGCCTGAACATTGGTGTTTATACATACCACAAATAAAGAATGAGGACAAACAGTCCGAAAAATCAAAATTAAATACACTATCAAGCCTCATTAAAAAAATACAGACAAATAGACATAATGTAAGTAAAAGTTATCGGGGTGGCCTTAAAGTCGGTATCAGCCAGACAGCGAGGGAGTCTATCCCCTTTTCACTAGGCACTAGACCAAGGAGATTGTTTTTTTAAGCATCTGAGGCGGGGCACCATACTACCATCAGCTCCTCCCCTTTACCACACACAGATCCGAGCTAACTCACACGCTGTTTGGCGAGGCCAGTATCAAAACCAGGAACCTTGAGGTTCCCAGCCAAAAGACTCTACTGACTAAGCTAAACCGGCCCTAAATTTTAGTCATTACTAAACAAAGATTAAAAGTTTTAAAAACAAATGACAATTTAGTTTAAATTCAAAATGCTATAAATTTAGTGTGTATTAATGCAAAAAAATTCCCCACCCTGCACAAAGAAATTTCAAAGTCGCAAAATTAGGGGTGGCGGCTTATACATGAATGCACTTTATACCCAAACTAGAAGCAGCTACCCAGTGTTGCTATGGGTAGAACCCCCTTCTACCCAAGCAGTGATAAAAAGTTAGTCCTCAGCAGAATCCATTGATTTGTTTTGTTTTTAATCACAAATGGTCACAACTGACTTTCCATTCTCTTATATCCAAATCCTAATTTTTAAGTGTCTTCAATGGAATATACATAAAATCTTCATTTTTTGCACAACAAAACAAGGTTTCGATGATAGTGAATGTGTATATATAATTACTATTGTTGTTAATTGTTTTATTTTTTGTAGTTTCCTCCGGACATACATACGCACCAACTGTCTTTTATATATAATGCATAGATAGATAATACAAGTAGGTTTGATATTTCAACTCCCTTTCTAAAATCTATTACATATAAATACCGGAATAGTACTACCTCTGTTCTTCTACAAGGAATAGTTTTTGGCATTAAATCACCCACAAAGTTTAATATGCCATTAAAAAAAGAAGAAAAAAAAGAAACAGACAATATAGAATATTTAAAAATACAACAGAAAATAATAGTCAAAATAATTTGTACATATTACTATTATTTTTGTATGATAACATAGTAATACTTTTTCCTGTTGTAGGGAGAAGTGAGAGAAATCCTAAGAAGAGAAGGATGTTAGACAATGGGAATGCACTTTATATCACAAATAATTACAGTAATTTTTGATAATCTCAAACCCCTTTTAAACAAAATTCAATAATTTGAAATGCAAGCCATAAACAACTATCAAACACAGAATATACCTCCTAACGTTCTTCAATAACAGGATAGTTTGGCATTAAACCATAAACCCACAAAGGTTATATGCCATTAAACAAAAAAAAAACAACAACAAAAAAAGAAACAGACAATATAGATATTTAAACTACAGAAAAAATAGTAAAATAACAATTTTTTCATATTACTATATCATTTTTTGTAATTTAGTAAATAAGGATGGAGGAAGGGAGAAATTGTAAGGGAGAAGGGGAGAAATTGTAAGGGGGAGTGGGGACGTGCTTACATGAGTGTGTTATTAATACAAATAATTTACAGTAACGTTTGATATTTTTCAACTCCCCTTTCTAAAATCTATACATATGAGAAATGTGAAGCATAAACATAGTACTATTCATGACACAAAAATAGTACCGCTACTGTTTTTTTCTATAAGGATAAATGCTTTTGGGATTAAATAACCCAGTAAGTTGATATGCCCATTAAAACACCAGACAAAAAAAAAAAACAAAACAATATAGGATATTTAAAAACACGACAGAAAAATAGTAAAAT
>CM042172.1:38592351-38629851 GCA_023376005.1 Doryteuthis pealeii
AGAGAGATATGGAATCCTGGTGGATGAGCAGTCCCAAATGACATGGCAACCTTCCACTTAGACCGCTTCCTTAGGCCTAGACTGGTGGGTTCAGAGAGGTAACCCGCCCTCCCAATTCAAATTTGGCTGGCCCCCCCAATGGTTTCAAGCCCCTAAGCAACCCTATAAATGAATTGCCCAACCCCCTAAATTGCCCCTTATGGCCCAACCCCCAAGCCCTTTTTAAAAATCAATATGGGGTTTGCTAGAAGGGTTGGTGGGCTGAAGGGAAATCTTCCATATCCCCCTAGAAATGATGTTTTTATACTCTACTGAAATGGTGGAGGTTTCGCAAGTTTTGGGAGGTTTTGGGGAATATAGAGCACCCTTCATTCACCAATTGCTCCCCAAGTCCATTCTGACCCGCAGTGGTAGTACCTGTTATGGTGCCCATCTATGGGTTAAATAGAAAAACATGAGTCTATAAAAAAATTAAGTATCCATTAAGAATGAATTTTATTTCAAAATTTTTGTTGGTATTAAATGACCCACCGAGGTTGATATCCGTAAACCAAACCAAACCTAAAACTGACATTAGGCCTCTTCGTCGACTTATATATTTATTAATAAAATGTCAGTATATAAATATATTTATATACTTACTTACTGTCAGATTTATTTCCATTTTCCCTTTATGATTTCCTTGAGATTTACTGGGGTGTTTCAAAAAAATTGATATCATTTCGTAATCTAATAACTCTAGCAATTCTTTTCAATTCTCAAAAATAACTCAAAATTCTATGTGGTTTAGTGCCAAAAATTGGTCTTGTTGGCATTCCTCTTTTTGGGTACCCCAGGCACTGAGCAATAAACCCAGCCCTGTCTCTTTTAAGTATGAGGCCGGGTGTTCCCTGGGACCATGTGATTATTATACCTCACTCTAGTGGTAATACCACTAGAGTGAGGTATAATAAATCACATGGTCCTACGGAAGCCACTGGTATGTGAAATACAAACAGCCTTGGCCTGGATTTGAACTCCTGTTGCCTTGTCCATTTCCTACAATGGTAACCATTACACACACCATGAGCGCATTACATGACCATATATGGTATAGATCTTTCATTTCACTTTAATCACTTTGTCAAAGTAGAATTTGGTAGATAGAGCAAATGGGAGGGGGGTGCTGTTTTTGGGGAGTATGTGGGGTTTTTTTTGGGGGGTGGGGGGTTACTAATTTGACTTCTATCAACTGATGTATTGACAATTATTATTCATGATGTCACTTAAATGGTATGGGTTTTTTTTTTTTTTTTTATTTCTTTTTTTCTTCAAGAATGACAAGAACTCACAGTAATGAATTGATTTATCATACAATTGTAATTGGTGTGTTCCCAATATGTTCTGCCCACATTTCGTGACACTAGCGGGTGGGGGGTGGAGTTTATGCAAATCTTGGATCCTCATTATTTTACCAACTTCTCATTGGATGGTTTAATTGAATTTCAATACTATACATTCTCTCTGGGTTGTATAGGTGTAATTATGCTATTAAACACACGCATGCACACACACACACACACACACACACACTACATATTGTCTTTACATTCATGAACATATGTGTGTATGTATATGTGTGTGTGTGCGTGTGTGTCTATAGTGTATAAATAGAGTAAAAGAGGCTTCTTCGATCCCGTTAACAGTTTCGTCTTTGGATTCAGATTGGAATCGGGCCATTTTTCATTTTAATGGTAAACTCTCATTGTAAGTAAATAATTCTTTTTTAAAAAATGTTTTTGTTTTAATTTTTCTGTTTTTTGATTGGCTAATTGATTTTAACGGCATATCAACCCGTCTGGGATTATGTCATGCCTAGTGGTTAGGAAGTAATGTATATTGTGTATCTATATTTACATTTTTGTAGTAATTGGTTTTAACAATGTGTTAGCATCATTCGGGATCATGTTGTATGGTATTGATTAGGTTCATATCTATATTCTATGGTATAATTTTATTTCCTTAAAAAAGGACAAAATGTCTTCTATGTTGACGTTTTCAAATAGATCTTTCATATTGTTTGCATTTAAATAACGGTTTCTGATGTGAGCAAAAACCCTGCATGAATAAGTGTTTAACAGTCAAAGGTGTTTGACATGTTTCACACTGTGGTTGTTGTTGTTTTAGTATATGAGTGTTAGTCTTGTGTGACCAATGCATAATCGGGATACAATGACTGTTTTTGTTATATTCATATGAAAATTTCTTGGTCATGAATTCAAAATTAATTTCCTTATTAAACAATGTTTACAGTAAAATTTCTCTGCCTTTTTATTTCTCATATTAAGAAAAAGCTATATTCATTTAATATTTACCATCAAGGGCCGGTTTAGCTCGGTCGGTAGAGCGTCTGACTAGGAACCACAAGGTTCCTGGTTCGATACCGGTACTCGCCAACTCGGTGTTTGAGTAGCACAGGGATATGTGTGGTAAAATGAGGAGCTGATGGAAGGGTGTGGTGCTCCACCTCAGACACCAAAACAATCTCTAGTGCTAGTAAAAAGGGGATAGACTCCTTCGCTGTTTGGCTGATACTGACTTTAAGCCACCCTGATGACTTTACTTTTTTTTTCTTTACTGTCGAGGCAAATGTTATTAGGACTTTTTTTGTATATTTTCTAAAATAACACACTTAGAATATTGTACCCTTATTAGGAGTGTAATAGGTAGATTGGAAGGTATACAAAGTAGAGTGACAAAGATAATAAAAACAGTAAAAGATCAGTTATTATTTCTCTGAATGTCCAATTGGACACATGGCCTAGTGGATAAGGTAGTTAGGTTAAGACAGTTCTAAGTGACAGTTATCTCTGGATCCCAAGTTCAATCCTGAGTAGGGGCAGTTAGAAAAAATAATTAACACAACTCCTACCCCAGCTATGGTTAGCGGAATGAAAACAGGATACTCCTGTGGACTAAATAAAGAGTTAGGTTCAAAGTTCTGTGATGGCTCCCAATTACGACAAGAAAGTTCCCGAGTTTGAAAAGAAGGTTCCCGAGTCCGACAAGAAATACTTGAAGAAGGCCGGAGGGCATATCGGACGAAATGTTGTACAAATAACAATGAAGCTGGGGACAATAGTCCGAATAACACAGATAATACAGATCAGTTATTATTATGAAAATTTCTTGGTTATAAATTCAAAATTGATATTACTTGAAACCATATAACTGTGTGCAAAGAAATGATTATTAATAAATAGAAATAATCACTTTAAACCATATAATTATCAGTATTAGATAGGAATACTTAAAACCATATGTGCAAATGATTTGAATGTAAATATGATTGTACAATAAACGTGATTCCCTACCCTCTAGGCATAAAATAACCCTAGACAGGTTGACATGCTTTTAAAATCAATTAAAAAATTTTTTTGTTATTTTTCTGTGTTATATTTTATGAAAACTTTGAGAAGTTCTTGGTCATAAATTCAAAATTAATTTCCTTATTAAACAACGTTTACACTAAAATTTTATTTCTCTTGATAAGCAAAAGCTATATCCATCCAATATTTACTATCAAGGCACATTGAAATTTTATCTCAAGGGAGGCAAATATTAGGACTTCTTTGTATATTTGTAAAATAAGAGCTCATAGAATATTGTACCCAATCCTGGGCTCTAGTATTTAGACATGGAAATTGGAGTGTAATAGTGAGATTGGAGGGTATACAAAAAAAGTGACAAAAATAATAAAAACAATAAAATAAATTAGTTATTATGAAAACTTCTTGGTCATAAATTCAAAATTGTGTATATATATATATATATATATATAATCATAGGAAGGAAGAACTCAACACCGTAATTCCATAATAAATTTATTTTGACCAATACAATGTATCTTAGAAATCACATATAGAATCATTCCTTACTACCAAGTTTTGGATAAATCTCATATATGTATATTATATTTTAATGTTTTTATTTTAATTTTTCCGTGTGTTATGTTGTATGAAAGCTTCTTTGAGAAGTTCTTTCTTATAAATTCAAAATTAATTTCCTTATTAAACGACATTAACACTCAAATTTCTCGACCTTTTTCTCTCTCTCAATAAGCAAAAGCTATATCCATTCAATATTTACTGTTAACAATATATATGCATTTACCTAACCCCTTCCTCAGCATGATACAATGTAAGGTCAGTTTTTTTAAAGGAGAGTTAAATAGGTTTGCTTTCAGTTTCCCTTCTCTTAGACCAGTTGCCATATCAAGGTTAAAGAGCCTCGTCTGCCCTTCTATTTTGCACATAGCTAGAGGGAGAATATTTGAATTCACATTTTTTCATAGGTCTTTGTTATATTTTTTATTAAAACTTCTAAATTCAAACTTAATTTCCTTATTAAATGATGTTTACACTAAAATTTCTCTACATAAACAAAAGCTATATCCGTTCAGTATTTTCTGTCAAGACATATTGAAATTTTTTCTCAAGGGAGGCAAATATTATTAGGACTTTTTTTGTATATTTGTAAAATAAGAGCTCATATAGGATATTATACCCAACCCTGGGCTCCAGTGTCTAGACATGGAAATTGGAATGTAATAGAGACAGTATACAAAGAAGAGTGACAAAAATAATAAAAACAGTAAAACATTACAGTTACAAGGAGAGATTAGAGAAATTAGGATTAATGCTTATCTGTTTCAATCGAACATAATGAAAAAATAAAAGAAGGAAAGAAAAAAAAAAGGTGAGAAAGAGTTAAATCAAGATTATTGTACTTTTTACATATTGAACTATTTGGCAATAGCTCCTAAGTAAACATATCAAATGTTGTAATAATTATATTTCATACTGTGGTACAGTGAAACTGATAGTCTTTCTCTGAATTTTTGATATGAGGCTTGATGCTGATAGCTTTTTGATTTAGTGCTTCCTGGGATGCTTTGAATGAGTCCCCAGGAAGAATTATGGGTCCCAACTAAAGCCATCTAATTCCTACCTTGTAACCTATCCTTTGTAAATAGTTTTTAAGAAATTATTGGAATGTATTTATAGTAAGGTTGAAATGGTGAGAAGACGCATGGATGCGATTTTAGATTTGTGTGCATCAGGGATGCAGGATGTGTACCTATCAACATCTCTGGTGGTATATCCACAGGTCCTGCTAGTTATATATTATACCATTACCAATTCTATCAGTTCTCTTTTTTTCTGTGACTTTTTATGCAAATATAGTGTTTCCTGTTTGAAGTGGCAAAGTTAAGTTCTCCACTTGGAGCAATAACTCCTCCCCATCCACTGTCCTATTTACTTATTGTGTTTAGATGATGTTCTCTTGTGTTTGAATGCAAAATTATCTGAGGGGGAGTCTCTGTAGCATAGTGGCTAACATGCTGGACTGTGACATCATAGTGAGTGAGTTTGAACTCCAGTCATGCTATTATGTTCACTTTCAGTCTAATACACTTGGGAAAGGTATGAATCCCCTGATTCCCCCAGCTATAGGTTAAATAGTACCACTACTGTTTTTCTACAAGGATAGTTTTAGCATTAAATAGCCCACAAGGTTGATGTGCCATGAAACAAAAATTGTTGTCGTTGTCAAACAAGTATCCACATCTTTTGTTCTTTTCTTTCTTTGATTGATGGATTTTAACAGCTTGTTAACTTGTCTAGGGTTATCTTGTGCCCAGAGGTTAGAGAATTGCATTCATTGTATGTTCGTATTCCTATTTTTCTTTTTGTTGTTGTTTAAGAGTTTTTTTTTGCACACAGCCCTATCAAGTACAAATAATTTTTAAATAGATTTCATTGACCTATAGATGGGACCCTAAGAATACACTGACTGTATCCCATCCAGTGGGATAACCTCCCCTCAATAAGGGGGTTCCCGAGTATGAGACTAAACTACATTTGATGGTGAGGTTCCAGTCCTCGAGATCTGGTGAGTGTAGTGTATCCTTTATTGCCATTACTCCCAGGTTCTCTCTGACCCGGAGCGGTAGTACTTTTTAGTGTCCCATCTAAGAGCCAAATTGATCTGTTTGTAACTTACTTCTATTAGATGAGAATACTTGATATCATGTAACCATATGCAAAAAAACAAACTTGGAACTACATAAAATATTTAAATATAAACATAGAATGAATGTGATGCTCAATCCTTTAGGCATAAAATAACCCTAGACAGGTTAACATGCTGTTTAGATCAATCCTTATCAAGTTAATTCTAATTCAAAGTTAATAAAATTTATTTCTACCAGTTTATTGATACACATGAAGTTGATGAAAAATCTAACATTAAATAATTTCTACCAATATATTGATAGACATCTTATTATAATGGATATTCAGTGTTTGTTTGTCTGTAACTGAAACTATGTCACTGCTTATGTCACACTACCCCAGGAACTGCATAAGTTTATCAATGAGTATTAATTTATAGTCAAAATCTTTAATACATGGAATAAATCTTATTTATTAATGATGTCTCTATGAAAATCTGAGTTAGATTTGCCTCAAAACAGCCCATGTTATTAGTGCGTTTAAAATCCTGCAATGTGTCTTACATATCACCAGAGATGTTGGTAGGTATGCGTCCTGTGTCCCTGCATAAAAATCTAAAAGGATGCAGAAAAATCATATCCATATGTCCCAGTGTTTTTCATTTTTCTTCCCTTACTATTTCAAGCTAACTGTAAATACATTTCAATAGTTTCTTAGCAATGAATTACATAGGATAGGTTACAAGGTAGGAGTTAGGTGGCTTTAATTGGGACCCATAAATTTTCTTGGCGACTCATTCAAAGCAAATATGTGCGTGCCAGGACGCATTAAATCAAAAATATATCAGCATCACTTTATCACTAAGAAATAAGGGTTTAAATAATATATGGTGGGGTTAATTTGCATACTGGTTTTAATTTTTGGTGTTATTGATCTCTAATATTATTGTTTTATTCTCCAACATATTAAAATCAATCCTATGAAATTATATAAACCAATAAAAAATATAATTAAAATAAGTAATCGTTTTATGTGCGTTATTTGATTTCTTTAGTCTTGGTAAGTTAATATATTTCATTACATTAAAACTTAAATGCTTACACCCGGAGTGCACATATTCTTGCTAGTTAAGTTTATGAAAATTATTCTAGGAGTTTGTAAAAACCAAACCAAACAAACCAAACAAAAATATTTACTGAAACAAACTATTTTCTTACAAATATCTACAAAAAGACAGGATTTGGCATTGGGTGACCCATAAGGGTTGATATTCTATTTGAAAAAAATAACCAACTAACACTCATACAGTTATATAAGTTATATATTTAGCATGTCAAGCCTTAGCCACTATATGATTGTCCTGATAGTATTCTTCAAATTACTCTTATGGCAAATACTCAACCCTTTTTATCATATAGGTGCTAGAAGGCATGGCTGATGGTCAACCACTAGTACTTAGTAATACACATTAAGTTAATGAAAATTTGTTTCTACCAATTTATTAATATTCATAAAGTTAACAAAATTTGTTTCTACCAGTTTATAAAACCAAACAAAAATATTTACCAAAAAAAACACACTATTTTCTTACAAATATATACAAAAAGATAGGATTTGGTATTTGGTGACCCACAAGGTTTAATATGCCATTAAACAAAATAATTAACAACTTAATTTATAAATATAAATCTAAACACACATATATATATATATATAGGGCAGTTGTGTGTATATCCGGAGGAAACTTAAAAAATAAAGCAATTAACGACAAAGTAAACATACATACACTTTAAGTATCACCAAAAAAATAAAGATTTGGTTTATATTTGTGAAAAGGATCAAAAAATAAAATTTAAATGATAACAGAATGGAATATTTTTTTTTGTATTTAATATTTTGAATAGTAGACATTAACATTTATTTACAGAGTGGCTGGATCAATGCAAGGTCTTTTTTTTTTACATGGGAATTTTAATGGGGCATACTACGAGGATCCAACTCACGATTGAGTAATAATGGATCCGCGGGACTAACTTTTTAAAAAATCCCCCTTCTACCCTGGTGATGCTGGGTGGCCACTTCTAGTTCTATCTATGTGAGAGTTGTATATTTTATTGAGGGTTTTTTTTTTTCCTACTCTGTCTTCCATTTTTCAGTCTAGCAATAAACCCGAGTGAATTTAAACATTGGTTGGTCTGTTTAATGTAATTGAAAATTATTGCTTAATTAGAATTCCTCAAAGCTGTTTGGTAAATTCATAAAACTGCTGTAGACTTAATTGTCTTTTTCTTCTTTAGCTTCTTATGTGAGAAATGTTTTAAAGTATTCAGCTGAAGAATTTATATGCTGATTAAAACAATTATAGCAATTAATATCTAAATCATCATTCTCTTCAAACGAGAAGAATTTAATTATTTTAGTTTTGATTGGTTGAAATTAAGCTGTATATCTTCATAGTTTTTTTTTCTTCTTCTTTTTTAATGTGACTGCAAGTTATGTAGAATATGGTAAGTATCTAAATCAGGGGAATACAATATGTAAATCGTACCACATGAAACATTTTTTTTTTATGGTAGTCTAACAGTGGAAGGTAATGACCATAAATCTAGGGAGGGAGTCTCTGTGGCGTAGTGGTTAACATGCTAAACTGTGACATCATAGTAAGTGAGTTCAAACTCCAGTCTCGCTATTATCTTCACTTTTGGAGTAATAACCTTGCAAAAGGTATGAACCCCTTATCCCCCCAACTATGGATTAGATAGTACCATAACTATTCTTCTACAAAGACAGTTTTAGCATTAAATGACCTGTGAAGGTTGATATGCCAGGTGGAGTCTCTGTGGTGTAGTGGCTAACATGCTGAACTGCGACATCATAGTAAGCGAGTTCAAACTTCAATCGCGCTATAAACAAATAAAATAAATACATTTTTTTAATTAGTTTAAAATTCTTCATAAAACTAAAATTCTTTTTTGCATTTAAAAAATAATTTTCAAGTCTATTTGCCAAATATATTACTTAAAAACAAATCAAACTATATTCTCATCTTTTCATTTTATCACTTTTGTAATTGTTTTCACCACCCTCCTCCTACTTAACCTCAAAGTCCTCCTCTTCCCTGCTACACTATTTCCTGTCTTTTTTGTTATTTTTTAATTATTAGTTTTATTTTTCAAAAATCTAATTTTAGCACAAGGTTTCTACTTCAACTAACTCCCACTCTTTCCTCTCTAACATAGTATTTACTCGAGGGAGTCAGAAGTTTTGTAATATTTTGGTAATGTGAGGCACAATCCAGCAGCTGTGGACTTTGAGTCTTATTTAATGATATATCAATCTCTATGCGTTATTTAATGCCAGAAAGGGTTAAATTGGTTTTGTTTTCTATATGGATTTTGTGCTTTAGGGGATAGGTTTTTATAGTAGTATTTGGTTAGTTTTTGATGAAAAGGTTGGCTTTTTTTATTTAAAAAAAAACTCCAGATGTCCTGGTATTTTTGAAAAAGGTCCTTTAAGTTGCTGGTAGCATTTGGAACATGTTTGTCTGAAGTTGTCACAGTATGAGAGGATGTGTTTGACATTGAAGGGTACTTTATATATTGAACATATTGGAGCATCTTCTTTTTTTAGTAGGTGTGAATGGGAAATTTGGGCATGCCCAATGCAAAGTTTTTGGACTTTGAGAGGCTGACCTCACCTGATACTCTGTTCTAGTTGCCTGATTTGCTTCTATGGCCTGGAGCACAGCCTCAGAATCAACGATTTTAGGCCAACTTGATCTTGTCTGATTGTGAAGGTTCTTGCAACTCTAGCAAAATTTCTTGAACCATTTGGTCATTGAAAAACTGCACAATCACCTTTTGCACAACAAATGTTTTTGGTTGCTTCTGTGGCATTATGGTCCAGTTTGAGCTTGAAAAGCATAAGTTCTCAAATTAGATTACACTGCCTCTGATCAATTGGCTTGTCATGTCAAGCCCTAACATCTATATGATTGTCCCGACCCTATTACCCTTATGAAAATCTCCCAACCTTTTTTATCATACGTGCTAGAAGGTAGTAGCTAAGGGTCTTAGTGTCCTGTGTATAACGTTAAACTGCATCTAGTGGTGAAGTTCTGATTCTGGGGAATGTGGATTATCACCATTACTCCCAGGTCCACTCTGACTGTAGTGGTAATACCTGTTAGGGTACCATCTATTGATTAAATAAAAGAAAATGAGTTAACAAAAATGTGGTTTTTAAAAAAAAGAATTGAAAAAAAAGAATTTCCAATACTTATCAAGAATAATAAAAAAAAATGTCTTCAGCATAAAATAACCCAAGGGTTGACATGCTGTAAAATCCAACTAACCATTCTTTTAAAAAAAATTTTTAAAGATTTTTATGGGGGGTTACCCCTCTGCAGGGGATACAGTCAACATATTCTAAATATCTACTGATAGAATAAACAGGAGCCTATAAGGGTTAACCTCTTGATGATGGCTATAAACTGATAAGTCTTCAGAAAATCATATCTTGGTGTTGCAAGCTTAAATTATTGTCCGTAGAGTGGTTTTCAGCTAGTCCTCTAAATTTGAATGAACAATATTCCTTGATATTTAAAGTGTTTTTAAAATAAACTTATTCAAATACTTTAAATAATTTTATTTTTATTATTTAAATTAGCTTATTTAGATTTTTTATTTCAAAATTATTTTTATTCTAACATTATTTTTTAATTATTTTTATTTATTATTTAAATAAACTTATTTTTTTTATTTCAAAATTATTTTTATTCATTTTATTATTTTTGTTATTTTAATTTTTATTTTAATTTTTTTTATTTCAAAATTATTTTTTTATTTTAAAATTATTTTTATTCATTGATTTTATTTTTATTCATTATTTAAATAAGCTTATTTAATTTTTTTTTATTTCAAAATAAAAAGATTTTTTTCATTTATTTTATTATTTTTATTTATTATTTAAATAAACTTATTTAAATCTAAACATATTTAAAATCTTATAGATAGGGTGAGAGTTTTCAGCTTGTCGTTGACATTTGAATGAACAATATTCCTTGATATTTAAAATGTCTTTAAAATCAACTTATTTATTCATGCGTTTGTTCAAGCGTTACAATTTATCTGCTTTTCAGCTGTGAACTAGGCCAAATGTTGAATTACGTTATTATTGATTTGAAATTAATCTCTACTCACCTATTGGCACGAACAACCCAATCACTAAAGTTGGAGAGAGTACGAAGTGGCATGCATATTTGAAAGATTCCATTTGTGTAATATTATATATTGCATGTTGTAATCGAAGAGCTTAGGTATTATATATTTCCGCAAAAGCTCTGGTTATTTAATAATAAGTCAAGGTTACTTATTGGAAGTGATACTCAGAAGAACTGTTATTATAAAATACTAATTTGAAAAAGGGCACCCCCTGAATGCATCCTCAGTGTTATATCATGGGGTTGATGAAAGTTTTTGGGACTCTTTTGCAACAGAATTTCTCTCCCATATATATATATATATATATTATATATATATTAATGTGATATCGATTAAATTCATTTTATCCATCTACATTTCTTTTCTTTACTCATTTTTCCTCATATATATTATATATATATATATATATATATATATATATATATATGCACACAATGATACTGATAGCTTTTTTATTTAGTGCATCCTGTTATACATATAATTGCTTTGAATGAGTCCCTGGAAATTTGCTGGGTCCCAACTAAAGTTTCTTAATAAATTATAGGGTTTGTATTTATGATCTGGGGAAACAACTAAAGCCGTCTAACTCCTACCTTGTAACTTATCCTGTATAATTCATTTCTAAGAAACTATTGAAATGTATTGAGTCGCTTGAAATGGTGAGAGAAGAAAAAAGAAAAAACATTGCAATGCAAGGATATGATTTTACTGCTTCCTTTATGCATCAGGGACGCAGGACTCGTACCTATCAGTATCTGTGTTGTGTGTGTGTGTGTATATATATATATATATATATATATGAGAGAGAGTATCCAATTTCCACTTTAACTTTTTTGTTGCAGTAGCATTAGTAAATTATCAAAAAGTGCTCAATATATCAAAAACCTACAGCAATGATAATAGTAATGATAGTGGAATAGAGTTATGGGTCTACTATATATATATATCAATGGTAATATTATGGATTTACACTCATAACTTGAAGTTTCATGGTAATGCAATCATCAGATGAGTCCAATGGTTGAGATCTTAAAAACCAGTTGTGAAATGGTTTTTAAAATCTCAACCATTTCACAACCTCAACCATTGGACTCATCTGATGATTGCATTACCATGAAACTTCAAGTTATGAGTGTAAATCCATAATATTACCATTGATTATAAATCTGCTCTGCTTTATTAGCATTGAGCACCTTTTCATGCCAATACTTTTCTCATTTTTTCATTCTCTATTCATTATATATATATATATGTCAGGTGGTGGCAAGTTTCAAACAGGACCATCCTAAAGAGAACTGGGCTCCCTGGCATGCACAACATTAAATAGATTAAAAAAATGAGTATTGAAATATGTGTTTTAAAAAATTGATTACCCAACAAGAATGAATAAAAGAAAATGTCTTTAGCATAGAATAGACCAACAAGGGTTTACATGCCGTAAAATCCAACAAACCAATATGTATTCTGTTAATACCTTGAAACTTTAGACTATTTACAAAAATTGCAATATGGTAATTGTTTTTTTGTTTCTTTTCTTTCCAAAGACAAAATTATTTGCTACAGTAAAGTTCATTTCTGAATATTCTTTGAAGAAAATCTGCTTAAAGACAATCTCTGCTCTTATAAATTGTAAAAGGTATTTTTACAATAGGATTAGAGTTTTGGGGAAACCTGGCTTATAGTCTGGTTTGGAAAGATTTGAATAAATAGCAAAATATTTTTTCTTTTCCTTTCTAAATAAAGTTTTAAACCTATAACATGATGTATAAAGTCCAAGAAGACGGCTAGAATTGTTGATCAATTAAGATCATATCTCTTCTATTTTTCAATAAAATACTTATTTACAAGAGTGAGTCAAAAGTTTTGCTTAAAAAAGTTTAAGCTTAAAATATAGATTTACTATAGCGAGTCAAAAGTTTTGCAACATTTTGGTAACATGAAACTCTGGATGCTTTTGCTGAGGTTGTGTATTGAGTCCAAGACACTACTAGAATTATTGATCAATTTATATATCTCTTCCATTTTTTAATGACTTATCAAACTTTATGGGTTATTTAATGTCAAAGCCATCCTTGTAGAAGAGCAGTAGTATTACTATATAACCCATAGCTGGTGTAATAAGGGAGTTCATACTTTTCCCAATGATATTAGTCTGAAAGGGGACAGAATAGCACAACTGGAGTTCGAATTAGCTCACCATGAATGTCACAGTCCAGCACGTTTGCCACTATGCCATACAGACTCCATCCTTGTAGAAGAACAGTAGTGAGGGGGGGATGAGAGAGTTCATACCTTTTTTTTAAATTTATTAGTCGAAAAGTGAATGTAGTTTGAACTGGAGTTTGAACTAACTTACTACGATTTCGCAGTCTAGTATGTTAGTCATTATGCCACAGGGACACCCCCTTTGTATGTAGCTACTTGCAGGTGTTTATCTTTTTCACCCAATGTCTCTCACCCCTCCCCTTCCGCCATTCATAATGGGCTCTTTGGTTTTGGGTTTTCGATTTTTCAAATTCATTCTTTTCTGAATCCATTTTCTCTTTGTTTCGTCTTGATTCTAGAACCATGTGTCTTAAACTCAAAAGATCTTCGAGTTGATTTATTTTCCCCAAAGTTGTCATTGTTCGTCGCCTATGCAATCAATAAATTGAAATCAATACTTCAAAAATTTATTGTTCTTTGTATTTCGACTAAGTCTTTGATTTTTAATTTTTTTTTTTAAATAGCAAGAATTATCCCTTCTCCTTTTCTGTTTTATTAATGAAGATCCAATTTTGAAGAAACAAAAAAAAAAATGCCTTAAAACTTGACAGATTTTAGTTTAACTGTTAAATATCACATAGTAAAAGATGGTTGAGTTTGCTTGAGAATTTGGGGAGATATGGGGCTTCAGAGGTGCCCCCAAAATGCCATTTTTCTGCCATTATAAGTCAACATAATTTGATGAAAATATACATTATCGATTTTATTGTTTTTCTCATAGATTCTAATGCCTTGAATTTACTGATGGTGAAAAAAGTGCTCAATTCGGAGTTGACTTTTAAGGCCTGATAATCCCCCTGACAGATATCAGCACAAATATTTATAGGAATTAAAAGAATAGGAAAAGATTTTCATACTATAATTACTTGTGTATAACACACACCCGTATATAATACGCATCCCTAACTTTATACTAAGAAATCTGAAGAAGAAAAATTCTTGGGTGTTGAATTGAGCGAGTTATTGCACTGTTGAATTGTACAACAACTAAATAAGCAAAAGTTATTATTCCTTGTAATTTTTGATATGAGGCTTGATAATTAGTCCGACAAGAAATACCTGAAGAAGGCTGGAGGGCACATGGGCCGAAACATTGTACAGATAACAATGAAGATGAGGACAATAGTCGGAATAATCCAAATAATACTAAGCAAAAGTTAATTTGTACATGAAACAGTTGGTATTTATAGCACTCAGGAATATTCCATACTTGCAACTGGGTGATACAATTCTTTGAATCCTGATTGGCTGCTTAGTCTCACTGTGATTATAGTGCTAGGTAACTGTACTATGCTTTTATGTCATCTATAATACACTCTGACTTTTTAGTATTTGTAAGCAGCTAAATTTAACCTAAATTTAGCATTTGTTCAACACAAACATTGATTGATCGATTTTAATGGCATGTCAACCTATCTAGTGTTATTTTATTCATAGAAGATAGGCAATCACATAAAAAAAAAAAAAAATCTATATTTTATTTTATAATATTGAAAATATTTCTTTTAATTTCCAATTTTTAGGAGAGAAGTGCATTTAAGTCAAAATTGCATTCCAGCCATAAAATTTGTTGCCAAAATTTATTAATTTTAGTTATGGTTATATATTTTTTTAAATTTATTATTAATCCTAATCATCTAGTTAATCTGCAGTTATTCTTAACTAGTAATATACACACATGGTTTATGTATTATCTCTTAAATATGATTCAGAATTATTTTTTTTAGAAGAGTCGACAATATAATCAATTGAATCTAGACTAAAAACTTTCTACCTTTATTTGGGAGAAATTTTTATCTTTTCTTTCTAGCATAATGATGACAGAATACTGAATAATAAAAAAAGAAAAAATATTTTTTCAAAATTTTGTGGAAAAAAAAAAAGAAAAAAAGATACACATTTAAAAAAAACTTTTTTAATGGTTTTGCTAATGATTTTTATGATTTCCCAGATAAGAGATTTAGATTTGTGTTAGTGAATTTAAAAAAAAAAAATTTTTTTTTCTTTAAAAATTCATAAGATAGAATAGATACTTATGATTCATTATAATATTTTGAGAATACATTTTTTTCTTAATGTGTACTGGGTATGATGTTAAACTGCATTTAATAAGTTTCAATTTTGGAGCTTGGGGGAGTGTGGAGTACCCCTTCATCACCATTACTCCCGGGTACACTCTGATCTATTAGGGTTCCATCTATGGTTTAAATAGAAAAAAAGGAGTTTTAAAAAAATGTGTTAAAAGTTTTTTTTAATACCCATCAAGCATGAATAGAACAAAACATCTTCGGCATAAAATAACCCAACAAGGGTTGACATGCTGTAAAATCCAGTAAACCAAACCAAACCATTTTTTGATACTCATATACTTCTTGCCCATCAGCAGAGCTTAGAATATGCTGACTGTACCCCCCTGCACAAGGGGTAAGATCCCTCCTCCCCCCAAAAAGTGTGTGTCTTGGATATGATATCAAACAGTCTGATTGCAAAGCTCCAGTCCTCGCAATCTGGGTGGTGTGAAGTACCCTTTCATTGCCATTACTTCCAGGTTCACTCTGACCCTGTATGTTAGGATCCCATGGGTAAAATAGATCTGTTTTATTCGATAGGACTGTGCAAAAAAAAGAAAAATGTAAATATGTGTAGAAACAATGATACTCGCCATCGCAGTGGGGTTCTAACTACCGTTGAGTTAGCAGACGAGAACAACAGGCAAGCCGTAACTTAATACAGTCCTTGCATGCTGCTGGCATAATGCAAAGTGGTGGCTGAAGAGTGGGTACTTATCCCTGTTCTTACTAAGTCCACAATGATTTTCTTGTTCTCGTCTGCTAACTCGACGGTAGTTAGAACCCCACTGCGATGGTGAGTATCATTGTTTCTACAATATGAATGTACAATGAACATGATTACCTGTCCTCTAGGCATGAAATAACCCAAAACAGATTGACATGGCATTAAAATCAATCATATACTTTCTTTTTATACTTTTGTTTAAATCTTATTATATGCTATCAAGTATTCCTATCTAATACTTATAATTTGCTCACGTTATATGGTTTCAAGTATTCCTATCTAATACAATTTGCACATAGAAATGATTGAAAGCATATTCCTATCTAATATAAATAATTTGCATGCAATTATATAGTTTCAAGTATTCTTGTCTAATAATAATAATTGTATGCTTTCAAGTAATTATTTCTATCTATAGTCATTTGTTTGCACATAAGTATATTTGTTTAGTTCCAAGTTCTAATACAAATAATTTTCACACATTTGTATGGTTTCAAGTATTCCTGTCTAATACAAACAATTCAAACAATTATATGGTTTCAAGTAACAATTCCTATTTAATCATATCATAATTTATTTGATTTTTTAATTTTAGATGAAGAATAGAAGAAAAGTTAGAGCTATTTTGGTATTCATTCTCTCTCTGCTTTTGGTGGGAAGGGGGGGGGATGTTGTTTTTATTTTTGAGTCACATCAAACCCAAGTTGTTAGTCATCTTGTTAGTATGTTGTTGGTCTGTCTGACATTATCTGTATGTTGATGAGGACATTTTTAATTAGTCCTGAGGGCTTAAAGCAAAAAAAAGAAAAAGGGGGATTTGCAGAATCTTTCTGGAAATAGATGAGGATGACAATGAGAAATTGCTCAACACTATTCTTAACAACCTTTTTTAATTTTGAAATTTCTTTTTTTTTTCTTTTTCTTTTTCTTTTCTAATACTGATTATTTGGCTAAGTGAAAAATAAAATCTCATTATCTCTTTTTTTCTTGACTGACAACTTCTGGTGACTTTCTGGCCTGTCCATTGCAACTATATTGTCCCTTAAACACTCTCTCTCTGTCTCTCTCTCCCCCCCTCTCTCTCTCTATGCTCTCTCACTCTAAAAAAAACTTTCTCTCTTTTTATACTCTTTCTCTATAAGTAAAAGTAAAGTCATCGGGGCGGCCTAAAGTCAGTATCAGCCAGTCAGTGAGGGAGTCTATCCCCTTTTCAATAGTGCTAGACAAGAAGATTGTTTTGGCATCTGAGGTGGAGCGCCACACCTAACATCAGCTCCTTACTTTACCACACAGATCCCTGTGCTACTCATACTCTGAGTTGGCGAGGACCGGTATCGAACTAGGAACCGTGAGGTTTCTAGTCGAACGCTCTACCGACCGAGCTAACCCGGCCCATTTGTCTCTTTTTATACTATTTTTGGCTCACTCTCTCAACTCTTTCTTTTTACTGTTTCCTCTCTCTCTCTCTTTTTATTCCTGTCTCTATCCAAAACTTTGTTGGCATTAAATGACTCAGTGAAGTTGATATGCCGTAAACCAAACCTAACCTAACCTCTAGGAATGAAATAATCCTAGATAGATTGACATGCCCTTTAAAATCAGTCTGTGTTCAGCTCTGGCAATTTCTGTTGCTAACATTGGGTAATTTAATTAATTTAATTTTTCAAAATTCTATTTTAAAATTTCTAGACAAACTTTATTTACTTAAAAAGTAACGGTATATGTGAAATTGTCAAGTCTATATTTGGTATGAACTTTCTACTTTGTGATCATTACAAATTGTCGTATCCATATTTGATTTTGTTCGTATATGTAACTACGTTTTTGTTATTTTTCTTATGTTGTACTTCATCAGATTACATTCCGACATTTCTTAAATTCTATTCATTTTATTTACTTACAAAGTAATAACTTCGACCTAAAACCGTAAATAACAGGTACTCCTCTCTCTCTCTCTCTCTCTCTCTCTCTCTCTCTCTCTCTCGTAAATATCTATAAGTATCTATTGTATTTACTTTTCAGTAGCTACATTTTCCCATCTACTCTAAACCTGCTTTAGAAAGTAAAATAATTCGTTCACAATATCTTTTTATTTTATTTTTATTTTTTTTTAAATCCTCAAGGCATATCAGGACTGGTATTCATCTCTTAAAAGCTTAAGCGTCAAATTACGGCTAATGCATTTGTCAAGATTTCTATGAATTAATTCGTGGAGTAACTGTTATCGTCGTCAGGAAATGGAGTCTGCGACCTGAGTTCAAATCCTGGACGAGGCTGTTAATGTTTCACTTTGTGCTAATACTCTTAGGAAAAACAAATCTATCTCTTCTGTCTTCTGAGTTCAAATCCTGGACGAGGCTGTTAATGTTTCACTTTGTGCTAATACTCTTAGGAAAAAAAATCTATCTCTTCTATCTTCTGAGTTCAAATCCTGGATGAGGCTGTTAATGTTTCACTTTGTGCTAATACTCTTAGGAAAAACAAATCTATCTCTTCTGTCTTCAACTATGGGTAAATAGTTGGGCAGACTAGGTTCTTTAGCATTGGTTTATATCAACCTTCATGGGTTAGGAAATTGAGTTGGCAATCAGTTCAAATGTTTACATAATATATGGTGTTGTTAATTTGCATACTGGTTTTAACAAAACCAGATTTAAGAAATAATTACTTGCTGTTATTGATTTTTAATATTGTTTTATTTTCCAATGGATTAAAATCAATCCTATGAATGATTTTCTCTAGAAACTACTTAAAATATAATTAAAATAAATGTAATCTTTTTATATATGTTCTTATTTAATTTTGTTAGTCTTTCTAAGTTTAATATATTTCATTACATTGAAACTTAAATAGTTATGCCCTATGGAGGGTGGATATTTTTGCTAGTATTTTTAATTATCATAATACATTCAATAGAAGTGTTACAAAGTGATCTACCATGTCTATATATTTACCAACTCCTCCGCACGAGCAGGATGCGACATGAGGTCAATTTCTTAAGCAGAATTTAACAGGTTTGAATTTAGTTTTCCTTCTCTTAGACTGGTTACCTAACCAAGGTTAAAGAGCCCTGTCTGCCCTGCTATTTACTCATAGCTAGAGGGAGAATTGGATTCATACCTTTCCCAAGGGTATTAGCGCTATGTGAAATGCAAACAACTTCATCAAAATTTGAACTCTGGTCGACGGGTCCATTTCCTACAACTTTAACCATTACACCACGCATCTCCATGTATATGAGAATAGACTGTTAATAGCTTAGAGGCCCATATTAAAATCAATCCTATGAATGATTTTATATAGAAATGAATTAGAATATGAGTAAGATAAGTAATCTTTTTATGTGTTCTTATTTAATTTTGTTAGTCTTTCTAATATAATTCATTACATTAAAGCTTAAATACTTGTGCCTCTGGAGGGTGCATATTTTTGCTAAGTTTTTTAATTATCATAATGTATTCAATATAAGTGTTACGAAGTGATCTACCATGTATATGAGAATAGATGGTTAATAGCTTAGAGGCCCATTTTAATTAGGTTAATTGTTACAAATTCATTATGATGATGATGCAAAAAATTTTTTTCATCATGTTAGAGTAATCTTAAGTGTCTTTTGAAGTTTAACTCTTTAATGCTTGTGTTGACATCATTTTTGAATTGCTTACAGACGTGATGAACATCAGGGTGGAATATATATATATATATCTAATATATAAAACAGATTTTGGTATGTACGTGTCGACGTATAACAAAAAAACGGGAGGTCACTCAGATTCAAAATCTTGCATACACATTGATATCGTTCTATCTAAGAAAAATTCCAAATTTGGTTATTGATTTTTACTGATTAAGGGATTTAATCGATTAATTAATCCAAAATCACCCAATTTGCGGAACTGTCCGTATATCAGCCCCTCCTGATAATAAAATATTGTCTCTGCCTGCTTATTGTTAAAGCGATAACAGCAGCGAAGTTTTGATTTTAATAAATTAATTTTGTAGTCTAAGCCGTTCAGCTCCGAATTTATGGCCTATTTATAGTCCAGTCTTTAATAATTTTTATATCGTTAGAAAGATAAGAAAATACTCTTTCAAAATATGTAATTTGTGTGAGTTTTTATTAATTGAATCATTTTTTACAGCGAGTTAAAAAATTAAAAAATGGCTTCGGATAGCCACGCTGCCTATGATTATTGCGATACAAGCAGTGCAGTCTATAACAGTCAGATCGGAATCTCTTACCTATTTAGGATTTTAATCTTTAAAATATTTATATCTTTAGTAATAAGATGAAATAGTCTTTCTGAATATGTAATTTGTATGTGTTTTTATAGATTAATTTTTTTTTTTACAGCGAGTTAAAAAAAAAAAAACTACGTATAGGCGATAATACGAATAAGACAGCTAGAAATCTCTTAGTCTTTCTGAATATGTAATTTGTATGTGTTTTTATAGATTAAATTATTTTTTACAGCGAGTTTGTCCATATTCTTAAATTGTACAGTACACTCATTTTAATTTTAATTTTTGTAATGCATAAAAATTGTAGAAAATCAAAATGTACGCTTTACGGTTACATTATTAAAAAAATTTTTAATCGTAAATAACAGTATCATGAAAATCAGTTTACGTCGTAAGTACGGTTACATATTTGTATAAATTAAACTAAGATTTTCATTCGAATAAAATGACTTTTAATTCTTTAATTTATTTATTAATTTTTATTGTTAGAGTTTTAAAGGGTTAAAAATAACAATAAGATTGACGAATTTCCTTAGAAACTGTTTTTCTTTTGGTTCGTTAACTAATTATTTTCTCAAACCACGATAAAAAAAACCCAAAAAACAAAGGTTACTAATACGGACAAAATCCGATGTTTTATCTTTAGTCGAAGGCCGACTGGAGATAAGTAGTCAATTATTTGTAAGACGAAATTTATTTCAAGTTTATCCGACAATATCCAGTTATTGGAACATTTCAAAAAAATTTTATATGTAAGTACGAAAAATTGTAAGCGCTTTGTTTATCAAAATGACATGATTCGTTAGTAAATTACCCGAAAAGTTGATAAAACAAAACAACTAACAACCAACATTTAAATTATTATTCAAAATACAATTTAAAATATTCCTCAGAATTTGCCTTACAAATTAAATTTTAAGTTTTATGATTTTACTCTTTATTGTGAAGTCAATAAACATCGCTGAGTTTATAGTGCAACTTTTCAGTTCTGAAAAATTGACATGTTTAAATAGAGATTTCATAGGTGACATTTGAACTTTTATGAAAATTGATGTTTTGTAATTAATACAAATTTTGTAGTAAAACTTAATTTTAACTAGGGGGGGGGAGTTAGGGGTTAGGGTTAGTTTAATGGGAAAATAAATAAATAATTTGGGTTCCGTTCAAGCGGTTCCGATATGGGGGATCAATTTACTATAAACTTATACGAGGAAATGAACACCCGTGAATACTCAAATAATAAAGAACTTTTAAGAATTTTTTTTTCAATCTGATAGATTGGTGTGTAATCGATAATAATCAACTGAAGGAAAAAAAATAGATGGGGGGGGGGGGAGTCCAGATAATCAGGTCCACCAAAACGTTTTTAAACAATGTTTTTAAAATACTAGGTACCACCAATTTTACCCTGTGAAATTTACCCCCCCCCCCCTATATTTAACACTATGAAACTTGCAGAAAAATTAATATTTTCTTGAAAAAATTTTTTCCATTTGAAAGAAAAAACATTAAATAAACTCCTGATGATTTTTTAACTTTTTTTCAGCTTACGGAAATAATGAAAATTATGATTGAAAAACAACGTTTTCATTTTTGCACTGTTAAATCAACTGAAAATTAACGTAGCTAAAAACAAGTTACGATAAGAGTTTTTTAAATTCTATGAAAAATCAATTAATTATAAATAATAACAAAATATTTCAGTTTTATTCAAGATGGCCTAAACTGATCAATTGGTGGTCCCTATAATACTATCTTAGGTTTTAGCAAAAATAGATATTGCAATACGAAGAATTTAAATTTTCGATTCTCAGCTTCTTTTTAAACTCAACATGCAATTAAGAACTAAATGTGAATTGTTGTCATGTACAAAAAATTTAAAACAATAACAAACAAATATACAAACGAATACTTTCAATTTGTTGGATAATAATATGAAATAATTTTAAACTATAAAACAGAAAATACAAATCCTGAAATATACAAATTCTCAATGATTTTAGTTTCAAGAATTATTTTTCTCTTACCCCCTCTCTAACTACTGTCTTCCACTTTCTCTCTCACTCCCTGGTGATCCAAATTCCATTTTAGTCCGGTCATGGACCAGGTACTTTAGCTAGTATATATATATATATATATTATAACAGTGTATATAGAAATAACTTACTCGAGTTTCACCATAAGGATCTTCAGGGTTAATTCCAATGAATTAATCAAGATGTTGATTAATTACAGTTAATTGCGGAAGTTAATATTGCAATTATGACCGTTGAAAACAGTTTTGCAGTTAATGTCAAACACGATGTTGTTGTATCATAAAAATGAATGTTAACGTGGAATATTTAAAAAAAAAAAAAAAAAATATATATATATAAACCCATATTCAGAAGTCATTCCCTTTATCATATATATATATATATATATATATAAAAAGTAATTGGTAATTTGCTTGAAGCATTGTTAAGTATGTTATAAAATGATAAAATTCGAAGGCAATACAATGCGTAAAAAATAAAGACAAAAAGATGTTTATATGTCTAATCGATTTCAAAGCGAAGCTTTATCATCAGAGATTTATTTCAGAAATGACGTGCTTATGTTTTTTTTTTTATTTGTGTGGTTATAATTTCTCTTCTTATTTCCTTTTCCTCTCCTTTTTTTCCTCTCTTTCTTCTTCTCCTCCTTTATGAATGGGAGAGGAAAAGGAAATAAGAAGAGAAATTATAACCACACAAATAAAAAAAACATAAGCACGTCATTTCTGAAATAAATCTCTGATGATAAAGCTTCGCTTTGAAATCGATTAGACATATAAACATCTTTTTGTCTTTATTTTTTACGCATTGTATTGCCTTCGAATTTTATCATTTTATATATATATATATATATATATATATATATTCAACACTTTTCATTTTGACTGAAGCACATTGTGTAATGGTTCTTGTCTTGGAGTGGAGTCGGCGACCTGAGTTCAAACCTTGGAGGAAGCTGTTTGCATTCACTTTGTGCAAATGCCTCTGAGAAAGGTGTGAATCTCTCTCTGCTCCTCCTAACTATGGATTAATAGTAATTCAGAGTGGGTTCTGAAACCTTGGTTAGGCAAACTTTGAATTTAAAAAAAAATGACTGTGTGTCACATCTTGCTAGTGATAAGGGGTGTAGGTGTGTGTGTGTCTATATATGTATATATATATATATACTTAACGAAACTCACGCTTGAACAGTTTTTGGCATTAAATAACCCATGGGGTTATTATACCATTAAACAAACCCAACCAAACCAAATGAAGTTAAGGAAATTTATTTAAAAACAATATGAAGATATTAAGAACTTGAAACATAGAAACTTATATCAAAATGACTTGTATCAGCATTAAATAACCCAAAAAGGTTTTATGTGCCATAAAACAAAGAATTAAACCTTTGATCCTCTCCCCCAGGCTAACTGCTTTCAGCAGAATTGGTTGGCTATATTTTCTGCATACTGCTTTCAAATATTTGTAGTTTTTTAGCTTGGTACTTTCATGACCCCCACTTAACATTTTCTGCAAAAATAATATCTATTGCCGCCACCGCCACCGCTGCTCTATGGCATCTGCAAATAATTTCCTTGTTAAAAATACAATTAAAGGTCAAAAGATTCGAGGTCATGTCTTGACACAGAGTTGGTAATGTGCTAGAATAAACATGTCTATAATAAGTGGTATAATCAAGACCAGGTTAAATGTAGCCCTGTTGGCTGGGCTGTAGAATATACTGACTGCATCTCTGCAGAAGGGACTATTTACTTCACATCCCATGTATGCGGGTATGACACAGTCTTTTAATGTAGGACCACCCACAAGCTGAAGCTCATGGGATGGTGGGGGCAAAAAATGCATTGATCCAGTCAGCATTCCCCTACAAGGGGAGAACCTCAGGCACTGGGCAATAAACCCAGCCCTGTCCCTTTAAATCAAGGGCGCAGGTGTTGCCTGAGGGAATGCCCCCTGGAATCATGCCATTCATATCATTAACAGACACAGGCTCTGAAAGACCCATGTGCAAATGGGGAGTGGTAGTACCTGTTAGGGTTTCATCTATACAAAAAAATGAATTTTAAAAATGTGTTTAAAAAAAAATTGAATTAAAGAAAAAATTGAGTACCCATTAAGAATAAATAAAACAAAAACATCTTCGGCATAAAATAACCCAATAGGTTGACATGCCATAAAACCCAAACAACCAACCTCTGCAGAGGGGTAAGACTCCCACTCCCAATGGGTGCACAATGTTGGCTGTAGGTAGCAACCTAAGATGCTTAGGGATGGAATCTTGGAAGCTGAGCAGTCCATGACATGCAACACTCCACTTTGGCCCTTACTTGGGCTAGATAGGCAGTTGGAGAGGCTCCTCTCTGATCAGTCGGCCAGTCACATCAAACACTAGTACCTATATGATTCTCCCCACTGTATTGCTTTAATGGCAAACCTACAACCCTTTTTATCATATACATGCTAGAAGGTGGTGACTGAGGGTCTTAGTATCCTGGGTATGATGTTAAACTGCATCACTCTGGGGAGTGTGGAGTACCCCATTCATTGCCATTGGTCTCAGGTCTAGCCTGATCCAGAGTGGTAGTACCCTATGATCCCATCTATGGGTTAAATAGAAAAAAATGAGTTTTAAGAAAATAATTTGAATACCCGTTAAGAATGAATACAAGAAAACATCTTTAGCATAAAATAACCCAACAAGGGTTGACATACCATAAAATCCAACCAATCAACAATCTATGGGTTAAACAGATAAAGAAAATGAGTTTTTAAAAAATTGAATATCTAACAAGAATGAATAAAACAAAATGTCTTCGGCATGAAATAACCAAAAGTTTTGATATGCCATAAAATCCAACCAACCAAGTTAAATGACGAACTACACAATCTAAAAGATCTTATTGTGGTGTTTTTGTTTTTTCTATTGGTCAAAAGTTACTTTAACCTTGAGTTGATGTAATAACATGTTTTTGAACTTTCTTAAACGTAACTAAAATGTTTCCCATTGTTTGATCAAGTGAAAGACATCATTGTTGTACGTTCTTACATTTAATTACTTTGATTTTAACTTCTCTAAAAAGTACGTTTAGAATATTCAACGCAAACAATTTAATGCTAATTGTTTCATTGATATCTGCTCTTTTTTTTTCTTAGAGGTGTTTTTTTTTTTTTTTTTGTGTGTGTTTTTTAACTCTTTGTCTACCAAATTTCCCACTGAGCAGTTCATGACATACACAGTGATGCTGATAGCTTTTTTGATTTAGTGTGTCTTGGTATGCACATATTTGATTTTAATGAGTCCCTGGGAAAATTAATGGGTCCTAACTAAAGTTTCTTAATAGATTGTAGGGTTTTTATTTATGACCTGGGAAAATAACTAAAGCCATTTAACTCCTACCTTATAACCTATCTTGTGTAATTCATTTCTAAAAAAACTATTGAAATGTATTTACAGTTAGCTTGAAATGGTGAGGGAAGAAAAAAAAAACACTGGGATGCATGGATATGATTTTTCTGCATCCTTTTAGATTTTTATGTGTCAGGTATGCTTTCTGCATCCCTATCAGCATCTCTGCATACAATACTCTATTTGGGTACTTACTTAGGTTAGATGGGTGGTTGGAGTAGCCCCCTTCAATAAATTGGCTGGTCACATCAGACCCTAGCACCTATATGATTGTCCCAACCCTGTTGCTTTTATGGCAAACCCCCTACCCTTTATCATATACATGCTAGAAGGGTCTTATGGATAAGGAATGATGTTAAATTGCATCTAGTAATGAAGTTCCAGTTTTGGAGCTCTGGGGAGTGTGGAGTACTCCTTTCTCACCATTGCTTTCCTTCCCCTCGGAGGGTCCAGTGAGCTTTGGCCACTGGACCGGTAAAGTTAAATTAATAGCGTCTATCCCAGGGGGCTATCCCTCCAGGCAATACCTGCCCCCTTGACTTAAAGGGGCAGGGCTGGGTTTATTACCCAGCGCCTGAGGCGCCCACCTTGAGGAGGAATGCTGACGGGATTGACACAAGTTTTGTTCGCCCACATAAAAATGAGACCTTGTGTCCAGCCCTCATAAGTGGGACGAGCAGCAAATACCCTTTTTCACCATTGCTCCTAGGTCCACTCTGACACAGAGTGTTGAGTACCAGTTAAGGTCTCATCTATGGGTTAAATAGAAAAAAAGAGTTTAAAATAAAATGTTTGAAAAAAAATATGAATACACACCAAGAATGAATAAAACAAAATTTCTTTGGCATAAAATAACCCAATAAAAGTTGACATCCATAAAATCCAACCAACCGTCTGAACTGGCTTTGGCAATTAATAACCTATGAAAGTTGATATGCCATTAAAAAAATGCTTTGCAATAAAAGTAATTAAAATAAATATGAAACCTCCCTCCTCAAAAATAAACAGACCCTTAATAGCAAGTTTGTTTCTCACTCGATGCTCTATTCTCCTGGCCTTTTGTCAATCTAAACTTAGTAAACAGCTGTGTACATCTTAGGTACCTCTATTACATAATTTATGAGCAGCCATAAATTATGAACGTACTAGTTTAGAATTTTGAATTAGGGTCCGTTAACTTAAACTGATGGGGCCCATGGAAAGTTACCTGACAATTGTGATGGGTATTGACCTTTTACTTGACCCCTTGAAAGCGCATGATTGGACGCGTGGAAATAGGTTTCAGTTTAGTTAGATGCGATGCAGATTTCAGAGGTGGTGGACCTATGGGTTGCCGCTCTGATATTGTTTCTCCACCCGCGCGGAATCAAATGGGCAGTGTTGAAAATAAAGCTTGATCAAGAAACAAACAAGTCTTGTTGTCCTATCCTGCGCAAAGAAGTCCTGAAGAGAAGTAAGATCGACAAGAAGATAGCGGCGTGTTAGACGAAGAACCACAGTTAAAAATTAAGACCATCTCATGAACTATCAATCACTACTATAAGATGTTATGAGTGCATCTATGCTGATATCTTAGAATGTGTGAGTTGGAGGAAGAGAAGGGGAAGAAAATATTGGAATAATGATTTGCCTAAACTATTCCATCCCTGGTATTGAAATAAAATACCATGACTTTTCTTTTAATACAATTTAGACATCTCTACTGCCAAGTAAATAAAGAATTGATTCTGTTAGTCTATCAGTAGTTATTGAAACTTGGTTGCCTTGATTTTGAAGTCTGTGAGATTTAAGCCTCTTTTACATGACATTTTATTGCCTTCACTCATTTCGCAACAAGGACTGAAATTATTTTGGCTATTTGCATCCTGGGAATGACACTAAACTATATCCGGTGGTGAGGTTCCAATTTTATAACTATGGGTGTATAGAGTCACCCCTTTGTTGTCTAAGCGACCCATGATGCTTAAGGATGGAACCCTGGTAGCTGAACAGTCCGTGACATGCAACACTCCACTTTGGCCCTTGCTTAGTCTAGACGATCAGTTGAAAAGGCCCCCTTCGATCAACCGGTTGGACACGTCAAGCCCTAGCACATGTCCCAACCCTGTTACCCTTATGGCAAGCCCCAACTCTTTTTATCATATATATGATAGAAGGCAGTGACTGAGGGTCTTAATGTCCTGGGTATGATGTTAAACTCTATCTGATGGTGAGTTCCAATTCTGGAGCTCTGGGGAATGTGGAGTACTCCTTCACCATTACTCCCTGGTCCACTCTGTTAGGGTCACATTTATGGGTTGAATAGAAAAAATTAGTTTTAAAAAAATGCGACGGAAAAGTTAGAGCGGCAATTGGATTCTCTCTCTCTCTCTCTCTCTCTCTCATACATATACATACATACATATACATACATACATATACATACATATATATATATATATATATATATATATATATATATATATATATATATATATATTAGTTGTTAGGGTAGCCTAAAGTCAGTATCAGCCAGACAGTGAGGTAGTTTATCCCCTTTTCACTAGTGCTAGACCAAGGAGATTGTTTTTTTTAGCATATGAGGTGGACCGCCACACCTACCATTTATTTTTATTTAAAAAAATTTTTTATCTTCATCTTCAGACGATTATTATTCGCTTTAAAATCTTGGGAATTTATCTTTTCCTTTTTTTTTTTTTTTTAAATTCTCCTCTCCATGGGATTAATCTTCAGTGTTGAAAAATAAATATATGTTTAACTCATTTACCATTACCCCCTGCCCCCGTTTAATATTGTTGCACATTAATAAATGTTCAAAATCTGCATGCATACAGCTGTGATTCGGATTTAAAAACCGGTGAGCTGACATCGGAACAGTCACAGGAGGACTAATTTACTTTTACTATTTTGTCTTGACCCTAATTATTTTAGCAATTGTTTGGCTCGTCCTTCCTTACCCCCTCCTCCTCCGCTATTATTTGTTTGGTCTTTGTTTAGTCCCACCCTAAAGAATGTCTTCACTTTACCTAACCTACATCAGGGGACTTGCTCATTGTTTTCTGTACTGGAGAGTTCTCACTGTACATCTCTCTCTCTCTCTCTCTCTTTCGTCCCCCTCCCCCCGGCTTCACAATTATAGTTTATAAGTTGATTTGAAAAGGAATGCAATTACTCATGGACTGTTGATCAATCATTTACTAACTTGGTGCAACTAGACCTTCTTTCTCTCTCTCTCTTTTGTTCTTTTTTCTCTTCTCTTTCTTTCTTTCTTTTTTTCTTTCTTCTTTCTTTTTTTCTTTCTCTTTCTTTTCTTTCTCTTCTTTTCTTCTTTTTCTTTTCTCTTTCTTTCTCTTTCTTTTTCTTTTTTCTTTCTCTTTCTTTTCTCTTTCTCTTTCTCTTTCTTTTCTTTCTCTTCTCTTTCTTTTTTTTCTTTCCTTTTCTCTTTCTTTTTCTTTCTCTTTCTCTTTCTCTTTCTCTTTCTCTTTCTCTTCTTTCTCTTTCTTTCTCTTTTTCTCTTTTCTTTCTCTTTCTCTCTTTTCTTTCTCTTTCTTTCTTTTCTTTCTTTTCTTTCTTTTCTCTTTCTCTCTTTCTTTCTTTTCTTTCTCTTTCTCTTTCTTTTCTCTTTTTTTCTCTTTTTTTTTTCTCTTTTTTTCTCTTTCTCTTTTTCTCTTTTTTCTCTTTCTCTTTTTTCTCTTTTTTTCTCTTTCTCTTTTTTCTCTTTTTTTTCTCTTTCTCTTTTCTCTTTTTTTCTCTTCTCTTTTTCTCTTCTTTTCTTTTTTTCTTTTTCTCTTTTTTTTTTTTTCATTCTCTTTTTTTTTTTTTTGTTCTTTCTATCCCTAATAGAAAACTAGAACCTCTGACTTCTACTACCTCATCTACCTATCCAATTTAGTGGCAAATATCTTTTGCAATTGTACATTCCATTAATTAAAAAAATCTGGTTAATAGTTTATCAAACATGAAGATGTCCAATTAACAAGAATGGAATGACCTCTGATATATAAAACTTTAATCTATCTTCAATTGCTCACTTCTTGAAGAAATTTCATATGGAACCCCCGAGGCAAGTATGTGTCGGGGGGGGGGGGTCACTATTTGTAATGGTTAGGAATGGCTATTGAGACATATACAGACAGACAAGATATTCTATCCCCTGCTTTATGTGTCTTGTCATATCTCATAACCTTTAGGGAATCTTAAATGGGTCCTTTTATTTCTCCAGAGGAATACATTATTTTCTCTCTCTCTCTATCTCTTCTATCTATCTATCTATATATATATAAAATAAAAAGTGAATATAAATACGTTTCAAAACAAACAAAGAATGTGGGAATGGCTAGCTAGTGTAACAGTTAGAGACTTTGTCTGTCAGCTTGACAGTCGAGGTATCGAGTCACACACGGAGCAGTCTCCCATGTCTAACCTTGCTGATGAGACCTAATAGGTCGAAATGTACATTCAGGGATTGACATTTTCTCGATTTGTTTAGCCTTACATTTGAACATATATGCCCGCCTAAATTCATTAATTATTAACTAATTAATTAAAATTAGGTATGACTTCAATTAAGCACATATCCTCCAAACATTGTCGGCTTAAAGCCATATAAAAATAAACACATTTGTTTGTTTACTTACCCTCATATATATATATATATATATATATATATATATATATATATATATATATTAAAGAATTTAAAAAAAAAAATTCTTTTAAATCTTCTAAGAACAAAAAGGTTTTTTACTGGACTCCTTTGAAGCATAAAATGAATATATTTTTAAAAAAGAAACATTAAAAAATTTAAAATTCAAACAAAGATAAACAAGTTTTCTTACCTTTTTGAGATACTGTTTAGAAATGATTCGAATGAATATTGTATCAAATTCTGAGTTTCTGGTTTAGTTGTGATTTAGGTTATATTTAAATCAAATCATAAACTGAATAACTATTAGTTGTAAAATAAAAATCATTATTAATTATTAAAGAAGATTATAGGTTATATATTTTAAAATTAAAAAATTAATATTGCATGTGTGTATATATATATATATATATATATATATACACACATGTAATATTTAATTTTGCAAAATACATGTTGCCGATCAAAAGCTATGATTTGTTAGCAATGTCATTTTCCTGGGTTCCTTGAAAATTTGACAAATCTTGCCTCCATTTTGGTATTGGTACAAATTTGACCGTTTATATGTATATTTATATTGGAGAAATAAGAGGAAATTAATCCGACAATATGTGGAGAAAGATAGACAAAAAATAAAATATAATAAATAAATAAATAAATAAATAGAACTCCCACTACCAACTTAAACACTCCTGCTAACACCAACAATTGACCACCCCCTCCCCTATTCACAACCTCCTGACTCTCCAATATGAAAATGTTCACTGTTGAAGCAAGAACTCAATCCAACGTCCTGAAGAAGGTCTAACTGACAGAAACATAACGTCGACATCACTACCTACAATAAACATCTATTTTGTACAACATCCTGTGTTTGTCTACCTTTCTCTGTGTGTGCACACACACACACACATGCACACACGCATACACACATATACATACATACACACATATATACACACACACATATATATATATATCTCTCTTCTCTATATTTTTATCTCTCTATCTCTATAATGACCAATGTCCTAAGAGAATCAATTTCTATTGACATTGGTTTCTTCTAGATCACCAAAGTTAAGCAACTTTGTCCAATACTTAGTTGGGTGACAGTACAGTCAACAACCTGAATTAAAATGACTTTATTCGGCATTAAATAACCCAAAAAGGGTTGATATGCAGTAAAACAACCAACCAATCATATTGACTTTGATTCATAATCACTTCCATTGTTTCTTTCTTTTTCTTTTCTTTTGTTGCTTAACATTGTTTTATTTCTGTCAATTTAACACAATAATTAATCTCCTCCCATTTTTGGTTTTTCATTCTCTTTGCATGAAATTCATTATATATCTTTTTTTATATTTTATTTTTGTTTTAGTTCATAATGACGTTTTGGTAAGTTATATAAAATGAGCACAAAATCCATAGATGTAGTCGAGATTCTCTCTTAGTTAAAAGTTCCCTCTTTTGCATCTAAGGGAGGTAAATCTGGTGTCAAAGCATAGAGTACTTCCCCTTATCCTCTTCCAAGTCACTCATTTTTAATTAGTCACCATTCATTGACTCCTTTTTTTGCTTTGTACACATTTCAGGATTTCTGACTCCCTAATCTGTATTTGTTAACCCCTTTTGACAGAGCTTAGAATATACAGAGGGGTGTCGTCCTGGATATGACAAAACTGCATCTGATGGTGAGGCTCCGCTTCTGTAGATCTGGGGAAGTGTGGAGTACCTCCTCATTGCCATTACTCCCAGGTCCACTCTAACTAATGGTTAAGTTTGTGGGATATGATGAGAAGGGTAGTTTATTTATATTTTTTTTTTTCATTCTAGAAAGGAATCCACAGACACGTGTTTCGAAGTATCACTTCTCATCAGTGTGGTTATACAATTGGCAGCTATCAAATATAGGAGAATATTTAATTGCTACATTTCTAAGTGGAAATGAATTCACTAGAGGCCTCAAACATTTGTAAACAAATCGAGGTTTAGCTACACGCCAGATAAGGTGAATCCGCAATTAAATCCTTATTTAAAGTGCTCAACCAAAGTGGGAGCATATATAATAAATAAGTAATCCACAGACGCGTGTTTCGAAGTATCACTTCTCATCAGTGTGCTTATACAATTAACAGCTACCCCTGGCCGGGTTTGAGACCTGAATGAACTTTCGTTCGCCAATCCTCTTATATATATAAAATCTTTATATGTACATTTGAGTTCTCAATTTTGGTTGAATCCTATCAAGGAAACACTTGATACCACACACACACACACACACACACACACACATTATATATATATATATATATATATATATATATAGGAAAAGAAAAGCTGCATGCATCTTGCTAAGCCTAAGTATCAATCACTGTCAGTTTTTTTTTTCAATCTTTTCTCTAGAGAACAAATGACTGAGATTTAGAAAAGTATTGAAAATAGATTTTTTTTTTCATCTTTATTTCAAAGAAAGAAAAGAATGAAAACTGATTAATTTCATATAAGCTTCTTAACTTTAATTCGAAACATAAAACGAGGAACTCATAGTTCAAGAGAAGAGAAAACAACAAAAATATTTATAAAAACAACAAAAAACAAAAACAAAGCATGAATTTATTTGTGTCTTTTAAAATACAAGAGAAGTTTTTTTTTTTTTTTTTTTTTTTTTTTAGAAATAAATAAAAGTAGAATCTTAAATCTTTTTAAAAAAGAAAAAAAAAAGAAATTAAAACAGAAACACAAAGTAGGAAACAGACTATCATAATTTAATCTGAATAAATAACTTTCCAATTCAAGCTACTTATTCCTGAATACTTTCCAAAAATGCAAACAATTCTACAAAAAAAGATTTCATTCACTAAGTTTGGTTTAGTTTCTTTGTTTAATGGCATATCAACCTTCATAGGTTATTTAATGCCAAAACCAGCCTTGTAGAAGAACTTTAGAAGTATTACTATTTAACCTATAGCTGGGGGTGAGGATGTTCCTACCTTTCCCAAGAGTATTAGTCTGTTTGATTTGGCTGCTTCTTTGTTTAATGGCATATCAACCTTCATGGGTCATTTAATGCCAAAGCATTCATTGTAGAAGAACAGTTGTATTACTATTTAACCCATACCTGGGGAGAGGGTGTTCATACCTTTCCCAAGGGTATTAGTCTGTTTGATTTGGCTGCTTCTTTGTTTAGTGGTATTATTTAACCCATAGCTGGGGGGGATGAGGGTGATCCTACCTTTCCCAAGGTTATTTATATTCACTGAACCCCGCCGCACCAGTAGGATGTGACATATCGTCAATTTCTTAAGCAGAGTTTAACAGGTTTGAATTCAGAGTTTTACTTCTCTTCGACAGGTTGCTTAATTAAGATCAAAGAACCCAGTCTGCCCTACTATTTACCCATAGGTGGAGGGAGAATATATGGATTCATACCTTTCCCAAGCGTATTATCGCTATGTGAAATGCAAACAGCTTGTTCAGGATTTGAACGCAGGTTACTGTGTTTAATTCCTGCGAAGATAACCATTACACCATGCGCCTCCAAAGGTATCAAGTCCAAAAGTGTATATAAAAGTGCAGCTGGAGTTTGAACTCCATTTGATGATATCGCAGTCCTGCATGTTAGCCACTACACTATGGGACTCTCCCCATGTTCACTAAGATTTCCTCTAGTTTCTTTGTATGTGTCTGTATTTTTGAGATGAGGCTAAATGTGAATAATTTTGATGTTTTCGACTGTTGTTTTCTTCTTGTGAAACATGTCAGAATAATAGACATGCAAAAACGATGTCATTGTTTGAATGAGATCCTCAAAAGTTGTTCAAGGCCTGTTTGATCAACAGTCAAACTATAAAAAATGATTTCTCAGTTTAGGTCATTACGATGCTCAGATACACAGGGAATGCCAGAGGAAGGCTGGAAGATACAGCATCTGAAACATGTTTATACATACCACAATAAGGATGAGGGCAACAGTCCGAAACATCAAAATTATTTTCTTTTTGATGATGTGTCATTGTTAGGAAGCTAGATTAACAAACCATTATAAATAAGTTTAAGTCGCCATGTGCCACAACTAAGCAAAACTTAGTAAATAAAAACTTTTTTTTTTCTTTTTTTTTTTTTTTAATTGGCAATGCCCACTCACTCTAAGAACATTGAAATTTGAGTTTTGAGGCATACTCCCTTCTATGAAATTTTTATATTCGCAACCAAACATCGTATTACAGTGAAACTTATATCATTAAATAGTACAGTTAAAAAAAAATGCCTACTATTTCACCAAAAGATAAATTTTTTTATTAACTGATGGGACCGCCGTATTGGCTGGAGGCTTAGAATACACCAACTGCACATCTGCAGATGGGTAACACTCCCCCAATGGGGCCACCTGTTGACCATGAGTGGTGACCTGTGATGCTTGAAGATGGAACCCAGGTGGCTGAGCAATCTGACACTTTGGGCCTTACTTGGGCTAGAAGGGTGGTTGGAGAGGCCCCCTCCAATCAATCAGCTGTTCACATCAAGCCCTAGTACCTATATGATTGCCCCAACCCTTTTTATCATATATGTGCTACAAGGCAGTGGCTGAGGGTCTTTGTGTCCTGGGAATGGCGTTAAACTCTACCTGATGGTGAAGTTCCAGTTCTGGAGGTTTGGGGAATGTGGAGCACCCCTTCATCACCACTGCTCCGGAGTGGTAGTACCTGTTAGGGTCCCATCTATGGGTTAAATAGAAAAACATGAGTTTATAAACAAAATTGATTATCCATTAAGAATGACTTTATTTCAAAACTTTGTTGGCATTAAATGACCCACTGAGGTTGATATGCACCAAACCAAACCTAGTAAATAACTAGTTTCTTTTTCTTTTTTAGATTGGCAATGGCCACTTATGTCCAAGAACGTTGGAATTTAAGTTTTGAGGCCTACTCCCTGCAGTAATTTTTTTATAATTGCAACCAAACATCATCTTACAGTGAATCTCATATCATTAAATAGTACAGTAAAAAAAGAAAAAAAAAGAAAAGGCCTACAATTTCACCAAAAGATACATTTTTATTCATTGATGGGAATTCCACAGGGGTGCTGTGTGCTGTTTTGAACAAAACCTGAAAGCAGCACCCCACTGGGGAAATCCTCAATTGCAACATCCTAGTAAATAAGTTAAAACTCCATTCGTGCTATTATATTCACTTTTCGACTAATACTCTTGTGAAAGGTTTAAACTTCCTCATTCCCCATCTATGAATTAAATAGTACTATGTTCTTCTATAAGGATAGCTTTGACATTAAATAACCCAAAAAGGTTGATATGCCATTAAACAAAGAAACAAAACAAGCACCTGTGCGGATACTTACCTCCTATCACACAAAACATCTAAATAAGATGAACAAAACATAATGGGCACTGCTGGAGAAGTATGGATGGACTCTTAAGTGACATTTTCCTGTGGACTCCTACATATGGACACACCAGTGTTGGCTGATCAGCAAAAACTTATTGTTCATTAGCTTTATGCAGACACTGGATGCCTTGTTGAGGACCTACCAAGAGCAATGGCCTAATAGGGATGGATGGCGAGAGAGTCAAGGGAATTAGCTCAATGTTAATGGTGTTGATGATTTCAACTTTTTTTTTTTTTTTTTTTAAATTTAAATTTTTTTAGTTTTTTTACCCATATTGAATATTGGATTGAAAAAAAAAAAGAGTTGAAATCTTCAACACCATTAGCATGGAGCTAATAGCATGGATTCCCTTGACTCTCTCGCCATCCATCCCTTTTAACTAAAAGTTCTATGGAGAATATTCTAAAAGAAATCTAATCTTTAAATGAACAGTCCATTTTATACATTCACAGTGGGTTAGATTTTTTTTAAGCTTCCCACTAAGCTAAAATACACAAAGGTCATTTTTTTATATAGGTTGCCATGCAGGGAGCAAGGCTCTCCTATAGGCTGGTTTAAAAATTGCTAAGATTCCGTCACCATTCCTATTGAGGGCACTAAACCGAGGCCAGGTACTACTTGGTGAGGCAGGACCTCCTGGAATTCAGCCATTACCTTTTTTCTCTTCTTTCCGCCACTTGTCACAGAAGAGCTCCTGTGCCAGATGAGGTTCAAGATAGAAAACTTTAAACATAACTTTTTAATCAAATGAGCTGCAGAGTGCTATCGCTTAAAGCTTATCTTGAATGCTAAGTATAACTCAGTGGTAGAGTGTAGGACAGTAGGTCGCTAAATCTAACCAAGGCAGATTTATTCATTTTTTTTTTTTTTTTTTTTTTTTTTTTTTTTTTTTTTTTTTAGCAATGCCCAAGTTATAAGAATGGTCACCGTGACATGGTAGAAGGGAAAATTCAAAAAGCGTAGAACAGATATTGTTACCTTGACAACAAGTAATTGTGGACATCCCATAATACTTTACTTTCTACTGAGTGACAGAACAAATAGATCTATTTGCTGTCTCTGAACGTGGATAATATATAAAGGTTGAATTAAGTTTTTTTAAAAGCATCACATTAATATACATGTACACATTTGCAAGAAATAAGCTATGGCATTAAGTCTTGCTGCACAATCTTTATAATATATATATATATATATATATATATATATATATATATAGGTTTTTGGTACAAGAGAATTTGTATAACACTAAAAGTGGAGGAATCATATGTAATTTGGGAGAATATTCTATTAATGAATAAAATATAAAATAAATGGGGGGGGGTTTACACGAAGGCCTTTTCAACCGGTACTTTTCAAGTGATACACCGGTGATGAATAAAAGTCAGATTGTACAAGAATTTTGTAAGAAACGAATGGGGGTGAGCCAGAGGGGGGACAAAAAAAGAAAGAGAAGAGAAAAAAAAATATATATATATAG
>CM042172.1:38634851-38637351 GCA_023376005.1 Doryteuthis pealeii
TGTCGGCTAAAAGCCATATCAAATAAACACAATGTTTATTTATGTACTTCCATACTGTCGTGTAGCAAGTCAATAAAAAAGTGGAATATAAATAAATTCAAAACGAACAAAGAATTTGGGATTGGCAAGCTGGTGTAGTTGGTTAGAATCGCCGCCTGTCAGTTTGGCAGTCGAGGTTTCGAGTCACACACGGAGCAGTCTCCCATGTCTATAACCTTACTGATGAGACCTAATAGGTCGAAATGTACATTCAGGGATTGACATTTGAACATATATGCCCTCTTAATTCATTAATTATTAACTAATTAATTTTCAAAAATTAAGTATGACTTCAATTAAGCACATCCCCCCAATATATATATATATTTATGGAGAGAGAAAGGGGAAAGTGGGGGAAGAAAATGGCAGTGAAGGTTGGTTAGTGTCAAATGGCATATCAACACTAATGGCTTATGCTTGGTTTAGGTATGTTATATTTTACCTTCATCTGTATTAACTCTTAAATTCCTATACCACCTCATTCCACCTGGCCAGAAGTCTCCTTCGTTTTCCTAATCCACCTCAAATAATAGCCTTTGTTTAAATGTAATATTAAACATATTTAGAAATCTTTGATTTAAGGGAAATATCTCAGGTAACTAACTCTTAAAGTCCTATACCGCCTCATTCCACCTTGGCTAGAAGTCGCTTTCGTTTTCCTAATCTGCCCCAAATGAGAGCCTTTGTTTAAATGTAATATTAAACATATTTAGAAGTCTTTGATTTAAGGGAAATAACAGGTAACTTTAGATGCAAAGATCATTTTTAGCCATTTTTATGATAAATCCTTATAGGAATGCTCTGAACTTAGAAAATTCTCAACAGGATGTTAAGAGTTAATGAATTAGGAGAAATAATCTTTATATTGTGATTGGTTATTTTGATTAGTGGCCCTTGTCACCCCTTGTTGATCATCCAGTAGCAAATTCTCTATTTTTGTATCTATGATTTGAGAATAGTTTGTTGGTTAACATTTTTGTTTACTTTCATAAACTGATGTAAACAATTGTCTTTAGGTTTATCATTAAGAGTTAAAGAGATTTGTTGTCTTTCAGATAGTATGCCTGTTTCAAAAAAATATTTTAAATCTTATTGGACACATGGCCTAGTGGATAAAGGAGTTAGCTTAAGACAGTTCTAAGTGACAGTTATATCTAGACTGCAGGTTCAATCCTTGTCACGGGCAGCAGTAACATAGAATAATGATTAACACAGCTTAACGCCTCAACCCCAGCTATGGGTAGCACAAAACAATCTTTCTGGTCTAGTGCTAATGGAAAGGGGATGGACTTCCTCACTGTTCAGCTGATATAGACTATAGGCCACTCCACACACTTTACTGTTTATTAGTTCTCTTATATATATATTTACCAACCCCTCCACATGAGTAGCCTGCAACACAAGTTCAGTTTCTCAAGTGGATTTTAACATGTTTGAATTTGGTTTTTCCTTCTCTTAGACTGGTTGCCTAACCAAGGTTAAAGTGCCCAGTTGGTAAAAACTTACTTAATAAAACACAAAATAGGCCTCAATGGTGTTGTGGATTGTAAACATTTCTCTATACCAGCTGTCCATTTTATGTATTTTGTTTTTATTAGAAGTACTTGACCTAAAATTTAAAGATAAAAAAAATACATTTTGTATGCTTATAAAATATATTCATACTTGGCACACACACAATTATTTTGTAAGAGGAGAGATAAGAATTATTATTCTTTGTCTTAAAAAATAAATTAAAAAAAAATGTAAGATTCATTAGATATTTCCTCCTTATAATGAGAGCTCTAGTCCATGTATGGGTAATGAATTTCCATGTTATTTCCTCATGAAGGTTTGTGATTCATAGGGCATACCAATCTCTATGAATATTACTGCTGGCAAAAAATACGTAAAAGTAATGTCATAATTTCTCTGAATTTTGAGATGAGGCTTGATAATTAGTATTATTTGGATTATTCAGACTATTGTCCTCATCTTCATTGTTATCTGTACAATGTTTCGGCTGATGTGCCCTCCGCCCTTCTTCAGGTATTTCTTGTTGAACTCTGGGAACTTTCTCAGACTCTGGAACCTTCTTTGAATTGCACACAGTATAGTGGATAAAGGAGTTTGGTTAAGACAGTTCTGACAGTTATCTCTAGACTGCAGGTTCAATCCTGGTCAGGGGCAGCAGTAACATAGAATAATAATTAACACAGCTTAATGCCTGTACCCCAACTATGGTTAGTGGAATGAGAACAGGATACCCCCCGTGGATTGAATAAAGGGTTAGGTTCAAAGTTCCATGATGGTTCACGATCATGAAAAGAAGGTTCCCTAGTCCGACAAGAAATACCTGAAGAAGGCCGGAGGAGACATCAGCCAAAATGTTGTACAGATATCAATAAAGATGAGGACAATAGTCCAAATAATCCAAATAATAGTTGTTTCCCCAGATCATAAATAAAACCCTACAATCTAT
>CM042172.1:38642351-38644851 GCA_023376005.1 Doryteuthis pealeii
CCATAAATTTTCCCAGGGACTCATTCAAAGCAAATATGTGTATCCCAGGATGCACTAAATCAAAAAGCTATCAGCATCACTGTAGGTGTGTACCATTATATGGTGCACATCACATTTTTGGACCGTTCTTAGTGTACCCTGCCCTGTTGGCTAGGGTGTTAGAACACACTGACTGTACCTCTGCAGAGTGATAAAACTCCCCCAATGGGAACACCTGTTGGCCATTGGTGGTGAACAATCCGCGAGAAAACAGCTGTACAGCTACCTGCATCATAACACCCAAACCATCCGAGTAAGATGGACACTGCTTGATAAGCAAGGATGAAATCATAAGTGACGTCCTCCTATGGAAGCTAGCACATGGGCACGCCAGTGTGGACCAGCCAGCAAAGGCATACAGCTCTGTGCAGATACTGGATGCTGCACAGAGAACCTCCAGAAAACAATTAGTGATAGGGACGTCTGGAGAGATATTGTCATGTATATCCGGTGCTAATAGTGAGACCTGATCATGATAATATTGACTGATTATATTGATCCAACAGATGGGAAAGCCCCCTTACATCAAAAGGGGGTTCATGGGTATGACACTAAACTGCATCTGGTGGTGAGGCTCATCTTTTGGATATCTGGGGAGTGTGTGCCATTATGCACAGGTCCACCTAAAGTGGTACTACCTGTTAGGGTCACACCTATGGGCCAAATAAATCTGTTTAAAACTTATTTGTATTTGATTAGGAAAAAAAAAGAAAAGATTCTTAAGAAGCAACTACACAAAAAATTATGAACATACAATGAATGCGATTTCCTAACCTCTAGGCAAAAATCAACCCTATATGGTTTGACATGCCATTAAAATCAATCAATTTAATCAATATTTTATTTGCTAAGTTTGACGTTTTGGGGGTTATACTCAATTTGATAAACACATCTTGGGAAAACACACACACACACACACACATATATATATATATATATATATATATATATATATATATATATAAAGGGGTGGCTGAAAACTTCATAGACTGACCGAGTTACTCTCATGGATTGTGAACAAATAAGGTTTATTTTTCCCCATGCACTCCACACACTCTTTCCATCGATGTTACAGTGCTTGATTCTTATTGGTCAAAATAAATCATTAACGGCAGATAGAACATTGACATATGAACTTTTCAGCCCACCCTCGTATACCACCCACCCAGATTTTTTTTTTTTTTTTATAGGTTTCATATTTAATGAAAAAATTGTCTCGGGCATTTACTCTCTCTCTCTCTTACTCCCTCTCTCACTTACTCTCTCTCTCTCACTTTCTCTCTCTCTCTCTCACTTTCTCTCTCTCTCTTTCTTTCTCTCCTTACTTTTACTCTCTCCCTTACTCTTACCCTCCCTCTCTCTTTCTCTCCCCTACTCTTACCCTCTCCCTCTCTCTTTCTCTCCCCTACTCTTACCCTCTCCCTCTCTCTTTCTCTCCCTTACTCTTACCCTCTCCCTCTCTTTTACTCTTTCTTACTCTGTCTCTTACTCTCTCTTCTCTCTCTTCTCTCCTCTCTCTCTTAGGATGCCAAGGGCTGTAACCAATTCCTCATAATGTAAACTTAGAAGCATTTTCTTTTCTTCATCTGACTCATATTTCTTTATTAACCAATTTCTAATGGAATTATAATGCAACATTCCTTAAGTAATTTCATCAACTCGTTGTGACTGTCACAATTATTTCTTAGAATTATTTTTACTTCATGGACTAATCATTATCTAAGTAATAATGATTTGACTTGAGGCATTTTTCTGATAGTAGGATGTTTCAAGTTATTGATATATTTTTAGACTTCTTCAGGAAATTTGGATTATGGTATAAACCATATAGTGAAACATTATACTGTTTGTTTTATTCACAAGGCAAAACCTTCATACATGTCTTTCATGCTTAAGTCCATATATTCTGGTAATAGGCATGAAAATAAACTTTTGTTGTATATCTTATTATAATGGAGATTCTGTGTCTGTATATAACTGAAACTGTCACTGCTTATGTCAGAATACCCTCACAAAGTTTATTAATGAGTATCTAATTTATAGTCAAAATCATTTATATTAAGACATAGATAGAATAAATCTTATCTGATGTCTCTATGAAAATCTGAGTTAGATTTGCCTCAAAACAACCCATGTTATCAGTGTTTAAAATCCTGCAATGTGTCTTATATATCACTAAGAAATAAAGTAAAAGTAAAGTCGACGGGGCGGCCTAAAGTCGGTATCAGCCAGTCAGCGAGGGAGTCTATCCCCTTTTCAATAGCGCTAGACCAAGGAGATTGTTTCAGCATCTGAGGTGGAGCGCCACACCTACCATCAGCTCCTTACTTTACTGCACAGATCCCTGTGCTACTCATATGCTGAATTGGCGGGGACCGGTATCGAACTAGGAACCTTGTGGTTTCTAGCCGAACGCTCTACCGACTGAGCTAACCCGAAATAAAGATTTACATAATATATG
>CM042172.1:38649851-38652351 GCA_023376005.1 Doryteuthis pealeii
TCATGACTGTTTGGTCCATTTTTAGATTTGTCATACACCTCATCTTTGTATGGGTCTCAACTTCACAAAAATTAACTGAGAAATCTTAATAAGCTTTTACAGTCAATTCACATGGAAAGAACTGGTTCCTGCTAGATAAATGAAGTTAAGTAGCAATGAACCTGTTCAATACTTAGATGGATGACCATTTAAGCAACAAGTACTGCTAGCAACCGGATATCAAAATGGACTTGAGTCAGCATTAAATGACCCGGTTGATATACCCTTTAATGCAAGATTGTAAAGAAAGAATGTAAAAAGAATTTAATAATAAAACTAATAAGACAAAATAATTATAAACTAATAAAAGACAAGAAGAAAAAAAATGTAAAAAGACAAGAAAAAATTATCAATTTATTATCAAAATGGACTTTAGTAAGCATTAAATGACCTGAAAAGGGTTGATATACCATAAAAATAAAAACAACCAACAAATCAATATGCTTCTTTTATTTTATTTCATTTCATTTTATTTATTTATTTTTTTCTAGTTTTATTAGTAGTGACTCTTTCTGGGTGAGGCTTAGAACTTTTTGAACGACCTGCGTAGATTTTTACCTACTTGATATTTACCACGTACCCCACATGTACGGGTTAGGCACAAGGCCTTATTAATGTGGGACCACCCACAAGCCGAGACTCATGGGTGGTGGGTGCAAAAAATGCGTTGATCCCGTCTGCATTCCCCTTAAAGGAGGGCGCCTCAGGCACTGGGCAATAAACTCAGCCCTGCCCCTTTAAATCGAGGGGGCAGGTATTGCCTGGGGGGATAACCCCCTGGGATTAATGCTGTTAATTATAGCAATAGTCCAGGGCTGAAGCCTCTGGACCCCCACCCCAAGATTTTTACCCACTTAGTAAATATCATATTTCTATAAGATAAAAAAAATAATTGCTGAATTATATTGGCTTCTGTTGTACGCAATTAGGAATGATAATTGATTTTAATAAGTTATTTTCTTTAATTCATGAATTTGATTACATCTATACCAAAGGTCAGTATTTTCTCTTTTTTTTTTTTTTTTTTTTTTTTTTTTACACTGTTATGTTGAGCTATTAGCATCTTGTATTTCACACAGAAATAGATCATTCCATTCTGCTCGGCAATTAACTCACGCCATAAATAAATTGATAAAATGATTAATATGAAATATCGTTGGCGTTTATGTAAGGAATGTTAATTTTTATTTATTATTTAATCAATCTAGAGAAGAATTGGTTTGCGTTCAATTTGAAGGGGAAATAACTCTTTTAAAGCTGAAGAATTTGCCTTACGATTATATCGATGTTCGTGTTACAAAGGCAGTGGCAAAAAATTAGTTGAAAACATGGAACGATTTTATTGTTGGCTTTTGTTATAGAACACGTAGTCACCTTTTGGTATAGCTTATTTTAAGAGACCTTTAACTTTTAAGTATTTAAGTTAACTGGGACTTAATAGATGCAATTGTAGATATATACTTCCTTTTATATCTATACACATATAAAGGGCAGTTGCATGCATGTATGTATGTCCGAATGAAACCACAAAAATAAAACGGTTAATGACCAAGTAAAAATATATGCACATTAAATATCACTGGTTCTTTCTTTTTGTGTAAAAGATCTGATTTATATTTGAAAATATTTGTAAATTAAAATATACATAGAAATAGCATAGAAATTCTACTTAAAAGGGCAGTTGGTGTGTATGTATGTCTGGATGAAACCACAAAAATAAAACAAAGAAAATATATATACACATTATATTATATATATATACTTTATCTTACACCATTTTTTGTTTTTAAGCCCCTCTTTACCTAAGCGATGCAGGGTAGCCACTTCTACTACATATATAAAGGGTAGTTGGTGTGTATGTATTTCCAGATGAAACCACAAAAATAAAACAATTAACGACTAAGTAAATATATATATTTCCCTCTCTCTCTCATATATACACACACACACATTATATATACTGAAAAATGTCCAGCATTTGTAAATCTCAAAAGTAAACAAAACGCCAGATTTTTTTTCCCCCACCTCTCTACCCAGGCAATGCTGGGTAGTTGCTTCTAGTAGATTCTAAATCTTGCATGTTTTGAAGCTAAGGCATGTTCATAATTTGGCTCTCTAAGGTTGGCATATTAACTATTGTTTGTTCTTGAAGGACTTTTCTGAAGTTCTGTTCTTCAGAATCGGTTATTTTCAGGTTTCTCTGTTCTCATAAAATAACAACTAAACACTAAAAATAATGGATGCTTCTCTATGAATAAATTATGCAAATGCCTCTTATCGAGGATATTTATATGAATTTGGAGTAAATTTTATTCCCAAATGTCTCATTTAAAAAGTTATTTGTATATTGTTAAATTGCTACTATATTTGTTTTTACTAGATAGAGTATTGGACAAAGAAAAAAAAAACGAACCATTTTTTTTTTTTTTTTTTTTCCCCCACAAATTTTAAAGGAAACTTG
>CM042172.1:38657351-38702351 GCA_023376005.1 Doryteuthis pealeii
TTACAATTTCTCCCCTTCTCCCTTACAATTTCTCCCTTCCTCCATCCTTATTTACTAAATTTACAAAAAATGATTATAGTAATATGGAAAAATTTATTTTACTATTTTTTTCTGTGTTTTAAATATCTATATTGTCTGTTTCTTTTTTTGTTGTTGTTTTTTTTTGTTTAATGGCATATTAACCTTTGTGGGTTATTTAATGCCAAAACTATCCTTGTTGAAGAACAGTAGGGGTACTATTCTGTGTTTGGGATAGTTTGTTTATGCTTGCATTCAAATGTATGAATTTTTTAAAGGAGTTGAGATATCAAAAATTACTGTAATTATTTGTGTATAAAGTGCATTCATGTCTAACATCCCTTCTCTTAGGATTTCTCTCCTTCTCCCTACACAGGAAAAAGATTACTATGTTTACATACAAAAATAATAGTAATATGTACAAATTTATTTTACTATTATTTTTCTGTGTATTTTAAATATCTATATTGTCTGTTTCTTTTTTTTTCTTTTTTTTTTTCTTTTTTTTTAATGGCATATTAAACTTTGTGGGTTGTTTAATGCCAAAACTATCCTTGTAGAAGAACAGTAGGAGTACTATTCCGTATTTATATGTATAGATTTTAGAAAGGAGTTGAAATATCAAACCTTACTGTAATTATCTATCTATGCATTATATATAAAAGACAGTTGGTGCGTATGTATGTCCGGAGGAAACTACAAAAATAAAACAATTAACAACAAAGTAATTATATATACACATTCACTATCATCAAACCTTGTTTTTTGTGCAAAAATGAAGATTTTATGTATATTCATGAAGACACTTAAAAATTAGGATTTGGATAGTAAGAGAAGGGAAAGTCAGTTGTGACATTTGTGATTAAAACATAAACAAATCAATGGTCTGCGAGACTAACTTTTTTTATCACTGCTTGGGTAGAAGGGGGTTCTACCCAAGCAACACTGGGTAGCTGCTTCTAGTTTGTGTATAAAGTGCATTCATGTATAAGCCGCACCCCTAATTTTGGACTTTGAAATTCTTGTGGGGGTGGGGAATTTTTTTGCATAATACACACTAAATTTATAGCATTTGAATTTAAACTGAATTAGTCATTTGTTACACTCTTTATCTGTTAGTAATGACTAAAAATTTAGGGCCGGTTTAGCTTAGTCAGTAGAGTCTTTGGCTGGGAACCTCAAGGTTCCTGGTTTGATACTGGCCCTCGCCAACAGCGTGTGAGTAGCTCGGGGATCTGTGTGGTAAAGGGAGGAGCTGATGGTAGGTATGGTGCCCCGCCTCAGATGCTTAAAAAACAATCTCCTTGGTCTAGTGCTAGTGAAAAGGGGATAGACTCCCTCGCTGTCTGGCTGATACCGACTTTAGGCCACCCCGATAACTTTACTTACATTATGTCTAATTTGTCTGTATTTTTTAGATGAGGCTTGATAGTGATTAATTTTGATTTTTCGGACTGTTGTCCTCATCTTTATTGTGGTATGTATAAACACAATGTTCAGGCTGCTGTTGGATCATTACTATACTAGGATACACAGTGAACTCCTGAGGAAGCCCGGAGGATACAGCGACCGAAACATACCACAAGAAAGATGAGTACAACAGTCTGAAAAATCACAATTATTTACATTATGTCTTGAAACACAACATTTACACAGTATTTAGAACAAATACACGGACATGTTCACACAAAAATGCAATATTAGGAGAAACAAAATTATAAACAAACACACATTCCAGTTGATATTTCTCTATAATGATATTAAAAAAAAAAAAAAAGATTTTTTAAAATCTAGTTTGGACTATGGATAAAATTTCATCCCATCCCAAATATGGTATGAGATATGTAATTGGAAAAAAGTTATATAGTTCTTGTGTATAATAGACACCAGTAATTTTTGGACTGAAAAATCTGGACAAATAGTGTTTTATATACAAATTTGATCCGGTTTAGCTAAGTCAGTAGAGCAGTTACCTATGAATCGCCAGGTATCTGGTTTGATACCAGTCCCTGCCAAATAAGCACATGAGTAGCATAGATTGGGTAATTCCCAGGTCTAATGCCTGTGAAAAGGGGATAGACTCCCTCGCTGATGCCAACAATATGTCACTCCACCAACTTTTTACATATGATAATTATAGTGTGTATGTGGATAGATCAATTAGTCTATAACCTGGTATATAGTTATTATATACTATAATATATATACTATACTGGGAAAATTTGGCTCGGGACCGCCCTCGGTGGTGGCAGACTCTCTGTAGAGGACTGTTCATGTCTGAAGTCACCCTGGCATAACACCATGAAGCAAGGAGGTGCAGAAGAAAGCTGCGGCAACAAAGTGATGGCACATCAATATCTTCAGGGAAAGCTTTCACATGTGACATCTGTGGTCGAGAATGTTTTTCTAACATTGGACTTTACAGTCACAGGAGGCACTGTAACTTCAGGGGCACAAAGACTATATTATAGTCTTCCGAGACTGAAATGCCAAAATTATATAATATATATAATCAACATGTCCTCAAATACCTATAATTTCCTGCCAATCCTCCTTCACCATTCTCCTTACATTCTTACAAACTTGTGAGCCCCCCCTCCTACAAATTTCTACTGCCACTGTTCGTTTAAACGGAACTTGTGAGCTCCTCCTACTACTAATTCCTACTGCTACTGCTCGTTTTAAAAGTGAGACAATGGAAACATTCCACCAGGTTCACACCTGATGATGGCACAAAGACGTGCAGAAAGTGCTAGTGAAAGAACCTTTAGTGGATTGCTACACCAATTACACCCGGATATTAAAATGATGGCCAGACAGAAAGGATCGAACAAAAACTCGTCCGACAAGAATTGTCAGTAGAGTTTAACAAAACATATATATATATAGTTATTAACTGGATTTTGATCTTAAATTTTCACTGTATAATGGGCAATCTGTGTGTTCAATATTCATTACAGAATTAAGTGTATTAACACATAAGAAGATAACAGTGCTGCTGATAGCTTTTTAATTTAGTGCATCCTGGGACTCACAGATTTGATTTGAATGAGTCCCCGGGAAATTTGATGGGTCCCAACTAAAGTTTCGTAATAAATTGTAGAGTTTTATCTATGAACAACTAAAGCCATCTACCTTGTACCCCATACAGGGTAATTCGTTTCCAAGAAACTATTGAAATGTCTTTAGTTAGCGGGAAATGGTGGTGGAAGAAAAAAAAACACTGGGATGCATGGATATGGTTTTTCTGCATCATTTTAGATATTTATGCATCAGCACCACTGAGATAATGTTAAAAAAGAATAAAATATTTGGAGGCTTATAGAACACATTTAAAAAAAAAAAAAAAAAAAAAAAAAAATTTTTTTTTGATGTCCCAGAAAATCACCCTGTGTCTTATCAGTCCAAGGGTCAGCTTTGGGTTACTGGCTTGTGGTATTCTAGTGCTGCTATGGCCCTTAAATTAAACTACAAACAACTCTGCAAATGTAAACATCTATGTATTAATACTCTTGTTCCTTAATATTCCGACTGTTATCATCTTGCAACATCCTCTGGTTAAAAATGAGATCATTCAAGATGAAATGGTGTCACTTATCACTGAATTCTTATGAGTTTTGTCATCTCAGCTAAATAATGGACTATTCCGTTTTCATTATAAAGAATGAAAGGGAAGTAATAGGACATACTACACAGAAAAAATATAAGAAAGAAATAAAGAATAGAGAGTAGGAGAAACATAGAGAGGGGATAAGCGTGTGGAAGCGATAACGTGAATCTGTTTCAATCGAACATAATGAAAAGAAGGAAAGAAAGAAAAAAGTGAGAGAGAATGTTAAATCAAGATTATAATTTTTTTTTAAATTGAACTATTTGGCAATAGCTCTTAAGTAAAGATATCAAACGTTGTAATATTTAGATTATCGTATTGTAGTATATGCACAGTAGAGTTGGTCAATTCTTCACTTTTTAAAAATATCATATTGTCCATGCGAAACTTGTATGTTAGTATACTGAATACTGATACTAAAAATTAGATCTTTTACTTGTACCATTGTTTGAGGAAATAGCATCAAAGATCGTCTACTAAAATGCACTAAAAATCCTTGTTTTCTAAAGGCTAAATTTTGCAAAAACAAGGATTTTTTAGTGCATTTTAGTAGATGATCTTTGATGCTATTTCCTCAAACAATGATCTAATTTTCGGTATCGGTATTCAGTATATTAATACACAACTTTCATATAGATGGACAATTTGATATTTAAAAAAAGTGAAAATTTGATCATCCCTCACAACCTACTGCTTGGCATAAAATAACCCTGGATGGGTTGACATGCCATTAAAATCAATCAAGAAGAAAATTAAGTGACAGTGCTTTAACCAAAACAAAATTATTAAGTACTAGCAGGACCTGTAGATATACCACAGTATGATAGGCACCTCATGGTATAATGGTTAACAAACTAGATTTGCTGACCATTGTTAGTAAGTTTGATTCTCACTGGGCGCCCCCATACTTCTGGCCTTGTGCCACATCTTTTGGCCACTTTTTGGATTAACTACTAATGCTACTACAGTGAAAACATGGGAGTAGCAGTTGAGGAATATAATATATATATATATATATATATATATATATATATTATATATATATATATAATGTGTGTATATCTTTTTGTTTCTCTTATGGATTCAACAATTCAGTGCAAAATTTCTAAGTGTCGATCTTTCTGAAATATAAGATAAAAATAATTTTTTAAGTACCCCACCACGAAAATATTACATAAAATAGAAATGGCAATGATAGGGTTCTGTATTCTCTGTAGAACTAATCATTTCTAAACAATTCTATAGTTTTTAGTAACTTTTTAATTTATTTGCAGTTATGTAGGTATACCCAAAATTTAAACAAAACTTAGGGGAAAATGAATAAAACGTTTGTTTATATATATATATATATATATATATATATATTCCTCCCCTTTTAGATGAACAATTGTAAATAATGATTGATAATTTTGTTGTATATTTTCATCTTTTAATTTATAGACACATCTTCCACTTCTGTGATACCTATGTCTGTTCTTCTAGCTTAGTTGGGGGGTAAAAACAGCTGGTCTAGATAACCTGACTTCCCTAAATCAAAACGGGATGTGAGTTAGTCTCCTCACTATAAGCTTATCTTTTTATTATTGTTTTGGATACACATTGTTCGTTGCTCTCCTAGAATAATGACTCAACTTAGTTACAATTCTTTTTTAGTCTTGCGTATGATGTTAAACTGCATCTAATGAAGTGCCAGTTCTGCAGCTCTGGGGAATTTGGAGTACCCCTCCAATACCAATCAGGAAACCAGGTGGCTGAGCAGTCCATGACATGCAACACTCCAAGTTGGTCTTTACTTAGGCTAGATGGGAGGTCGGAGAGGCCCCCTCCAATCAATCAGCTAGTCATGTGATTGCCCCAACCCTATTGCTCTTCTTATGGCAACCCCCAACCCATTTTATCATTTGGGTACTAGAAGGTGTGGGTGAGGGTCTTCCTGTCCTGGGTATGATGTTAAACTCTATCTGATGGTGATGTTCCAGGTCTAGGGAATGTGGAGCACTCCTTCATTGCCATTACTCCCAAGTCCACCCTGACCTGGACTGGAAGTACCTGTTAGGGTCCCATCTATGGGTTAAATAGAAAAATCTGTCTCCCCCCCAAAAAAAAACAAAAAACAATGAGTTTAAGATTTTCAGTAATCATCAAGAATTAATAAAACAATGTTTTTGGCATAAAATAACCCAACAAGAGTTGACATGCTGTTAAATTCAACCAACCAATTCTTTTTTAAATTAAGCATATAGAAATTAAAAAATGGATAAAAAAAAAAAAATTTAGTCAAAATTAATAATGATCACTGATATACAAGGTGTCAAAAATGGTTTTGAGATTTTTTTGTACCTTTTGGCACACCTTGTATTCTGAAAAAAATTAATGTTCTATTCATTCTTCATTTCTATCTTGGTAAATACAGCTTCAATCTCAATACTCTTATGACACACCTTGTACATTAAAAATAATTATTACTTTTTCTTTCCTGGTTTCAAGTATTTTTTTCATCTGAAGTATTTTCCCTTGAATAAAAAACAAAAACAAAACTAAAGCATTTCATAAAATATATTGTTTTTTTTTTTTTGTCATATATATATATATATATATATATATATATATATATATCTTCTATTAATTTATTTTATTATTTATATCTTAACTAGTATTTTCTTTTATACTCTAATGTTTAAATTTAAAATCTTTTTATTTTACTTGTCTATTTATATTCTAATATACTACTCTGTTTTTTCTGTCATGTCACCTTTTTGTCTGTCTGGACACCCTAGAAATCAACTTTGAGATGTATCTCTTTTTTTCATTCACTTCCTGTTTCTATGGTTACAATCCCACACTGTTAAAAATATATATATATAATTTTTTTAATTATTTTTTGTTTTTGTTTGAATTTATATATATTCAGCTCTTTGGGGTTTTTTGTGATATGCTTGTCCATAAGTGAATTGAGACCCATCTGATGAGACGAAAATTTGGGGAGCCGGTTTAAATCAACTTAGATTTATATGGGCCCCAATTTTCGTCGAAATAAATTTATTATGGGATTACTGTATTGAGTCCTTCCTTCATTTTTTGATAAATATTGCTCTGTATATAATCTAAAAGGTTATTTTACATTGAGCTCTCTTCAGTGATTTAAAGATTCGCTGTATTTATACATACTGGATCATCAATATTAGTACAGTGGATCTTAGAAATCACATATAGAATCATCCCTTACTACCAAGTTTTGGATAAATCTCATATATATATATATATATATATATGTATATATATATATATGTTGTGTGTGTGTGTGTAATATTGTGAAAAAATTGCAAAAAACACAAGTTTATAAATGAGTAATGTTTATAAACTTTTTTTTTTTTTTCAATTTTTTCACAATATTACATACTGTCGGATTCACTTCCACTTTTTCTTCACACACACACATATGAGTATTGTACAGTGACGTAAACAATCTTTTTCCAACTGTTGGTTAAAATCTGAACTTATTTTGAATAGCAGAGCTAGTTGTTTATTTAAATTCCAAGGGTACTAACAACAATTTTTGTTGTTGGGTTAATTATTTGTGCTTATTTGTTAAGAGTCGTCATACATATATCCAATTTCTCTCTTCGTCTAGAATTTAGTGGAATGATATAATCAACTTAGGTGCGGGAAAAAAGATAAGTTTATTTTGCTACTGTATACAACTCACATGGACAACAAGACGCATAATAGTCCTAATCACCCACCTCTCTCTCTCCCTCCCTCTCTCTCTTTTTCTTTTTCTTATTTACGTATATCTTTACCTTTACAATTTTTATTATTTTTTTTATTCTTACCTTTCTCTTCCTTCGGGCTGATGTAATTGGTAACCTCTTCTTGCAACTTTTGGAACTCTAAGATTTTTCGGGTTGTTTTTAGATTTTAGGTTTTATTTATTTTTTTCTATTTAGTATCTTTTTAAAAACCTGCTACCACCATGTGCTTGGTCTGATATTGGCAGTTTTCTAAAAGAGTTTTTCGCCACTTCAATTCTTTTCTTCATCTCAACCTGTGTTAAAATTTTTCCTTTCCAGAGATGTGGTAAGCCGAATTTCTTTATATCAATGTAACTAAACAGTAGAGAGGAACAAATATTAGGATATTATATTAGGATATTATATATATTATATATATATATATATATATATATTATAATATATATATATATATATATATATATATATATATTATATATATATTCTTTTCTTTTTTTTTTTTTTTGGGGAAAAACAATGTTTCCAGTTTGAATTTAAATTATTTTCTACTTCTCTCTCTCAATGAGTCCGGATTAAAAACATTTACATTTAAAAATGGAGCTAATTATCATTATGCTCTGATGATGATTTTTTATAAATCGAAATATTGTCAATATCAGCAATGAAAATGACATAAAAATATATTCATTTCAACAACATAGTGTGTTTTCATACCCTTTTATTCATACATATATATTTTGTGGAGTCCACATATGCTTCTTTGTTGGTATATCTGATGAGTCTATGTATATATATGTGTGTGTGTGTGTATGTGTGTGTATGTATATATATATATATATATATATATATATATATATATATATATATATATATAGTAAAATAAGGAATGAAAGAACAAAACTCAGGCAAAAATGTGTAGTATATTTCGCTGGAATGTTAAGTTACGCTTCCTCAAGCCTTTATTGAAGCTTGAGGAAGTGGAACTTAATGTTCCAGCGAAATATACTACACATTTTTGTCTGAGTTTTGTTCTTTCATTCCTTATTTTACCTCATTCTGTCGGATTCATTCCAATCCCATTTCCTCACACACACACACACACACACACACACACACATATATATATATATATATATATATATATATATATATATATATATATATATATATATAAAAGAAGGTCCGCAAAATGGATTATGTTTGTTTTTTTGTTTTTTTTTAATTTTTATTACTATTCTACATTTGCGACATGTGTTTCAGATCTTCTGATATCTTCTTCAGGCATTGATTAACTATATTCTGAATATGGTTAATCAATGCCTGAAGAAGATATCAGAAAATCTGAAACCCGTGTCGCAAATGTAGAATAATAAAAAATTTATTTTAAAAAACATAATCCATTTTCCGGACCTTCTTTTTTATAAAATATTTAATTTTCTCCTGTTGGGCCCATAACAACACTAATATATATATATATATATATATATTAAATTTTTACTTGAAGGCACTTACAACGCATGTATCGCATAAAATTCGATATGGGAAAATAGTTTATTTGGAAGTATGAAAGAAATAAATGAAGAATTAAGTTGAATATCATGTTCTAAATTCAGTAAATATTGGTAAATAAATAGAATTTAGATTATAATATTCAACTCAGTTCTTCATTTATTTCATGCTTCTAAATAACTAAAAAAATTAGTTTCCCATAAATATATAATACCTAACGCACACACATACATATTTATGTGTGTGTTGTGTATTTTGGCTGCAAGTTATTATTTAGCCAGGTATTGTTAAAGACCATGGAATATTTCTTTATGATCTTAAATTGTAAACGTTCTTCTAGTCGGTTTTTCATAGATCGGGATAGTGAAGAAAATGTCCCATACTCTTTACCCAAACGCTTTCATGCATTTTGTTGGTCATCTTCAGGGGATTGTTGATTGTAGTGTTTGTTTGGTGCAGGTTTTTATTAATTTGAAAAAATTTTTATGTTCATTCGATTAGGAAAGTCTATTTAGAACAATCCAAGATACTTTAGCCTTTGCTAAGTTAAAGTATCATCCTTCTAAACACGTTTTTTTCATCTTTATATTCTTACATACTGTCGGATTAATTTCCATTTTTCCTGATATATATTCATCAAAAAGTTACTACCAAATTTTCATTGTAGTAGCATAAATAGTTAATCCAAAAGGGCTCAATATATTTCATAAAATGTAGAGCATTTATAGTAAACTTTTTCTATGACAGAATATCATTAATTAATGCCTGAAGAAGAAATCGGAAGATCTGAAACATGTCACAAATGTGAAATAATAATTTTAAAAATTTTCAAAAGAACATAATCCATTTTGCGGACCTTCTTTTTTATAAAATATTTACTTTTCTCCCATTGAACCCATAACAATGTGTGTGTACACATAGTCACACATTTCATTTGATGATTGCATTTTTGAAATAAAAATGCACATATAATCACACACACGTGTGTGTGTGTGTATATATATATATATATATATATATATATATATATAAAATTAAGTTAGTAAATCATTTTAAAAAAAGTTTTTGAATTTTATTTTTTTCTACAACTAGTATAATTATAAGGTAAAATTTTATCTAATATATTTTAATGCCCATATTTAAAAATTTTATTTGTGTAATGAGTAATATCTGTTTATACAGTCAGTTTGTTTATATATATAGTCACACATCTCATCTGATGATTGTATTTTTAAAATAAAAATACACATAATCATACACGCAAACACATAGATATATATGATATTAAGTGAGATAGTGATAACCATACACTGTTGTTATATATATATATATTATATATATATATATATAGTAACATGTTTTATCTGATGATTGTTGTTTTTTTAAAAATAAGAATACATAAAACATATATAATCCCACACGTATTGAGCACTTTCCATTTATACATATATAAAGGGCAATTTTAGTGTATGTATGTCCTGAGTAAACTACTAAAATAAAACAATTAACGACAAAGTAAATATATATACACATTAAATATCACCAGATCTTGCAATATTGTGACTCTGTCAAGATTTTTTTTTTTGTTCTGTTGAGTTTCCTCATTTCACAAAAAAGATATATGAAAGAAAGAAAGAGGGGAGAGAGCGTGGAAGTGATAACACTAATCTGCTTCAATAGAACTAGATGAAACGAAAGAAAAAAATAGTGAGAGATAAATCAAGATTATTATACTTTTTACATATTGAACTATTATAATAGCTCTTAAGTAAACTTATCAAACATAATAATTAAATCATCATATTGTGGTATATCCACAGGTCCTACTTAGTCCTGGATATGACGTTAAACTGCAGCTAGTTGTTAAGTTCCAGTTCTGGAGCTCTAGGGGATGAGGGGTACCCCTTCATCACCATTACTCCCAGATCCACTCTAACCCGGACTGGTAATACCTGTTAGGGTCCCATCTCTGGGTTAAATTTAAAAAAAAAATGAGTTTAAAAAACGTGTTTAAAAAGAAAAAGAAAACATTGAGAATGAATATATAATAATGAAATTTATTGTGTACAGTGCTCAGGTGCACCACAACTTATCAAAGTCTCATGTCTAGTACATAGAATGATATATTGGTGTCATGAACATGAACAGTTTACAGTAATAATATACATGTATGCGTGTGTGTGCATGTGTGTGCATAGGGGTATCAGGTATAGTGTTGGCGGAGTACAGGAAGCATGGAGGCTTTGAAAGATGCAGTGTTTCGGCAGTCTACAACGGACGCAGGCAGCTTATTCCATGCCTCAGCAATTCTGAGCGTGAAAAAATGTTTCCCAAAACTTCCCCGGCATAAAATAACACAATGGGTTGACATCCCATAAAACCCAACCAACAGGTCCTGCTAGTTAAAAATGAAATTTTAAAAAAGATGAAGTTTGTGTTGCATATTTGCTTGAATTAATTAAAATTCATTTTTATCTTTAGGTCAATTTAATTGGCTCTCTTTTTATCTAATTCACTTTTACGTCTACACATTAAATGACAAAATATAAGCGTATGCATATCTAAAAACCACCTTGAAGGAATCTGTTCCTTTGTCTGTGTCTTAGAGTATTCTTTTAGTTTTTTGGTAAATATATTTGCTACTTGGCATCGCCTGGGTTGAGGTGGGAGGGTAAAAGAGTTAGTCTCTCAGAACCATTATTACTGAATTGTGAGTTGGATCCTCACAGAAAGCTCCATTAAAATCCCTATTTAAAAAAGACCTTGCATTGATCCGGTCTAGTGGGGTGACAGAAAAAGAAAAAGGGGCTGACACTTTGAAAGGAAAATCTATTGAAAATATTAAATGCAAAAAAAAAAAATTTCCATTACATTCCTATATAGATAGAAGCAGCTCCCCAGCATTGCCTGGGGAGAAGGAAGGGTAAAATGTCCGGTTTTTTTTTTGCAGATTCATTTTTCCTGAATCAAGAGTTGGATCCTCACAGGATGCCCCATTTAAATGCCTACATAAAAAAGACCTTGCATTGACCTGGTCTGGGGAGGGTTACAATTAGCTTGAAATGGTGAAGGAAGAAAAAAGAAAAACACTGGGATGCATGGATATAATTTTACTGCGTCCTTTTAGATTTTTGCATCAGGGATGCACAGACGTGTACCTATCAGCGTCTCTGAATGTGTGTGTGTGTGTGTGTGTGTGTGTGTGTGTATGTATGTATATATATATAATATATATATATATATATATATATATATATATATATATATTTTACTTTGTTGTTAATTGTTTTATTTTGTAGTTTCCGCCATACGTACATACACACCAACTGTCCTTTATTTATATACTAGAAGCAGCTACCCAACGTCGCCTGTGTAGAGGAGGGGGGTAGCAAAAAATGTTAGTCTCGCAGATCCATTATTACTGAATCACGAGATGGATCCTCACAGGATGCCCCATTAAAATCCCTATGTAAAAAAAAAAAAAGAGACCTTGCGTTGATTCAGCCACTGAAAAGAAAAATTGTCTACTATTTAAAATCTTAAATGCAAAAGAAATTATATGCTGTTATCATTTAAATTTTATTTTTTAATTATCTTCACAAATATAAATCAAACCTTCATTATCTTTGCTCAAAAACCAAGCCCTGGTGATATTTAATATTTATATATATTTACTTTGTTGTTGATTGTTTTATTTTCGTAGTTTCATCCGGACATACACACAACTGCCTTTTATATATGTGTGTATGTGTATATATATATATATATAATATATGTATAGATAGATAACTGCAACAAGAAAGTGGTTGTGTACCAAAAAAGCAAAAATCTTTGAGATATCTGAGATTAAACCCTGAAATGTTAGTATTTACGTATCTATCCTTGCCACCTGTTTTAGGAAAGTCTCCAGCGTTCTCTCTCTTCTCACCTTCTCTCTCTTCTCTTAAATCAGGCCGATATCATAAGTTTGTTAATTTGTAAATCTCGGTGTGATGGTGATATTTAGCCGCTACTATCTTTTTTGAATGCCTGTGAACGAAGATATCAATCCTAATCCACCTAACTGCTACGCTTTTGAAGACCGTGTGATGTTGTAAGCCAACCTGGGAATTCTGCTTCCAGTTGCAGTGAATGTAATATTCTCGTGAACCGATTCCTTTTTTCCTTTTGAAGAATTCGCTCTTTACTGCTAATCTGAAAACTGAAGAACTCAGACTTTTTTTTTTTTTTTTTTTTTTTTTTTTTTTTTTAGTTAGAGAATTGGTAATTATTTCTTCTTGGATGTCATTGTTGGCCTGTAGCCAAAACAACATATTCTACATGAGCACACGTTCAATGGGTAACTTAATCAAGTTTATCTAACCTGGTGGAGGGGGTGGAGCGGAGATGGGGGGGTGCTCGGAGAAAAATTTCATGGTTTTGTTTTGATATATAACTTTTACCTTTTTGAAAGAAATCTGCCGACAGATGCATTTCAATTGATTTAAAAAAAAAAAAATTTCTTTTGTTTTTTTCTTCCTTTTCTTTTTCTTTCTTTTTTTGTTTTTTAATTTTTAATAAAAAAAACATCTGGAGAAGATTTGCATCCTTATAACTTACCCCTCTGATCAATTGGCTGGTTACATCAAACCCCTAGCACCTATATGATTGTTGGCTTTTCACATGGCGCTAATACCCTTGGGAAAGGTATGAATCCAATTCTTCCTCCAGCTATGGGTAAATAGCAGGGTAGACTGGGCTCTTTAACCATGGCTAGGTAACCAGTCTAGGAGAAGGAAAACTCTGAATTCAAACCTGTTAAACTCCGCTTAAAAATTGACCTTGTGTTGCATCCTGCTCGTGCGGATGGGTTGGTAAATATATATGATGGTCCCAACCCTATTAGCCTTATGGCAAACCCCCAACCCTTTTTATCCTATGGGTGCTAAGAAGGCAGTTGCGGAGGCTCTTAATACTCTGGATATGACATTAAACTCTAACTGATGGTGAAGTTCTAATTTTGGAGCCTTGTGATTCCTAGGCGAATGCTCTACCGATTGAGCTAACCGATGGCCCTTTTTGCTAATAGAGCAGAGATGCTGATAGGTACACATCCTACGTCCCTGATGCACACAAATCTAAAAGGACGCAGTAAAATCATATCCATGCATCCCAGTGTTTTTTTTATTCTTCCCTCAAAATTTCAAGCTAGCTAACTGTAAATACTTTTCAATATTTTCTTAGAGATGAATTACACTGGAAAGGTTACAAGATAGGAGTTGGTTGGCTTTAGTTGGGACTCATAAATTTTCCCGGGGACTCATTCAAAGCAAATATATGCATCCCAGGACACACTAAATTAAAAACCTATCAGCATCACTGATAGTGAATATATTTTTGGAACAAATTACTTAATCAGATCAAAAACTGCAAATGTGTAAAAAAAATCTTAAAATTGAATTGGATGATTTCAGAAATAATGCTAAAGAAATTAAGTTTTTTTTTTTTATTTTTATTTTTTTTTTTTCCGATTATTGGATGAATTATTTAACAGAATTTTAGTTTCAGTGTCTGTGTTTTTTTTTGTTGGTTTTTTTTTTTTTTCTCAACTTTTAAGCATATTGAGAAAATGGTAGATATCTTCTCCTCCAATTGGAAATTTACTGTCAAGGCAGATTTCAAAAACTAAGTCTATTAACTAATTGAATTTTTTTGCTAATAGAGTAATATATATATTTTTTTTAAATAATTGCCTAATCACATCAAAAGCAGCAAAAGTGTACAAATATATATATATATATATATATATATATATATATATATATATATATATATAGAATTGGATGATTTCAGAAATAATGGGAAGAAGAGAAATTGATTGAGCATTATTTTTAATTATTTTATTTATTTTATTTTTTTACATTTTTTTGACTATTGGATATATTATTAAACAGAATTTCAGTGTGTGTGTTTTCTCATCTTTCAATCATATTGGGGAAAATTGCTATAAACTAAATTAAAAATCTAAATATCATTATCAGTCACTGCTCAAAATGAGTTTTATCTATGACTTGAAGCGGCTACCCAGCTTCACCTGGGTAGAGGGGGGAAAGCTGATGTATTGATTTGTTTACTTTTAAGATTTATAAATGCTGGAAATTTTTAGGTAGAATTTCAATGCTATTTCTAGGTATATTTAAATTTTAAAAAATCTTCGAATATAAATCAAATCTTCATGATTTTTTGCACAGAAAGCAAAAACCGGTGATATTTAATGTGTATATATATTTACTTTGTTGTTAATTGTTTTATTTTCATTGTTTCATCCAAACATACATACATACACGCCAACTGCCCTTTATGTATGTATAGATAACATCTACGAAATCTATATGATAATGATAAGGAAATTGTGCTCAGGTGCACTTCAACTCCTCAAAGGTGCATGTATGGTACATAGAATGATATACTGTCAAGAAAATGAACAGTGTATGAGTCATAATATATATATATATATATATATATATATTATATATATATATATATATATATATATATATAATGTGTGTGTATGGAGGGGATATCAGGTATAGTGTTGGCGAATTACAGGAAGCATGGAGGTTTTAAAGGATGCAGTGTTTTGGCAGCTGACAACTGATGCTTGTGGTTTAATTATTACGACATTTGATATGTTTACTTAAGAGCTATTGAAAATAGTTCAATATGTAAAATAGTTCAATATGTAAAAAGAACAATAATCTTGAATTAACTCTGATTCTTTTTTTTCTTTTTTTTTTTTTTTTTTTTTTTTTTTTTGTGTAAATTTCCAGGTACTTCCAAGTCAATTTGATATGTTATATAATTTTACAAAATACATTCGTTTCACAAAATCAGCTAATGGTAATTATATATTTATATTTATTTATTTTTTTCCTCCACTAGTATGAGCCAGATGTTCAGGAAGAAACAGAAGAAACCAGAAATCTCAAACCCGCAGAACTTTGAGCATCGGGTTCACACGGGCTTCGATCGGGAGCAGGGCACATATGTGGGTTTACCGCCACAATGGCAGGGTATCATTGGACCAAGTGAACGTCGTCGCCCTATAGTAGATCCTGCACATATTACGCCTACAGATGTCGGTGTCTACAAGGTAACTATTCCCATTTTTCTCAAAATTCCTGAAAATCTAATTATAATGGAGATGTCTGTAAACGAAACTACGTCATCATGATTTCCTTAGAAACGTTTATGAAATATTAATTATTTAATCTTAATTAGCATCTTATTTATTAACAATGTCTCTATTAAAGTCTAGCTGAGTTAGATTTGCTGCAAAACTTTCCCTATTATTAATGCATTTAAAATCCTGAAATATATATTATATATATCTAAGAAATAAAGATTTACATAGTATATGGTGGGAATAATTTGACTAATGATTTTAACAAAACTGGGTTTGATAAATAATTGTTTGCTGTTACTGATTTCTAATACTATCATGTTAATCTCAAATGTATTAAAAGAAATCCTATACATGATTTTATATAGAAATCAATTAAATTAACATCAAAATAAGTAGTATGCTTAGCTAGTACAGTGGTTCTCAGCTGGGTGCATATGGACCCCCGGGGAACATATAATTTTTTGGGGGGGGGGGTGGGGGGTGGGGGGTCCCAGTAAGCAAAAAAAAAAAAATTATAATATAATTGGATTCTTAAATATTGAATGGCTATAGGGTGTCCACCAGAGTAAAATACGAATCAAAGGGGTCCATGGGTAAAAATAGGTTGAGAACCACTGAGCTAGTATGTTTAAAATTAATTGTCAGTGTTAGACTTGCATATCTTGTAGTATACATGGATCATTCAATAAATAAGCGGAATCTATCTACAAGGGTCATTCAATAGGTAGAATTTTTTTATTTAGATTGATTTAGATTTTTTATTATTTAGATTTTTTGAACTGTTGTTCTCATATTTATTGTTATATATGCAATGTTTAGGCTGATGTGCTCTTCGGCCTTCTTCATGGGTTTCTTGTTTAACTTGGGAACTCTCTTATCAGGATCCTTCATGGAACTTTGAACCCAACCCTATATTTAATCCATTGGGTTTTTTTGCTAATAGAGTAATATATTTTTTTTAATAATTGCCTAATCACATCAAAAGCAGCAAAAGTGTACAAAAATATATTGAATTGAATGATTTCAGAAATAATGGGAAGAAAGAGAAATTGATTGAGCATTTATTTTTAATTATTTTATTTATTTTATTTTTTAAAATTTGTTGACTATTGGATATATTATTAAACAGAAATTCAGTGTGTGTGTTTTCTCATCTTTCATTCATATTGGGGGAAAATTGCTATAAGCTAAAATAAAATCTAAATATCATTATCAGTCACTGCTCAAAATAAGTTTTATCTATGACTTGATAACATCTCATTCTGTTAACCATATCCGGATACAAGAGTAAAGCTATGTTAAGTATTCTGTTATTTTCGCCCATTGTTAGGATTGAACCTGTAACCTACAGATGACTTAAACAGTATCAACTGGTGAAGTTCCAGTTTTGGAACTCTGGTGAATCTGGAGTACTCCTTCATTGCCATTACTCTCATGTCCACTCTGACACGGAGTGGTAGTACCTGTTAGGGTCCCACTATGGGTTAAATAGAAATAAAAGTGTAAAAAATGTTTTTTTTTAAATTGAGTGTAGAAAAATTTTTTTGAATACCCATCTAGAATGAATAAAACAAAATGTCTTGAGCATAAAATAATCCAACAAGGGTTGACATGCTGTAAAATCCAACCAACGTCTACTGATGATTGTCACTTAGAATTGTATTAACTCAACCCTTATATCTGTTGCACCATGTGTCTAACTGGACAAATTATCCAGCCTCATCTCAAAATTTCAAATTTTTTCCCCTCTGTGTTGTTTGGAATGTATTTATTGCAAAAATTACTTTAACTCTTAACATCCTGTTGAGAATTTTCTAAGTCCAGAGCCCCATTCCTATAAGGATTTATCTAAAAATGGCTTTTTCATTTAACTCTTAATATCATGTTGAGAATTTTCTAAGCCCAGAACATTCCTATAAGGATATATAAAAAAAATGGCTAAAAAAATAACCAATCAGAATATAAAGATTATTTCTCCTAATTCATTAACTCTTAACATCCTGTTGAGAATTTTCTAAGTTCAGAGCATTCCTATAAGGATTTATCAAAAAATGGCTAAAAATGATCTTTGCATCTAAAGTTACCTGTTATTTCCCTTAAATCAAAGACTTCTAAATATGTTTAATATTACATTTAAACAAAGGCTCTCATTTGGGGCAGATTAGGAAAATGAAAGAGACTTCCAGCCAAGGTGGAATGAGGCGGTATAGGACTTTAAGAGTTAGTTACCTGAGATATTTCCCTTAAATCAAAGATTGCTAAATATGTTTAATATTACATTTAAACAAAGGCTATCATTTAGGGTAGATTAGAAAAATGAATGTGACTTCTGGCCAGGTGGAATGAGGCAGTATAGGACGTTAAGAGTTAATCTCACAAAAATATTTATTTGAGGGTATTCAAAATGGTAGCCAATTAAACAGTACTCCAGTCTTGGACAGACATCTGTGATTAAATGTTCGGTCGTTGAGAAGTGTAAGCCATATGAAATTTACAGAAGAATGTGGGGGTCTGTACAGAGAAGGATGTTTTAGTAAAAAAAAAAATGTTAACAAGACCTTTTAACCTCTATCCTGTCAAACATGCAAACAGTCATTCGATTATTATTTCTAGCATAGAAAATGTGGTTAAATCGAACTTAACGGACCTAAATTCCACCATCGTATGTCACCCCGACGAAAGAAAAAGAAATCCCAAAAATCCGGGAATTAACCAAATTTAATGAAATTTTCAGTGTGGATATATTAATGAACTAGCAGCGGCTACCTGGTATCGCATGGGTAGAAGGAAATTTTTTTTAATTTAGTCCTGCAGATCCATTATTACTGAATCACGAGTTGAATCCTCATGGGATGCCCCATTTAAATCCCCATGTAAAAAAGAAAGAAAAAAAAAAAATAGACCTTGCATTGATCCAGCTAAAATGAAAAAAAAAATCCATGCTGTTATCATTTAAATTTTATTTTTTAATTATCTTCACGAATATAAATCAAATCTCTATTATTTTTGTTCAAAATGAAGCCCTGGTGATATTTAATGTTTATATATATTTACTTTGTCGTAAATTGTTTTATTTTCGAAGTTTCCTCCGGACATACATATACACACAACTGCCCATTTTATATATATATATATATATATGATATAAAGCACCAGTTATTTTATCTAAAAACTTTTGAATTTTTTCAGTTAACTTTGAACCACGTATCTTTGGGGCGTAACACAGATTCTCAAAAATACATGATTCAAAGATAACTGACCTGAAAAAAGTTTTTAAATAAAATAACTGGTGCATTATATCTTTTATTCATTAATATATCAACACTGAAAATTTCATTAAATTCAGTTAATTCCCTGATTTTTTGGTATTTTTTTTTTCTTTTGATGGGGTGACATACGATGGTGGAATTTAGGTCTGTTAAGTTCGATTTAACCCAAAATGTTATTAGAGTTGAGACAAATTTACTCTTGGAGAATATTCTAAATAATATACCTGTTAGGAAGACCTAACAAAAATAGAGTTGCTCCCCTTTGATCAGTAGGGGACTGATGGGAAAACTGGAAATGGGGTTTCCGCCATGTTACTTTTGGGTTTGGTTGTGAGTGGGCACAACTGACATGTGTCAGCACGATTGAACTAGTGACCACATGTGTCAGCACAGTTGGGCTAGTTAAGTCAGTTTTAGGGTAAAAGCATTCTCTACCCTGTGTTAAATAAAACCTTGTTAATTTTCCAACAACCTGGTCTTGCATTATCATTTCCAGTCTTCTGTATTTTATCTATACTAGCAAATATATGCACCCTCCGGGTGCAAGTATTTCAGTTTTGATATAATAAAATATCATATTAAATTAGAAAGGCTAATGAAACTGACTAAGAATGCAGATAAAAAGATCTGCAACAGAGGGGGTATAATCGAAAATAGAACAACTTTGAAACTAACTATTCCATCATTTTCCCTTACTCCCGTCTTTCATTGGTAAATTTTCTTAATTTAACTATTTAGTTAAAATAGGAAGTAAAGAATAATATTACAGTTATTTCTTCTTGTTAATGGATTTCTTTTAAGATTTATCCCCGAGATTTTTGCTCATATTCATTACTATAAAACCAAACAATTAGAAATCAATAATACTAAGCATATATTTATTAAAATCAATTTTTTAAGATCAATATGCAAATTAGCCTTCCAATTCACACTGTAAACCGCTATTTTGTTGTATATATAAATACAATTGCATGTTATTAGTATGTAGATATAGTCAACAGTCTTAATAATGTAAAACAATTTTATTAATAATTGAGGTTTAAATAGAAATAAAATCATTGAGAATGTGATGTAAATAACAAAGGGAATTGTGACTTGAGTCGCAATATAGTTTCGATTACAGACAAACACACAATCTCCATTATAATAAGATGTAAAAACATAATACTGCATATACTCACAGATAGATTGCACTTTTTTTTAACTAAAAATTCCACCATAACAAAAACAAAATATCTTCAGCAGAAAATAACCCTACAAGTGTTGACATGCCATAAAACCCAACCAACCAGCATTTTCTATTACTCTAATAGTCTTCTTTATTCTTATTTCATTGCAGACCATTGTGCGAGGCAATTCTTCAAACAATATTAATGGTTTTGGACCAGAAGGGAAAAACATTAGTGTGGCCCGATCAAATTCATTAAGAAAGGAAAGTCCTCCGACTCAACGAAATGCTCGATACACCCCAGACAGCTACTACCCTTCAGTGCCTGAGGAGGAACCAAATCATTATTACAGTCGTCCACTATCTGCCCACGGAAACCACCACAGTCTCGACCCCCATTATATGCAGCAGCAGCACCACCACCAACAGCCGCAACATATAAATGGACCGTACAGAGAAAATGATTTTAGAAGTTTACCTCAGGAACCATTTAGCCACAAGAACCATGTGGACAGTTACAACCGTCCAAGATATGCGGAAAGTGAACGTTGGATTAGTGATGAGCGTTCGCGTGAAGCCCCACCTCCCTATTCGACAGTCTACAGTGGAGGAGGCGACGGTCGAGGTGGCGGCGGCGGCGGTGGTCCCAACAATAAATACAACAGGGATGATTATCGGACCCAGGTGAATGGCGGTATTATGGTCCCTGTTCTTCCAAAATACAATAATTTCCCACACCCGCCTGGGAATGCGAACAAAGTGTTAACAAAACAACATGGTAGAATGGATTACGACAAGGTTAGTCTTAAGAAATTCTTTTTTCATTTTTTTTTTTTTATATAACCAATAGATGTGATTTTTTTTTTCTCAAGTAAGCCCTTTTCTGTACCCCTTTCATATACTGCTTGTTCATAGAACAGTATTTTGTTTCTTTTGTTCTTTGATACATTGAGATGTTTCCCTTTTGATCATTTGAATAATAAAGCCAACATGGCTATAACCATATTACTATCCTTAGTCTCAAGTAAGCCTTTTTCCATTTTTGTACCCCTTTCATATACTGCTTGTTCATAGAACTTTTTTTTTTCATTCTTTCATACATAGAGATCTTTTGATCATAATAATAAAGCCAACATGGCTATAACCATATTACTGTCCATAGTCTCAAGTAAGCCCTTTTCCGTTTTTGTACCCCTTTCATATACTGCTTGTTTATAGAACAGTATTCTATCGGTTGGGACACATTTCAATGCTACTTTTATATATTGTCTTTCTTTTCCCCCCTCTTGCTTTTTATGAAGTTTTATTAAGTTCCTGTATGTCAAATATTATTCTTATTATGGCTTTTTTTTAAATATTTGGTTGCTTATCCTTATGTTGTCTGTTTGTGCGTGTTAGTGTAAATGAGTAATAAGTTGGCCAAAAGAAAAGCTTGTATGCAATTAGGTAAATATGATCAAACAATAATCTCTTGAGCTTGTGTAGGAAGACATTTATCTCCCTTGGAGAATAAGTATGTCCATTAGGAGGCTCACAAAAGATCACATGGTAATCAAAGAAGCACATGCTCAATCTTTTTTGCTTCTGTTCATTGTGCCCTTTCCAATCATTTTGAAGAGTAAAGCCAACATGGCTATAACCATTTTACTGTCATCAATCTTAAGTAAGCCCTTTTCCATTTTTGTGCCCCCCTTTCACATACTGTTGGTTCATAGAACAGTATATGCTTATTTTATCTGTTGGGACACATTTGTGTATTCTTTTCAATATGACTTTTATATCATCTTCATCATCATCAGGTTATCCTGATAGCATGGATATCCTGTACTCTTTTTCTGCAACTGTCCCTATTGGTCAACGCTCCTGGGATGTCTTCCGTGCAGCATCCAGTATCCAAGTTGATTGATGTAGGTTTTTGCTGGTCAGCCTACACTGGTGTGGCTGTGTAGTTGATCATAGGAAAACATGAGTTCATCCTTGCTTCTCCAACGGTGTCCAGCATATCTCGTTCATTTTACTTGGATGGTTTGTGTTATAGGGACCAAGTGGCTGTACAGCTGATTTCCTGTGGATTGGTTCAGAACAGCATGCATCATCATTGTGTAGTTCCTATGTAGCTTTTTCCAGATGGTGCTGCCATACAGTATCACCGACACAGCTATTTTTTGGAAGAATTTTTGCTTTCACTTATCAGTGAGATCAGAAATAAGTTTATCCTTTTCTTTCTGTTTATTCAGTGTTAGTATATTATGAATATACTAATGTCACTATTGGTCATTGGTGACTGGACTAAATAACTTCCCCTACAATCAAGAAACCTAATAAGCTTTATAATATAGATCAACTCCAAATCTATCAGGTATAATGTTAAACTGCACCTAATGGTGAAGTTCCACTTCTGGAGCTCTGGGGAGTGTGGAGTACCTCTTCATCGTCATTTCTCCCAGGTCCACCCTGACCCTGAGTGGTAGTACGTGTTAGGGTACCATCTATGGGTTAAATAGAAAAAAAAATGAGTTTTAAAAAAATGTTTTTTTAAAAAAAGAAGAATTTTCAATACCCATCAAGAATGAATAAAACAAAATGTCTTTGGCATAAAATAGCCCAAGGGTTGACATGCTGTAAAATTCAACCAACCAAATTTCTCACTTAACTCCGTGAACAATAAGTACCTTAATATAAACATCTCTTTCCTGATGATTGGAGATCTTCTTCTGGAGCTGGTCAATGATGTTTAAATTTTGACTCTCCCAAACCCTCGGTATCATTAAGAATATTGTGGCATGACAACATTAAAAAATTAAACGCCCCGTAGGTGGGGTTTAGAATACACCGACTCCCAGAAAGGAGTGTCCTAGGTATGACTCTTAACCTGGATCTGATGGTGACATAAATATGTATATAGAACAAATCCTGACAAAGAGTTATAACAAACAGACTTTATTGTCTAAGTCTAATTGAAAGAATACAAACAGGATAGATGAATATCCTAAAGAAGAGACTTTGTAGTCTAGTCTGTGGCTATAAAATGAAGAATAAAGGTTGTCACTCCAAAAAGGACATAATAGATGTGTGGCCTCTATGAAAGCATATATTGAAGGCGTGCACACTGTATACCAATGTCTATTGCTAGGGGACTAAACCTCTATGAGAGCATAGTATAAAATGGCCTGTGTACAGGTGCACATATAAGCCTATTTGCTGGGGGGATAAGCCCCCTCAGTCCAAATGGACAGACACGTAACTTGTGTCTAGTTCTGATGGCTGGAGAGTCCAGGAGAAAGAGTTTAATGTTGGCAGCACTCCTTTATATATATTCTGCTTGCAACGCCACCAAACAGCAAACCGTAGCAAGTAAGGGAAAATAATCCCAACACCATTGAACCAAACAGCCAATCAACCAATCAAACCTTTAAAAATTAATCAAATTTCAGGATTAAATACTCCCTTTCAATATCCTGTTAATATCTTGATAAATGTCCATTGTCTCCCCTTCCTGGGACAATAAAACACAGCATCATTGCATTCTGGGAATGTTCATGATGATAAAAAAAAATTTTTAAACATTTTTTTTTTTTTTTTTTTTTTTTTTTTTTACAAACTTTTTTTTTTTTTTTTAAATTGTTGACAAGCTGGAGAAAACTGATGAATTTTGTAATCTTGATTGCAGATAAGATATGATAGAAAAGAAGATTTTAGGGAAGCTGGAAGATTTTATACCTTACCAAAAGGGAGTCTATCCGGCCCTTATAACAACGGGGTATGCAAGTAGTATTACACTATTGTCAATCTTTTAACTACCTCTTAGCTCTTTCAACCAAGCACTTAAGCATCTTTTCCAAAATTATTAGTCTGATTATGAGAATGTTGTCAAAACTCTTCTGCCTGTTTTGCTTCTTCCTTTCAAACATTAGCCAGAATTTCTGTTAATGTTGTGACTGCAACGTGTTTGTCAAAAAAGCTGCATGTGTGAGGAATGATATCATTATCAGCATTTTTTAAATTTTTTTATTTTATATTTTTTTATTTTTTGCATTTTATTTTATTTTAGTTTTTTTTTTAGTTTTCCTTTTTTTGCTTGTTCTGTTTGGTATTTTATGTTCCTTTGCAATTTTATTTATTTTATTTTATTTTATTTTTATTTGTTTTGTTTTGTTTTGCATTTTTGTTCCAACATATTTCTAAGCCACATGTTATTTTTATAGAGGCATCGATCCTTTTTTAAAAATTTAAATCATTTACTTATAAAACACTTTAGATATCAATTAATACAATACTAAAGGCATCAATATGCAATGATGAGTATGAATTAGTATTTAAATACAATCTCATAAATATTTTTTTAAATAAAATTTTAAGTTTTTAAAGTAGTTAAAAATGCTTAAAATCTAAATTAGGGTAAAAAAACAAAAAAACAACAAAAAACAGTTCTATATATATATAAAGGGGCATTACTTAAAAACATTTTAGTTGTCTCCCTATACACATAATAAAAAAAAAGTTAGTTCTATATCTAAGGGGCATTACCTAAAGTTTTTCAGTTGCTTCCCAAAATATATATAGGGGTAATAGAAAAAAAATATATATATATAAGGGTAACAGAAAATATATATTAGGGTAATAAAAAAATAAACCCTATATCTAAGGGGCATTACCTAAAACTTTTCAGTTGCCTCCCAGTATACTTTAAGGTAAAAATAAACAAATATAAGGGTAATAAAAGAAAAATCAATCCTATGTCTAAGGGGAATTACCTAAAAATTTTCAGTTGCCTCCCAATGTACTTAAGATTATATTATATATATTAGAGAAAAAAAGTTACGGGTCTATTATATATATATATATATATATATATATATATATATAATATATTAGAGGAAAAAGTTAAGGGTCTATTATATATATATATATATATATATATATATATATATATATATTAGAGGAAAAAGGAAGAGAAAAAATAGTAAACCCCGGAAGTAGTAAATAATTTAAAAAAAATAATAATAATAAAAAGATACTCGCACTATCTATTCAAGCTGTTCTCAGCTGGGAGCCATAGGCCCCCTCGACCATTATTTTGGGTCCCGGAGTTTTAAACCGAATGTCTATGTGGGTGTTCACCAGAGTAAAATAGGAATCGAAGGGGCCATAGATAAAATAAATTCCCCATGGCATTAAGTAACTCATGAAGGTTGATATGCCATTAAATAAAGAAACCAAGATCAATAACATTAGAATCCATATGCAACCATACAGTAGTACTAACATGGCTACAACTTTGAAGAATTCCTATTTTATTTTATCAGAGAGATAAGATTTCTATATAGTTGTTAACCATTCAATGGGGAGAATCCCCATGGCATAATAGCTAACATGTTGGACTGTGATATTATAGTAAGCAGGTTTGAACTCCAGTTGTGCTATTATGTTCATTTTCAGAGTAATACCTTGGGAAAGGTATGAACTCTTTCATCCTCCCAACTATGGGTTAAATTGTACCAGTTCTGTTCTACTAGGATGGCTTTGGCATTAAATAACCTATGAAGGTTGATATGCCATTAAACAAAGCAAACCAATTTTGTTCCTGGCAGAATTCTGGATCAAAAAGACCGAAATGTGTGGGTGTTTGTATTTCCGCAACATTTTTCCAGAACATTCTACCTCAATACCTGTGTTTACCTTGGCTTTTATTACATGCAAATAGCTATAAGTTTAGCTCTTCTCAAAATTGATAGAATGTATTTTGAGAGCAAGCTATATATGTATATATATACATACATACACCTGTATCTAAGTTAGAGTAGACATAAAGTCAATGCGATTTTCAAAGCAAGTGATATATACGTTCTATCAATGATATTGAGCACTCTTTACTTATAAATATTGCAAACTGTATTATCAGTATTTATTTATTTATTTATTTATATATATATATAAGTTAAGAGTAAGGAAATTAATCCGACGGTATAAGTATAGATAAAAGGATATGAAAACACACAATGCTGTTAAAATGAATAATATGTTATAAAATATTTTCATTTTAACAGCATTGTGTGTTTTCATATCCTTTTATCTATACTTATATAAGACACATTAGATATTACATCAGTTTCTTTGGGGCTTCTCAAGGCTGGAACTTATTTAAGTTCCAGTCTAGGAGAAGGCAATCTCTGAATTCAAACTTGTTAAACTCTGCTTAAGAAATTGACCTTGTGCCCTATCCTAAATAGTAAATATATGAGAGAGTTTTTTTGCATTACTCTCTTGATCACACATGGACGAGGAATTTGTTTGTTGTCAGTCTCCCCTGAATATTTCATAATTGTCATCATTCTCATTTTAGAAAATCCATTCTCTACATTCTGAATGTTACTTGTAGATTGGAGATGTGCCTAGCATACCTTAGGAAATGGAATCAACAACCAGAGTTCAAATCCAGTAGAAGGCTGTTTGCATTTCACTTTGCCCTAATGCCCTTGGGAAAATTGACCTTGTGTCACATCCTGGGCATGTCGGAGGGGTTGTGTAAATACATATATATATATATGCTTCAATATCTCTGTAGTAATATGTATAGTGAAAGATATATATTCAGAGAATGACTTTATTATAGTTAGATATAGATATATATTTAACTATAATAAAATCATCCTCTGAATATTATATATATATATATATATATATATATATATATATATATATTAGTGCTATTTATAAGTAAATAGTTCTCAATATTGTAGATAGAGCACTCCTTTTACATAGAAGCTCCATCTTTAACCTTTTCACAACCAAGTTTTTTAGTTGTTTTTTTTTAAATTTTTATTTTTAAGTTTTAGACGTGGAAAAATCTGCTTTGAGTATGATGTTTTAAGAATTAAATTGAAATTCAACTGGAAAACTGGGGTTCCCAGGGTTATCATGCCTAATCTTGCAATATTCTAGTAAGTGGAGTTCGAACTCCCGTTGTGCTATTGCATTTACTTTTGGACTAATACCCCTGGGAAAAATATGAACCCCCTCATCCATCCAGCTATGGGTTAAATAGTAGCACTACTGTTCTTCTACCAGGATGGCTTTGGTATTAAATAACCCATGAAGGTTGATATGCCATTAAACAAACAAACCTGGAGAGTCCCAGTTCCCCATGATGTTGTGGCTAATGTGCTGGACTGCAACATCATACTAAGTGAGTTCAAACACTTTTGAACTAATATTGCTATGGGTTAAATCGTAGCACTACTATTCTTCTACAAGGCTGGCTTTGGCATTAAATAACGAAAGTTGATATACTATTAAACAAAGAAACCTGGGGAGTCCCCGGTCTCCATGTGGCTACAACATTGTAGTAAGCGATTAAAAAAAAAAAAAAAACCCAGCTGCACCATTACATTCACTTTTAGACTAATACACTTGGGAAAGGTATGAATCCCCCTCCTTCCCCCCAGATATAGGCTCAGTCGGTAGAGCGTCAGACTAGGGTCCACAAGGTTCCTGGTTCGTTACCGGCTCTCGTCAACTCAGCGTATGAGTTGCACAGGGATCTGTGAGGAGCTGATGGTAGGTGTGGCGCTCCACCTCAGACATCAAAACAATCTCCTTGGTCTAGCGCTGGTGAAAAGAGGATAGACTCCCTCGCTGTCTTGCTGATACTGAATTTAGGCTACCACAACGACTTTACTTACTCACTAGTACCACTACTGTTCTTCTTCAAGGATGGCTTTGGCATTAAATAACTCATGAAGGTTAATATGCCATTAAATGAAGAAACCAAAACTAAAGTCCCAGTGGGGGTGAAAGGGTTAAAATCAGATTTTAAAACTCATGTGAAGGACCTTAAAAAGCATTCATAGAATGTTAAGTTATATGTTGTTGTTAAGGTGTAATTTCATATTATCACAGCAAGAAGAAAACACGAGGTGTCATTCAGAGAAATATTTATTTACCAAAAAATACACATGTTGATATTTAAGCAGAGGTAAAAATAGTGACGCAAGGCCAAGTGCATTACCTACGCTTATATATATATTTACCAAACCCTCTGCATGAGTAGGATGTGACACAAGGTCAATTTCTTAAACAGTATCTTTTAGAGAAATATTTATTTATAGACGTGTTGATATTTACGATGAGGTAAAAATAGTGACGCAATGCCCAGTGCATTACCTACGCTTATATATATATTTATTTTCAACTCCTCCCCATGAGTAGGATGTGATGCAAGGTGAATTTCTTAAGCGATATCATTTAGAGAAATATTTATTTATAGAATATACACGTGTTGATATTTAAGATGAGGTAAATATACTGACGCAATGCCCAGTGCATTAGCTACGCTTATATGCCCTGGGAAAGTCCAAAATAAAACACGAGGTGCCCTTTAGAGAAATACTTATTTATAGAATATACACGTGTCAATATCTCCCATCTATGGGTTAAATAGAAAAATGTATTTATAAAAAAAATTGTATTATCCATTAAGAATTGATTTATTTCAAAACTTTATCGGCATTAAATGACCCACTGAGGTTGATATGGCACAAAACAAACAAAACAAACGTGTCAATATCTAGTTGTTAGTGGAATGGCCTATTGTCTGTATAAGTCACAGTGAGGGAGTGTAACCCCTTTTCACTAGCGCTAGATCAGGGAGTTTTTTTTTTTTTTTTTTTTTTTTCTAAGGTGGAGTTCCTACAGTCGGTTCCCCACTTTGGCATGCCGCTCAGATTACCCATACTGTGCTACTCATATGCTGAGTTGGTGAAGACCGGTATCGAAGCCAGAATCTTGTGATTCCTAGGCGGATGCTCTACCAACTGAGCTAAACTGGCCCCAATATCTTAGATATCTAAAAGAACTTAAAAACAGTAACACAATGCCCAATGCATTAGCTACGCTTATATGCACTGAGAGTCCAAAATAAAACACAAGGTGCTATTTAGAGAAATATTTATTTACAGAATATACACGTGTTCATATCTAACAGGAGGTAAAATTAGTGACGTAATCTCCAGTGCATAAGCCACGCTTATATATATATATATATATATATATATATATATATACCAATCCCACTGCACTGTCAATTTCTTAAGCAGAGTTTAACAGGTTTGAATTCAGTTTTCCTTCTCCTAGACTGGTTGCCTAAACAAGGTTAAAGAGCCTGGTCTGCTCTATATATTTTACTCATAGCAGGAGGGTGAATAGTTTCATTCGTACCTTTCCCAATGTCCACTCTGACCTGGAGTGGTAGTGTCTGTTAGGGTCCCATCTATGGGTTAAATAGAATAAAAATGAGTTTAAAAAAGTTTTAAAAATGGTTGAGTCTAAAAAATTTAAAAAATTGAATATTTAAGGTGTAGATATCTAAGAGTAGGTAGAAATAGAGAATGAGGCCCAGTGCATAAGCTACTCTTAAATGCACTGGAAGAATCCAAAATAAAAGTCAATGTAGGTGAGTACAGGTCAGGACTGATCCAATAGATTATATTAAAGTTTTTATTATTGCTTCCATTTCTATATTGCTATCTTCCTAATCCAGATCAATTTGAATATTCTTTTTTTGTAAATTTGGGTCTGGGGTCAGCCGTTTAGTGTGGGGTCTGGGGTCAGCCGTTTAGTCTGGGGTTTGGGAGATAACCATTTAGTCTGGGGTCTGGTTAGGCAAAAAGTTGGATGTGTTCAGTCATAGGGACCCATAATTAAAATACACTGACTATTCCCTGCTGAGAGACATAAGACCCATCCCTCACCTTAAAAATTTAGGGTGTCCTGGCTATAATACTACTTCCTTGAGTTACTGAAAAATCTTTCATTGCCACCGTTTTAAATATCATCAGAGCAAGGAGAAAACACGAGGTGCCATTCAGAGAAACATTTATTTACAGAATTTACACTTGTTGATATTTATCTAAGAGGATGTAAAAATAGAGAACAAAGCCCAGTGCGTAAGCTACTGTTAAATGCACTGGAAGAGTCCAAAATAAAAGTCCATGTAGGTAAGAGCAGGTTAGCACTGCTCAATACTATAACTGTTTGTAACTCAATACCCTTATGCAATTTAACAGCTCTTGTATTAAAACATTAAAATAAAATAAAATACTAGGATTAAATGCTTTCTTGTGCTTTCAGCTGTAGATTTATCCTAATACATTATATCACTAACATTTTAATAATACAATAAACAAGATTTATTCCCCTTGATAGATTATATATATATATATATATATATATATATATATATATATATATATATATATATATAATGTTATAAAAAAGAAGGTCTGCAAAGTAGATTATGTTTTTTAAAAATACATTTTTATTATTATTTTACATTTGCGACACGTGTTTCAAATCTTCTGATATCTTCTTCCAGCATTAATTAACCATCTCCCGTTGGACCCATAGCAACACTATATATATATATATATATATATTGTTCTGGATGTCTTTCTGTTTTTCAAGGACCAAGTGCACTTCCTTGGTCAAGACCAGCAAAGACCAATGTTCAATAAAATCCACACCTTATTTTTGTCTGAGATGGGGTTAAAAAATGTATTACTGCTCATTTTCCATAATAAAAGTTGAATAAAAATATAATAAGGGGTATAAATCTGATATATTAAAGAATTAGTTTTTAGAAATTATTATAAAATAAAACAAATTAATAAAGGATAAAATATAATAAAAGACAAATAGAATAATAAAAATAAATAACTTAAAAACAAGAATATATAAAGAATAAAGAATAAAAGATAATGAAATAAATATATAGTAAAATAATTTTTATTCATCTGTACATAAATATAGATGAGAGATTTGTTTATATATATATATATATATATATAAAAACGTTTAAAAATGAATGGCTTAAAATTACCAACTGTAGTTTCTTGCCATAGTGTGAAGCTTCAGGTTCCTTTAAGTCTTTTTTTTTTTAAATCCAGAAGTAAATATATTTGTTTGCATGGTGGATTTAAAGGTAACTGTAATATATATATATATATATATATATATATATATATATATATATATATATATATATATATATAAACTTGTACCTCTGTGTGTCACGCTCTGTCATCACCTTAAGTAAATATTGGTCCCTTCCTTTTTAATTGTGAGGGAAGAAAAGGAATAATAAGAAAGAAATAAAGTAAGAGAAAAGAAAGCGGGAAAGATAGAGAGGGATGTGTGCGAACTAATCTTTTTCAATAGAAAGGAAAGATGGAAGAAAGGATAAAAAAAGAGAGAGATAGTTAAATCAAGATCATTATACTTTTTACATATTAAACTATTTGCACTAGCTCTTAAGTATACATATCAAATATTGTAATAGTAAAAGTATCATATCATGGTATATCCATAGGTCTGACTAGTTGTTGTTGTTATTATTGTTAAAAATAAAAACAAATAAAATTTTGATTTTGAAGAAAGAAAATATAATAAGAGAAAGAAAGGAAAAAAGATAAAGTGGGGGCACTAATTTGTTGAGAGAGAGATTATTATACATTTTTACATATTGAACTATTTGCAATAGCTCTTAAGTAAACATATCAAACATCGTAATATTTAGATTATCGTATTGTGGTATATGCACAGTAGAGTTGGTCAATTCTTCACTTTTTAAAAATATCATATTGTCCATCTATGCAAAAGTTATTTGTTAGTATACTGAATACTGATACCAAAAATTAGATCTTTTACTTGCACCATTGTTTGAGGAAATAGCATTAAAGATCATCTACTAAAATGCACTAAAATCCTCGTTTTCGCCAAATTTAGCCTTTAGAAAATAAGGATTTTTAGTACATTTTAGTAGACGATCTTTGATGCTATTTCCTCAAACAATGGTGCAACTAAAAGATATAATTTTTGGTATCAGTATTCAGTATACTAACACACAACTTGGCATAAAATAACCCTAGATGGGTTGACATGCCGTTAAAATCAATCAATCAATCAGGAAGAAAATAGTAATAGTTAAATTATTATAACAGTCTGCAAGTAGAAAATAATTCTGTTAATAAATACAAAATTCATATTAACGGTAGAAATTCTTTATTTTTTTTTTTTTTTTTTTTTTTTTTTAAAGTTATCATGTTGCACTGATTCTTAGCTGACCCTCAGGTCCAGTGGCTTTGGCTATTGGACCTGTAAAACATTTAATATCAGTATCACCCCCCCCCCAAGGCAACACCTGCTCCCTTGATTTAAAGGGGCTGGGTTTATTTCCCAGTGCCTGAGGCGCCTCAAAAGAGGAATGCAAAGGGGATATATGCAATTTTTAGCACTGACTACACATGAGCTTCGTTTTGTGTGTAGTCCCCCCGTGTTAATGATCCTTGTGTTCAAGTGACATGGTGGGGGGTCAGTAAATAACTCCTCATATTGCACTGACAGCACAGACTCTCATGACTATCTCACACCACCCATCCCTATTTTTTTAAGTGATTGCTACAAAAATTATAAAGTCTTAATTGTTATTCATATTATCTTATTGGCTGTCATGAAATAACATTTGGTTTCGTTGAAACTTTTTTTGAATTTAAAAAAACAAAAAAAATTTTTTTTAATTCCCATTATAAAAACAGCAGTAATTATTTTAATTAATTTATGTAATTTCACCCTCTCGGTGGGATTTAGAATAATCAGCATCCCCTACAGTGTGGTAAGAACCGCCACCCCCAACAAAAGAGGGTGTCCTGGTATGGCACTAAACTGTGCCTAATGCTGTGGCTACAGTTCTAGAGATCTGGAAAGTGTGGAGTATCCTTTCATCACCATTACTCCCAGGTCCACTCTAGTCTGGAGTGGTAGTACCTGTTAGAGTCCCTATGTACGGGTTAAATAGATCTTTTCATATTCGATAGGACCCTGTGCAAAAATAACCCTCTAATATACAAAAATATAAATATGAATGTATAATGAACTTGGTTTCCTTGCCTCTAGGCATAAAATAACCCTAGATAGTTTGTGTTGTGGACTAGCCTAGCTTACCTTTCATAGAGAGTGAATGCACTGGTCCAGGACTATTTATACACTGCTGTTTTAGAACATTGGTGTGATTACTGAGACTGCAAAGATTACAGAACCATTACGCGAACCATCTACCTCGATGTTTTAACACTCTGTTGCGAGTTACTCTATGTATGGCACAAACTGTAGTTGAATGTATTAGTATACTGTATACTGTATGATCCAATATACAACAGTTTGACATACCATTGATATTAATCTGTAATTTGTTTAAACATCACCTAATTGGGAAAATTTATGGTAGTACCTGTTAGGGTCCCATCTAAGGGACAAATAGATCTGTTTAAAAATTATTCATATTCGATAGGACCCTGTACATAAATAATTCTCAAATAAACAAAAAATGTAAATATGAATGTACAATGAACCTGGTTCCCTTACCTCTAGGCATAAAATAACCCTGAACGGTTTAACATGCCATTAAAATAAATCAATAATTTGTTAAATTGTTAAAAGATCACCTAATTGTGAAAATTTATAATTCCAAATACTTTTCAATTTTATTGTACATAAGAAATTCAAAATCAAATTTATAAGACATTTATGGGGGGGGTGAGATTTCTGTATATAATCAATTGTAAAAAAAATGTATGTGTATATAATTGCAGCCTTTAATAAGGGTGTCCCGGGTATGGCGTTAAACTGCCTCTAGTTGTGAAGTTCCAATTCTGGAGCTCTAGGGAGTGTGAAGTACTCTTTCATTGCAATTACTCCCAGGTCAATCCTGTCTCCAGGACACTGTTAATATTGTTAATATATGTACTAGAAGGCGGTGGCTGAAGATCCTAGTAATCTGGGCATGACGTTAAACTGCATCTAGTTGTGAAGTTCCAATTCTGGAGCTCTAGGGAGTGTGGAGTACTCTTTCATTGCAATTACTCCCAGGTCAATCCTGTCTCCTGGATACTGTTAATATTGTTAATATATGTACTAGAAGGCGGTGGCTGAAGATCCTAGTAATCTGGGCATGACGTTAAACTGCATTTAGTTGTGAAGTTCCAATTCTGGAGCTCTGGGGAGTGTGGAGTACCCTCTCATTACTATTACTCCCAGCTCCACTCTGACCTGGAGTGATAGTACTTATTATGGGTTGAATAGATTTTTTTTAAAATGAGTTTGAAAAAAATTGTTTGAAAAAAAAAAAAAAATTTTGAATACCCAACAAGAATGAATAAAACAAAAATGTCTTTGGCATAAAATAATCTAACAATTTATGTTTTATGACATCAAACTGGACAATAACACCAGATGGATTGATATGCTGTTAAAATCAATCAACCAACTAACATGGCTCATAACACTGTGAAAGCAACAAAACACATTAATTATTCATTGAAACTGTGTCACCACTGACATCACGATTTCCTTAGTTATTTAAGTTATAAAAGCAATTCTATATATAGTTTTATATAGGAATCAATTAAAATAAGTGTAATATATTTATATTCATCCTTATTTCGTTTTGTTAGTCTTTCTAATTTAACTCTTAACATCCTGTAGAGAATTTTCCAAGTCCAGAGCCCCATTCCTATAAGGATTTATCAATAAATGGCTAAAAATGGCCTTTTCATTTAAAGTTACCTGTTATTTCCCTCAAATCAAAGACTTCTATATATGTTTAATATTACATTTAAACAAATGGGGTGAATTAGGAAAATGAATGTGATTTCTGGCTGGGCGGAATGAGGTGGTATAGGACATTAAGAGTTAATATATTTTATTTCATTAAAATTCAAATACTTGCACTCAGGGGGAGCATATAATTTTGCTAGTTATAATAATAATAATAATAATGATAATGACATTTAATAAATGTTTGTTATTGTCTCATTGTTCACTTGTATGACCATGTGCCCTCACCGTAGCTGGACTAGTAGGGTCCTGGACACTAAACATAGTATTTAGTATCACATACTAAATTAGTAAAGCTACACTTAATAGTAACATGCTGCTTATTTTATTTATTTTTATTTTTTTTTTTTTTTATTTATTTTCATTTTAACTTTCCTTTTTGTTTGTTTGTTTGTTGTTTTTTTTTTTTTTTTTTATTGCATTTTGTTTTCTGCATGCTGCATGCCCTCATCTGACATACTGTTGTTACTTCTCCCCAAAAAAAACAAAAAACACCAACTCCCTATCGCCTGAAGGATGTGCATGGCAATTACAACAGCAACCCGAGTGGTGGTCCCAATAGTGGTGGAGCGGCTCCAGGGTCTGGAGGCAACATCCCACCCTCTGCTTTTCACCTCTCTCCTGGTGCCAAGTCCCCTCAGACAGCCATTCCTCCTGGAAACTTACCCTCCAAACCACCCTTCACTGAACAACAGAGACTCACCCACGAGCAGGTACTACTACCCATCTTCCTTTAACACGTAGCAGAAATTTATCAACCTATTTTTTTCTTTTTTTTTTTTTTTTTAAATTATTAAATAGATTTTTTAAACCCTTTACTTAACTTAACACTATTTTCACTATCAAATGCATTTTTATTATTATATTTGGTTTTTATATTTTAAATTCAAATTACTTTACAGCTAGGGTGGGTCAAAAGTTTTGCAATATTTTGCAATGCACAACATGTGACCGCACCAACTACCATAATACTACCAACTAGGGCGGGTACCTTCTACTGCTTTGGTCACATGATATATGCATTGCAAATTAGCACGTACCAAAACAAAACTTTTGACTCACCCTAGTATTTTAAAATATATATATATATATATATATATATTAAACTCAAATGACAATTATGTTAAATGAAACAATATTTACTTTAAAATTGAAACTGTTTAATTCATTAGTATTTTAATAAATCATTTAAAACGATTATGAACACTTATTCACATACAAAAAGTCATTCTTTAAATTATTTAATTGACCCTTATTTACATAAGGTTTTTTGGTTATAGCAGTTATTCATTATATTAAGGTTGCTAAGTTATTTTAATTTTTCTGTAATATAAGTAAAGTCATCGGCATGGCCCTAAAGTCGGTACCAGCCAGATCCTGCACAGATCCCTGTGTTACTCATCTGCTAAGTTGGCGAGGGCCAGTATCAAACAAGGAACCTTGTGGTTCCCAGGCGGATACTCTACTGACTAAACCAGTTTTTTTTCCTGATTTCTAAAAAAAAAAAATTATTCCAGTGAACTTATGTTTTTTTTTTTTGTTTTTTTTTTGTTATAAAAGCTATAAATTTGTCATATATACAAATATTTTACACTGGCCATTGCATGAGCTTCGGTTTGTGTGTAGCTCCCCCACATTAAAAAGGCCTTATGTTAATCCAGCCTACATGGTGGGGTCAGGAAAATATTTACCTAAAATTTACTTTTTATTTTTCTATATTTTTGTTTAATACATAAAGATAAGTGGATAATTCAGATACATTTTCAAATTAAATTTAAAAAAAATCAGTTTTTGAATTATTTTCTGATAAAATAGTGAAAATAGATTTTTTTTTCTAATGTCTAGAATTTAATTTAATTTAATTTTTTTTGTATGTGCTTGTTTGCTCATAATACAAACTTTAATTTGATAATGCTGCAAGAAAAATAATTGCAAGTTTTATTAATTTTTCTAACTTTTTGACTTGATTTTATATCTGTTACTAACATATGTTAGCAATGGCTTGTTTTTTTTTTTTTTTGTTTTGTTTTTTATACCAATGTTGTTTTGCTCTTCTTTTTTTTTTTTTTTGCTTTTGAAATGATTGTTTTATATGCATGTAGACCTTGATTTTCTTTGGGTTTTTTTATAAATTTTGTTTTTTTTTCCTTTTTTTCCTTGTTTTTATTTTAAAATATTTTTTCCTAAATTCAAAAAAAAAAAAATTTTCTTTACTGTTTTCTCTTTATTTAAAAAAAAAATTCTTGTTTTTGTTTTCTTTTTTTTATTTAGATTTTTTTTTTTTTTCTTTTTTTAAAAAAAAGGTCTTGTTTTTGTTCAGTTCATTACTCTTTTTGTACTCAGAAATGACTGACCAACATTTGGTCTAGATTTACAATTGTATGTCCCTAGGGGGCGGGGGGGGGATGTGTTGTAAGGGATTGAGCATTTTTATGATAATTGTAAATCTTCCAACAAGAGGATAATCTGTTTGCGCTTCACTTCATGCTAATGCCCTTGATAAATGAATGAATCTATCTTTTCTCTCACCCCACCCCAACTATGAGTAAATAGTAGGGCAGACTGGGTTCTTTAGCATTGGGTAGGTAACCAGTCTAGGAGAAGGAATACTTTGAATTCAAACCAGCTGTGCTCTGCTTAAAAATTGACTTTGCCCATGACAGAGGGGTTGGGTAAATATATACTTATAGATATTTCAGTGTCTTGGTAATAATATGTGCAGCGGATGGAGATGTGTGTGTGTGTGTGTGTAAATAGAGAATATGAAAAAACAAAATATTCAGAGGATGTATTCTTTAAGATTTCACAACATTCTGGTTATTAAAACCCTCTTCAGGGCAATGTTATTGATAATGTTTTTCATTTGAAAATTATTTTTCAGATGAAACATTAAACGTCAATTACAATGCCCTGACGATCTGAATATTTTGTTTTGTTTTTCCTATTTTCATACAGAAGGTACGGTAAACAACATGATATCAAAATAACTTGATTCGGAATTAAATGACCTGAAAGGGGTTGATATGCTGTAAAACAAATAAAACAAACAAATTTTTATGCCACTGGATTTATTTGCATTTTTCAATAATAATAATTATAATATATATATATATATATATATATATATATATATATATATATATATATTATATTATATATATATATATATATATATAATATATATACTTGTATATGTATAAGTATTAACTTACCGGTGGGTATAAGAACGATCGTTGGAAGCGCACAAAATCCAGAGGCTAAGGTTGAGAAAAAACAAATACAAAATGCTCAATACAATGTAGAGCATAAATTTATTTTAAGAATGGAAAGGAGTAACCTACTCGAGTTTCATCGATTGATTCTTCAGGGTTACTTTAAATTAATCGAGTTTACGATTAATCTTAAGATTAATTTAAAGTAACCCTGAAGAATCAATCGATGAAACTCGAGTAGGTTACTCCTTTCCATTCTTAAAATAAATAAATATATATATATATATATATATATATATATATATATATATATATATGGGAGTAAATATGGAAAATAAATCCAACAATGTAAAGAAAATTTTGAAAAAACAAGTGTTCCGAAAATGGGATGAATTTAATTATTGATGTTTAAACATTTCGGTTACATTGAACCTTCATCAGGATGTTTATTGGGGTGAAGAAAATGATGGATGTTTTTATATGTGACAGGAGATGAAAATCTTTTTAGTTATGTAACTGTATTTGATCAGCGTTTTATTTTTGAAAGGCAAGTCGCGATCCACACATGCGAAGATGTCATGATGCGTGACGCAACTCGAAGAGATGCAAAAGACGAGAAAAAGTATTAATGGACTGATTATTTTTAAGAGAACATAGGGAAACAAAGTGGGAATGATAACTAAATAAATAATTAAATGAAGCCTAGTATTTAGTAATTTTTTAACACTATTTTATCTAGAAATGGAGATATATTAAGGAATTCATGTTGATTATTAAGGGAACAAAGTGGGAATGATAACTATATATATATATATATATATATATTATATATATAAATGAAATGTCAAAAGAAAATGACTTGTCAGAAAAAGAAAAAAAATGAGTCACTATACAGTCTTTGTTGGAAAGATGAAAAAGAATAAAACCGAATGAGTTGCAATATAATAAATATTGAAAAAGGGCTCAATACATAAGTACAGCTGGTTTAGAGAACTGAATAAGAAACGAGATTACTACCCCAATTTTACAGGAATTACTATTCATACGCACACACACATATTTATATATATATATATATATATATATATATATATATATATATATATTGATTTAAATAGCGTGTGCATTTTATTTTTAAAAAAAAGAAGGGGGGGTAACCCTTTTTATTTTTTTATTATTTCATTTTTTCGGTCACTCTCTTCAGAGAAATTTCGTGACAAATGGAAAAAACACGACACACAGATAGGAAAATAACCTAATAAATCATGGGGAGGAAAAAAAAAAATTTTATGAATCTGGAGAGGGGGTTCTATTATTGTTTCCCTCATGTGAATTATTCAAGTTATTGGGGTGTATCATTTCATACAACAACAATTGGTGGAAATTTTTTTTTGAGTACATAACGAAGGTTAGAATTTTGAAATGTACAGAGCTTCTAGCATGCTAAGCTGTAGCTCATTGTTGGATGCCCCAAGAATAGAAAACATTGATGGGTTATAAACACAAGCACATGCAGGATATATATATATATATATATATATATATATATATATATTAGTAAAGGAAAAGGCTTAAAAATCGGCCTTTTGCAGTTATAGATCTATATCTACCCACAATAGTAGAAATAGGTCTATAGCCACAAAATGACTGATTTTAAGCCTTTTTCTTTACCGGTTATATTGCTCTGTTCAATAATATTGAACATTGATCTCTCAACTTGGACCTGAACAACTCTAACATTCCGCCATTGGAAGAAAGATCCAACTTAGTATTGAAGTCAGTTAGTCTACTGTTGGTTTGAATAACAGCAGCTAACTAAGTCCACTGAAGCAGTGTCCAAGACAGTTGGTATGTATAGAAATCAAGAATGATCCATTCATGGATTTGGGTGATTCCATTCCTTGAGTTATGATTGGCTGCTTGATTTGAATGATACTGTGTAGTTTTATAAATACCCTGTCATTCTGCAGTAGACTTGTGACTATTCGGGTTTGTATTGAGTTACAACTGTTTGTTGCCTTGTCTTCCCAATTCGACGGTAATTGGAACTTTGATTATTCTTCACTTAGCATCATTCTAGTACATACAGGTGTGTGTATTAAAACAGTTAAAATCCCCTTCGCATTCTGTAGGTGACGATAGCCAAGTAGTTAAGCTGTCCGACTGATTCTGCATCGATCGGATTTCAATCCCGGCTGTAGGTAGCTTACAAATGTCTAGCCACACCGAAGAGACTTGATAAGTCGAAACATGTCTGTGGATGACTATATATATATATATATATATATATATATAGATTACCACTTCTTAGCAGAAGAAGGCTACTTCTACAAAGTTTGGTTGTGAGCACGCAAATGCTACAGAAGTCCAGCTTTGCTTTTACACATCCTGTTGCATAAAATAAACGTGAGACCCCCAACTTTCACTTATATATATATATATATATATATATATATATATATAATTTTTAATTTTTCCCTGTCCGTTTTTCCTGAAGATCCTTTTTGGTGAAACCTGGGTAGTTAACTTTTGTGTGTTTGTGAGCATATATATATATATATATATATATATATATATATATATATATATAAGGTAGCAAGGACATTGACAGTTTCTCATGTATGCAACCATCAGATCTGAAGATTGCATAGGCAAAAACTGTCAGTAACCAGGTGTTGACTCCATGTCCATGCTACCTTAACTCTAACATAAATGCTCTATCAATGATATTGAGCACTGTCCACTTAGAAATATAGAACCCATTTTATCTACAATATATATATATATATATATATATATATATATATATATTTGTACATAAAATGGGTGCTATATTTACACACACGTGTGTATGTTTAGCTATCGTTCTCTTTTACTCTGCTTAACAATTTAACTTGTCACATTCTGCTCATATTCATTCCTTAAAATATTCAATGGACTATTATTTACATGATAAATATGTTTTCTATGTATTGAGATTGTGCATTTTTATGGTAATTTCGACTTTACCAGCAAGGGTAAACCTGTATTTTTTTTTCTTTTTTGGGGGGTGGTTGGGGTGGTGGTGCTTGTTTTCTTTCTTTTTTCTTTTAATGGATTCTTTGTGTGACACTGGGGTTTTTTGAATGCAGCCTTATGATTATTGTCATTTGCATTCTGGATATTTACGATTGGCTCAGCCTTGGCTAAGGTCAAATATTTGTTTACATTTCATCATCTTGAGAGAGAGAATTAATTTTTTGTATTTGGTCATAACTTGTGGTCATCCCTTTTTCAACAGATTACAAAGTAATCTTTCCATTCTCTTTCTTTCCCCCCCCCCAATTATACCATCATGGTTTTATAAAAACTTATCCTGTGATCACTCCTTCCACATAAAAAGATGATCACCATCTGATGCAATCCTCTATTTTCACTGTAACACCAATGAAACGACACATCTTTATCACTATTACTCCCAGGTCCACTCTGGCGTATAATATAGTTTCTTGATATAGAAAAATGTATATATAGTATGATATAGAAAAAATGTATATATAGTATTTTGAAATAGAAAAAATGTATATATAGTATTTTGAAATAGAAAAAATGTATATCTAGTATTTTGATATAGAAGAAAAAAAATATATATAGTATTTTGATATAGAAGAAAGAAAAAATATATAGTATTTTGATATAGAAGAAAAAAATATATATAGTATATAGAAGAAAAAAATATAGTATTTTGATATAGAAGAAAAAAAATATATATAGTATTTTTGATATAGAAGAAAAAAAAATATATATAGTATTTTGATATAGAAGAAAAAAAAAATAATATATATAGTATTTTGATATAGAAGAAAAAAAAATAATATAATATAGTATTTTGATATAGAAGAAAAAAATAATATAATATAGTATTTTGATATAGAAGAAAAAAAAATAATATAATATAGTATTTTGATATAGAAGAAAAAAAAATAATATAATATAGTATTTTGATATAGAAGAAAAAATATAATATAATATAGTATTTTGATATAGAAGAAAAAAATATAATATAATATAGTATTTTGATATAGAAGAAAAAAATATAATATAATATAGTATTTTGATATAGAAGAAAAAAATATATATATAGTGTTTTTGCTATAGGAAAAAAGTATATATATATTATTCCACTCAACCCCCCTGATGAAGTTGTTGGAGTAACACCGAAACCGCGGTCGGGAAACAACTTCTTCTACAACTATATATATATATATATATATATATATAGTTTTTTTGCTAAAGAATAGAATGTTTTTCTTTTAGAATAAAAAAATAAAACTTCCAACTTTTAAATACTTATCTAGCAGAGCTTCTATTTCTGGTAACAAAGTAACTGACTCTCCAACAAGATGTTATGGCTGGGGAAATTTTGAAACTGCGGATGTTGTTAAAAATAACTTGAAATATTTTACAAAACTCTAAACTGCAGTAGAAAGAATCTCGTCTGCTTCCCAACTCTATAACAGGTGTTGAAATGTGTTAGATAATGTAAATATTGATACTCTTGTTCCTTAATCGTACAACCGTTATCATTTTGCAACAACCTCTGGTTAAAAATGAGAACGTTCAAATTATCCAAAATGAAATACAAAAATGTAAATCCAGATTATCTGGTGTTGCTTATCTGCCGAATTCTTATATCTTATGAGTATTGTCACTTCAGCTAAATAATGGACCATTCCGTTTTTTTTAAAAGAAAAAGGACATGTTACACAGATAAAATATAAAAAAAAGAAAGAAGGGATGATTATACATAAGCGATGACACTAATCTGTTTCAATTGAACATAATGAAAAGAAAGAAGAAAAAAGAGAGTGAGAGAGTTAATCAAGATTATTATACTTTTTACAGTTGGTAGGTCACCTGCCTATGAACCACAAGGTTCCTGGTTCAATACCGGCCCTCGCCAACTCAGTGTATATGTAGCACAGTGATCTGTGCGGTAAAGTAAGGAGTTGATAGTAATTATGGCGCCCCACCTCATACGCAAAAACAATCTCCTTGGTCTAGTGCTATTGAAAAGGAATAGACTCCCTTTCTGAGTGCTGATACCGACTTTAGGCCACCCTGACGAGTTTACATTTTATTTACATATTGAACTATTCATAGCTCTTAAGTAAACTTATCAAACATTGTAATGATTAAATTATGATACTGTGGTATATTCACAGGTCCTGCTAGTCAAGATTATTATACTTTTTACATATTGAACTATTTAGCAATAACTCTTAAGTAAACATATCAAACTTTGTAATAATTAAATTATCATACTGTGGTATATTTACAGGTCCTGCTAGTATCAATAAAAATACGTATTATAACCCTGGGTCTGAAAACTCTTCTATTTTTTTTTTTTTTTTTTTTTTATTTATTTATTTTTTTTTTTTTTAGGTTTGCCTTGATTAAAAACCAAAACACCCCCCCCTCCAAAAAAAAAAACAACAAAAACAACCATGAAATCTTTCTCCCTCTCTTTCCTGGTTGTAATCAAAATGAATTCCACCTGCTCCATTTGTAGCTGCTAGCGTAAACTGGTAAAGAATCCACATGCAAAGTTTGAGGAAATTTGTGCTTTGCAGACAGAAAGGTCAACTAGATAAAGGCTGACCTTTTGCACAGAACCTACATGGTGGCAGCGGTGGAGATGGTTGTAGCAGGGGAGTTCTCCACGTTAGTTTTTTTATTTGGTTCTGTTTTTATTCTGTCAACAAATCTTGTTTGGATGGGAGCTTGTTGGTTTGTCTGTCTCTCCCTTCCCTATTCCCACTCTTTCACCCCACCCCCTCATCTCTCTCTCCCCACCCCCTCCCTCCCTGCTTAAATCTACAGCAGTCACATTGGCACTGTGTACACACACCCACACGCATCCCAAAAAATGTGTACATACAATAGTTTGGTATGTGTGTGAAAACATGAAAAACACACATATATATATATATATATATATATATATATATATCTCGCCCTCCTCCTAAGGATTTTTACTACGATGCACCTATTAGTAAAAATGAAAACCTATATCTGATGTAATGAAGCTTTCTGTAAACAAATGCTACCTCTGTCCCAGAATAGTTGTTACCTGTAGTATATAAAATGTATATGCAAACGTACTAACTATTATGGTATAGGGATAGTAAGTGCGAAGTAGATAGGATGTGACACCAGGTCACAATTATGGGACATTCAGCAAGTAAGGTGCATCCAGCAAGTATCAAATTCACTATTCAGTTGTAATGGATCTGCGAGATTAGCTTGCTAACCATTGCACCATGATGGGACACCCTTTAAATACCCAACCCATTCAGCACAATGTGACATAAGTATTAGGCATCCAGCAAAGATTGTATTCGCTTTTCAGTAGTAATGGATCTGTGAGACTAGCTTGCTAACCATTATATTATGATGTGATTTCCTTGTTTATCCAACCCGTTCACCATAGGTAGGATGTGACACAAGGTTGCAAGTATAGAGTGTCCAGCAAAATTGTATTCGCTTTTCAGTAGTAATGGATCTGTGAGACTAGCTTGCTAACCATTATATTATGATGTGATTTCCTTGTTTATCCAACCCGTTCACCATAGGTAGGATGTGACACAA
>CM042172.1:38707351-38799851 GCA_023376005.1 Doryteuthis pealeii
TCAGCTTGTGACTAGTGACAGACAAACAAATAAAGACACAAACAAGGTGTAAGCCAAGAAACTTGTTTATGCAGTTGTTTTGCTTGTGAGCGAATTTCTCTGGCTATTTATAATCAGGAATTTTAATTTACCATCTCAGCGTGACATTTTTGCCGTCATGTGACATTTTCTATCTTCTCATCTAGGTTCTCCCCACTCCCCAACCCCTACATTGAAGGTGACTACGACTACGACATAAGCTGTATTATATATCATTCCTTTTGTTCTATTGTCCTCAGTATTTGGAATCATTCCTATAATTGAAGGAAATCTTTCTTTCTTTTTTTTTCTTGTCTCCTGCTTCCTTTCTCTCTGCAATGACGACAACGATGACAAAATAACCGCTACCCCTGCAGTTTATGGAACCAATTTTATCTATGTTGACTGCAGTTAGAATATTCTGCATATTCTAACTGCAGTCAACGTAGATAAAATAGATAAAAACAAAAAAAAGAGATAGAATTTTTTTTTTTTTTTATCTCCCAAACATTTTTGTCTCTATCTAACTGTTTAGTCTCTCGTGGTATAATGGTTAGTAAGCTGGTCTTGCAGATTCATTATTACTGAATAGTGAGTTTGATTCTCACTGGGTGCCCCATTTAATAAATAAATAAATCCCAACATAAAAAATACCTAGTGTTAATCTGTCCTGATAAATGGTCAGGAATTTTTTTTTTTTTTTTTTTTTTTTTTAATAAAAAAAAAAAATGCCTCATAAAAAAAAATCCCGCAGTAAAAAAGATGGAAGGTCAGGAATATATATATATATATATATATTTTTTTTTTTTTAGTATCTTTTTAAAAAAACTTTTTTTATACTTCCACCTTGTACATTAAAAAGTCCTATACCACCTCATTCCACCTGGTTGGAAGTCTCATTCCTTTTCCTAATCCACCCCAAATGATGGCCTTTGTTTAAATGTAATGTTAAACATATTTAGAAGTCTTTGATTTAAGGGAAATAACTGGTAACTTTAGATGCAAAGGTCATTTCTAGCCTTTTTTTTTTTTAATGTCCTTATAGGAATGCTCTGAACTTGGGAAATTCTCAACAGGATGTTAAGAGTTAAAACCGTGGGTTTAATGCCACTGTCATTAATTCTTACCCATTCCGTTGACACAATTAGTCCAAACGAAACGGATAGTCAGCTGTATTTCTTGAATCCTTAGTTACACTATTCTTTCAGGTTAAAAAAACCAAAAAAAAAAAAACGTATATTTATTTTCTATAACCATGTCATATATACATACACCACACACACACACACACACACACACACACATATATATATATATATATATATATATATATATATATATATATATATATGGATTAAGAGTGTTTGCAACACTGTAAGTTGCAAGCATCTAACAAACACAGAATTTTAAAAAAAGTATTTTAAAAATAAATAAATAAAGTAACAGTAAAATTACACCAGTATGACCGAGGGTGAAAAAATATTAAAGACAAAAAACAACAAAAACTGAAGAGACAATGTCGAAATAAATTTATATTCTAAAGATATATATCCTTTTATTTATTAATGTATAATACTTTGTATATGTAAAAGTATATACACAAATCTTTATATGTACGTTTTAGTTCTCAATTTTGGTTGAATGCTATCAAAGTAACACTTGATAGTATCTACTTATATATATATATATATATATATATATATATATAGGTGTGGATATGAAGTCAACAGCACTTGGTAACTGACAGTTTCTTGCCAATGCGATTTTCAAAGCAAATGCACATTATCCATAGTGCTCATTATCATAGAAGGGGCGTTTATATTTGAGTTAAGGTAGTGGACATGGATTCAACACCTGGTTACTGACAGTTTCTCACCAATGTGATCTTCAGACCAAACCTATAAACAAATTTCCACATTTAGTCTAAAGATCGCATAGGCGAGAAACTGTCAGTATCCAGGTGTTGACTCCATGTCCATGCTACCTTAACTCATATATAGAGATAGATAGATATAGATATATTCTCCCGAGGAAGGTGTACCTTGAACACTGAAACCATGGTAGTGAGAACAAATTTTTTTCTATAACTATAAATGCTCTATATTTTACAAAATATATTGAGCACTTTTGGATTAATTACTATTGCTACTACAATGAAAAAATGGTAGCAACTTTTGAGGAATATATATATATATATATATATATAATATATATATATTATAATGATGGATGGGTTTAGAATCCGACAATATGAGGTAGATAAAAGGATAAGTGAGCAAGAAATGAATAACTCAAAATAAATCAAGGGTTGAAATGATTTCATCCGTGTTGAATTTGAACACGGACGAAATCATTTCAACCCTTGATTTGTTTTGAGTTATTCATTTCTTGCTCACTTATCCTTTTATCTACCTCTATGTGTGTGTGAATAAAAGGAAGTGAATCCGACGGTATGTAGTATAATAAAAAATATATATTCTTTAATTAATTTTGTCTCTGAAAATTTAGTTTACTAAATTCATAAAACTCTAGCAGAGTGTTTGGCTATGTTTTTAATCTCCACTCCTTTCATTTACTTTCAGTGTGTGTTTGTGTATATAATATATATATATCACATGGATTAAGGGAGGGAGGTGAGAATAATTGTTTGGGATTTGGAATATGACAATCCTACTGACAGTTGATTTCACTTGTGACGTCTATTTCTGAGGAATTACAGACTTTTGCCAAAGAAAAATTGTATTAAGACGATGCTGATTTTGGTAAGAATCCAATACAGTCATCTTTTGCTGCATTCCAGTTTGGTAAAGAAAAACAAATCATACGAAACTATATAAGACTGTAAAGTTCAAGTATATTGTTGGCGTTGTATATATCACGAGGGTCTTTGAGAATTTTGCATAACCGATTCTGTTAACCATTACTACGGATGCGTCAAATTTACCATTGACTATTTGCTAGATTCGTCTTTTAGTTTAAAAAAAAAAAAAGACTATCATTACGAGCGTTAATCACAGCTGTTGGCGTCTGTTTTGTCAGCTATCTAGATTGTTCCACGCCCTCTTCAGACTATCGGCAGCAAAAAAAAATCTGTCCTGTGGGTATTCACTATAACTGACCCATGGGAGAAAAACCAGCTCAGACGATGGTCAAGGTTAGTTGGCATGAATGAAATTCATACAGATATTAGAATTTGTATTATTTGTTTTTTTTTTTTTTTCAGACTGTTGTCCTCATCTTCATTGTTATGTACACAACGTTTTGGCTGATGTGCTCTTCAGCCTTCTTCAGGTGTTTCTTGTTTAACTCGGGGAAAGTTCTTGAACTAGGGAACCTTTTCTTCAAATTCCGGAGTCTTCTTGTCGAACTTCATTGTGAAGGCTTCCAAGTTCGACAAAAACACCTGAAGAAGGCTGGAGGGCACATCAGTTGAAAACGTTGTATACATAACAATGAAGATGAAGACAATAGTTTGAAAAAATACAAATAATACAAATTATCAAGCCTCATCTCAAAAATTCAGATAGATATTAGAATGATGGAAGATTTTAAAAAAAGGACTCCCCCCCCCCCATTATCTTGACCTTTATTATTTCTTAGTTTATCATTATCATTATCCACCCTGTCGTCTGGGGTGTTAGAATGTACCGACTGCACCTCTGCAGAGGGGTAAGACTTCCCCAATGGGGCCACCTGTTGGCCGTGGATGGCGACCCGTGATGCTTAAGGATAGAACCCAGGTGGCTGAGCAGTCCATATTCCTCTGTAGGCTTTTCTTGGGCTAGACGGGCAGTCGGAGAGGCCCCCTTTGATCAATCAGCTGGCCACGTCAAGCCCTAGCACCTATATGATTGCCCCAATCCTACTGCCCTTATGGCAACCCCCAATCCTTCTTATCATATGGGTGTTGAAGGCAGTGGCTGATGGCCTACATGTCCTGGGAATGATGTTAAACTCTATCTGATGGTGAGGTTCCAGTTCTGGAGGTTTGGGGAATGTGGAGCACCCCTTCATCACCATTGCTCCCTGGTCCACTCTGACCTGGAGTGGTAGTACCTGTTAGGGTCCCATCTATGGGTTGAATAGAAAAACATGAGTTTATAAACAAAATTGTGCATTAATAATAAATTTTATTTCACAACTTTGTCGGCATTAAATGACCCATCGTGGTTGATATGCTGCAAACCAAACCAAACCAAACCAACCATTTACTCTTGTTAAGTCCTCTAAATGGCATCCAGTGTATGCAAGAGCTGGTGATTGTAAGTTTTTTCTGGTCAGCCTACACTAGTTCCTTCATATATAGGAGACTGATCCAAGCCTCAACCCTTTTTTTATCATATATGTGCTAGAAGTTCTTTGTGTCCTGGGTATGATGTTAAACTCTATCTGGTGATGAGGTTTCCGTTTAGAGGTCTGGGGAATGTGGAGCACCCTTCATCACCACTCCGAGTGGTAGTACCTGTTAGGGTCCTATCTATGTGTTAAATATAAAAAAATGTGTTTAAAATAAATTGAGTAATAATGAAGAATGAATAAAAACAAAAACGTCTTCAGCATAAAATGATCCAATGGGTTGACATGCTGTAAAACCCAACCAACCAACCTGCCTGTCTTGCAATGGCTTTATTAGCCATGAACATGTCTGCAATCAACATAACCACCCCCTTAATCGTTCTGCACAGAACTGATCAATGTAAGTTTTTACTGGTCGGCTCACACTGGTGTGTCCATGTGTAGGAGTCCATAAGAGAATTAAACTTATGAGTTTGTTCTTACTTCCCCAGCACTGTCGAGCATGTCCTGTTCATCTTAGTTGGATGTAGCGTGTGTTGGGCAGGAATAGCCTGGCAGAGCCCATCCATTTCCAGGTCTATATCTGGTTTAAATTCATTGTTTTCCGTCTAAACCATAGGTGGAGGTAGAATAGTTGGATTCATACCTTTCCCAAGCATTATATGACATGCAAGCAACCTTGGTCAGGATTTGAACTCTGGTAGCTGAGTTCACTTCTTACAACAGTAACTATTACGCCACAAATACCTCATAGGTTTATCTAGGGTTTTATAAAATAAGCGGGATGGATGGAAGTTAACTATTCAAAATTCAGTTTTAATACTTGGGGTTGGGGGTGTTTATGCAGGGGCTTGTCATAAAGATAGCCCCTTTTTTTTTTTTTTTTAATAATCAAAACAATCATGTTGAAAACTAAAGCTATTACTAACTAGGATTTATTTATTTATTTTTAGTTGAATTCTCGTTAGTATTTAGTATCACCACAACTTCCTAGCAGCCATCTTGCCCCCCCCCCAAAAAAAAAACCTCAACGTTCTTGTACCATCTTTTGCTCAATCTCAAATTTGTTTCCACTGTAATATAACTGTTCAATTTTGGTTGAAACCACAACAGTATTAAACTTTTAAAAAGATGAATGGGAAAATATATATTTGTATGGATGAAATTTATTATATGCTGACACGTGTTTCGACCTGTGTACATATGGTTTTCTATCATTAGTTTATTTCACATTTAAAATAATTTTAAATAGAATACTGTATATATATATATATATAAACAAATTCCTGTCAACACACGTCAGCATATGATAAATTTCATCCATACAAATATATATTTTTCTATTTATCTTTTCAACATATCTGTCAGATTCATATATATATATATATATATATATATATATATATATATATATATATATATATATATATATACTAACCCCTGCACAGTCAATTTATTATACAAGGTCAATTTAAGCAGAGTTTAACAGGTTTGAATCAGAGTTTTCCTTCTCCTAGACTGGTTATCTAACCAAGGTTGCAGTCTGCCCTATTATTTTCCTATAGTTGGAGGGAGAATAGTTGGATTCATACTTTTTCCAAAGGTATTAAACTATGTGAAATGCAAACAGCTTTGTCCAGGATTTGAACTCAAGTCAACAAGTCCATTTCTGACAACACTAACCATGACACTACGTGCCTCCCATACAAATAGCTACTCTTAAATGCTGAATTTTGATTGTATACCAGAATGAACCTTTGCTTTATATAAACAATCTTCTCTTCAGGTAAAATTTTACCACCTTTTGTCCAATAATACAAGGTGTTTCAAAAACAATTTGATACCATTTCATAATCTGATAATTTGACCAATTTTTGCTCAAATGATCTCAACATGTGTAGAAACAACTCAAAAATTCGATTAAATCATACTTAATACATAAATTCCATCATTGTATGTCACCCTGCTGAAAGAAAAAAAATACTAAAAATCGGGGAATTAACCGAATTTAATGAAATTTTCACTGTTGATATATTAATGAATAAAAATATAATGCACCAGTTATTTTATTTAAAAACTTTTACATTTTTTCAGGTCAGTTAACTTTGAACCATGTATCTTTGAGGCATAACACAGATTTACAAACATACGTAGTTCAAAGTTAATTATTAATTTGTAATTTAATTATCATCATCATGTTGCGGATATCCACAACAATCTCTTGCCAACCATCCCTATCATTCATTGCCAGCATCCAGTATTTGCACAGAGCTGGTCTATGTACATCATTGCTGGACGGCCACACTGGCATGCCCATGTGATGGCTTCCACAGAAGAGCATCACTTATGAGTTCATCCTTGCTTCTCCAGCAGTGCACATGTCTTGTTTGCCTCATATGGATGGTTTGTGTGATATGGGGCAGGTGGCCGTACAGCTGTTTTCTTGTGGGGCGTTGTTTCCACGTCTTGTTTAAGATTGCATGCAGCATTCTTGTCCAGCCCCCATCTAGCTTATTCTTAAGGAGCTTCCTTAGGGTCCAAGTAGTGCAGCCATACAGTAGCACTGATACAACTACGGCTTGGAAGAACTGTTGCTTTAACTTGTCAGTGAGATTGGATTTCCATATCGCTGACAATCTGTTTAAAGCAGACCATGCCTTTCCTATGCGTGCATTAATGTCGCTTTCTGTAGATGAGATATTGTAATCTTATGTATATTATATGTAATCTATGAGTCAAAAAGTAATGCCATTTCCTTTATTTCATGTGATTTTTTTTTTTTAAAACTAAGACCTTTATTGAGACCTTAACGAGGCTCGGAGCAAAAATCCGATGAATAAGACCCAACTTGCCAATTGACAATGTCCTCCTTCTGCATGACAATGCTCGACCACACCCAAGTATCAGGACAAGGAAGAAAATCACCTCATTTGAGTGGACAACTTTACCGCATCCTCCATACTCACCAGATTTAGTGCCTTCAGACTATCATCTCTTTGACTCCATCAAGAGGGTTTGAGAGGCAAACATTATTCCAGTGACGAGGAAGTGAAATTTGTAGTGAAGAAGTGGCTCAAAGAACAGTCAACAGAATTTTATGGAGCAGGAATATATGCTCTCATTCGAATGTGGAACATTGCTATTGAGAGAAACGGTGACTATGTGGAGTAGTAGGGATGTGATCCACAGAGGACCAGCTTCATTTTGATGTATGATACATGTTCCTGTGTTGGTAATTATACCTGTCTTAAAGAAAATGGCATTACTTTTTGACTCACCCTCGTAATAACTTGATCATTCTCATTCAAATGATCCCAAAACTTATCAGCATGTGTAGAAACAACTCAAAAACTCTGTTTAAATGGCTTTTCTTTTCCAATGAATGCATTTCTATTTCTGTAAAAAAAAAAAAAAATAAACAGTGGAACCTCAGTTCTCAAACAACTCTGAAGTTGAACAATTTGAGTAAAAAAGGCCTCAGTTGTTGAACAAATTTTTTGAACTTCAAACACACAAATCAAGCCATGATTGCCAATAGGCAAACCAATGATAGTCAAATGGCTGGTCGAATCTACCCAAGCAGCATCAATTAGCATCAGTCACCATCTTGAATGAGTAGCTGATATCGTATTTGTACAAATTCTTCTCTTTATTTGCGTTTAATCTCTATTTTATGGCTACTTTAACACTTACTCATGTATCGTAAGAAAGTCAGCAGTGATACTACTTGAATGGAAAAGAGGAAAGTTGTGAGAGCAATAATAAAATTGAAGGAATAATCACCAAGTTTGAGAATGGTGTTCAAGTCTCTGATCTTGCAACACAATATGACATGGTGAAATTGACGGTTTCAACTTTTCTGAAGAATAAAGAAGCAATGAAACACATTCTTATGGGACATATTGTTCCAGTTTTTAAACAAATTGGTTCTCGAAATTGATTTCTTCCAAAATTATGTTCAAGAACCAAAGTTCAATTGTATAGAAAACATAAAATATAGGATTTTTAATTGTTTCTACACATGTTGTTAAAATTAGATTACAAAATGATGTCAGTTTTTCTGAAACACCCTGTAGTTATTACAGTGAATGTTTTATACATTCACTATATATTTATATGAAAATGTAAAGACTATTATTGGACAGGTAGTGCAAATTTCTTAGGGATGGGGTTGATATAAGCAGTAATTTTTTTTTTTTTTTTTTTTTTTTTTTTTTTAAAATTTTTTTTTTTTTTTTTTTTTTTTTAAATTTTTTTTTAATGGATTCTGTCAGTTTTATGCCAACTTGATAAAACTGAAATGATCTGACTGAATCTAACATTTTTTCTCTGTCTCTCCTTTTAGTTTCGAGCCACTCTTCAGATGGTGGTCTCTCCTGGAGATCCTCGTGATGATCTTGATTACTTCATCAAAATTGGTGAAGGTTCAACTGGTATTGTGTGCATTGCTACACAGAGGACTACAGGGCAACGAGTGGCTGTTAAGAAAATGGACCTTGGCAAACAGCAAAGGCGAGAATTGCTATTTAATGAGGTAAGGGGTTTGCTTTTTTTATTATTTACAAAAAAAAAAAAAAAAATAACTGTCCGGGCAGTGTAAAAATAAATTTTTGAAAGATATTGCCTGATTTGAAATAAATAAAATAAAATATTATTTAAAAAAATTTATTATTTACTTAAAAAGCATCATATTCACTCCACTTCACTGACATTTGTTTTGTTTTAACAGTAGGGACCTCCAAAACGTTTCTAAAAAAATTTCTGATTTAATTATTCAGACTCTTATCTTTCTAGAAAATTTAAAAATCATACAAGTAAAATATATTTTGTCCAGATTTCATAAAATTAAATAAGGGGAGGGTGAGTCGACTTAAGAAAAAAAATTATTTCCCCTATTTTAGCAAAAAACTATTTTAAACATAAATTCATCTAAAGGTGAATAAGTATCGAAATTTTCATGAAAATTTGACAATTGATTTTTCATAGAATTTTAATATTTTTATGTAGTAAGGATACTGACTACCAATTGAATACTCATTGATAGATTTATTTAATCCCTGAAATGACTGTGACATAAGCAGTGATGTAGTTTTGGTTACAGACTAATAGAGACCAAATCTCGATTATTTGTCTGGATTTTTATTGTATTTTATTTATTGGAAAAGAAGACATCTCAAAGAAGCAGTGCATATGTTGGCCTACAGTGACCTCATGAGTAGTGTCCTGGGTATGACGTTAAACTGCATCTCATAGTGAAATTCCAATTTTGGAGCTCTGGGGAGTGTGGAGTACCCCTTCATCACCATTACTCTCAGGTCTCTCTGACCCAGAGTGGTAGCACCTGTTAGGATCCCATTTATGGGTTAAATAGAAAATATTGAGTTTTAAAAAATTGATTTTAAATAAAATTTAAAAAATGTTTGAAATAGAATACCTATCAATAATGAATAAAACAAAATGTCTTTGGCCTAAAATAACCCAACAAGGATTGATATGACGTAAAATCCAACCAACTAAGTACATAGGTGAATACAATATGTCAGCTGGGACTTTAGAATACACCGACTGCACCTTTGCAGCGGGGTAAGACCCCCCCTCCCCAATGTGGCCACCAATGTGTGCTAGTTGTGGGATTGGTACCTGTGATGCTTAAAGATGGAACTTTGGTGGCCTAGCGCTCTATGACATGCAACACTCCACTTTGGCTCTTACTTAGGTTAGACGAGCAGTCTGAGAGGCCCCCTTCGATCAATCAGCCGGTCATGTCAAGCCCTAATACCTATATGATCGTCTCAACTCTATTGCCCTTATGGTAACCTCCCAATCCTTTTTTATCATATATATACTAGAAAGTGGTGGCTGAGGGTCTTATTGTCCTGCATATGACGTTAAACTCTATCTGATGGTGAGGTTCCATTACTCCTAGGTCCACTCTGACCCTGAGTGGTAGTACCTGTTGGGGTCCCATCTATGGGTTAAATAGAAAAACATGAGTTTAAAAAAAGATGTTTTTTTTAAAATTGAGGACCCATCAAGAATGAATAAAACAAAAACGTCTTCGGCATGAAATAACCCAATGGGTTGACATGCCGTAAAACCCAAACAACAACCAGTATGAAACCTGGAACCTTGTGATTCCTGGGCAAATGGGTCCCATCTATGGGTTAAATAGAAACAAAAGTGTTCTAAAAATATAGTTTAAAAAAATGTTTTTAAAAACGTTGAATACCCAACTAGAATGAATAAAACAACATCATCAGCATAAAATAACCCAATGCTTGACATGCTGTAAACTTCAACCAACCTGAGCGAATGTTCTACTGACTGAGCTAAACCAGTGGTTAAAGATTATCTTGATTTTCTTGATCCCCTCTCAGCCTTGTTATTATTTGGAAAGGACTCTGATTATAATTAAAACAGGACTTTATTTGAATAGAATGTGTCCTGAGATGAATAGATAGTGAACTTTGAAATATCCCATCATACAGGTAAAAAATACCAAGAAAATTTAGTACAGCCTTGGGAGAAATTTGGTAGGCAAAGAGTTAAGCCACTCAGAGCAGCTCTTTCACCACACCCAAGAAAAGTACAAAAAACTGATGTTTAGTTCATTATAATTGAGCAGAAGAGCTCAGATTACAATAATAATAGGACTTTATTTGAATAGAATGAGTTCTGTGGTGAATAGATAGTGAACTTTGAAATATCCCATCATACAGGTAAAAATATACCAAGAAAATTTTGGTACAGTCGTGGGGGAAATTTGGTAGGTAAAGAGTTAAATATTATCTTAATTTCCTTGATTCCCTTTCAGCCTCATAAGCATTTTGAAACTTTTCCATTCTAATCCTGTAATTGATTGTTTGTTTCTAACAATTGGCTAATCCATTGATTGAACCTTTTTTGTTTGTATGACAGGTGGTTATTATGCGGGACTATCATCATCCGAATATTGTTGACATGTATGAAAGCTATCTTGTTGGAGATGAATTGTGGGTTGTGATGGAATACCTGGAAGGAGGAGCTCTCACAGACATTGTCACTCACAGCAAGTAAGTAGGATATTGGATTATTTCCTGGCTTTTTATATATATATATATATATATATATATATATATATATATATGGTAAGATATGAAAAACACAGATGTTGTTCAAATAAAGTTCTTTATTCTGCTGATATTGCAATATTTTATGTTGTATTAAATATGAAAACAGTTTTCATAAACTGTCTTCATATTTAACACAACATAATATGCTCTGAAGATTTTAACAAATCGAAATATTGCAATATCAGCAGAATAAAGAACTTTATTTGAACAACATCTGTGTTTTTCATATTATCTTACTCTTATATACTTACTTACTTATCTTACTCTTATATACCGTCAGATTCATTTCCTTACTTTTAACTATAATATACTGACAAGAGGCCCTCCACGAACAACTATATATATAAGAAGGGGGAAAAAAAGAATTATATTTGGTTGAAAATCATATATATGAGAGAGAGAGAGAGAGGGACTGGTTTTTAACCATATATAATCCTTTTTACTTTTTTATCTTTTTTTTCTTTCTCTTATCTTTTAAACATTTTATTTGTTGCAGGTATATAAACACTATTTTTTCTTTTCTTTTTTAATATTTTATTTTTTCTCATCTCTGAAGATTTGATTTTATTTGTTACAGATATATAAGTAAATAGATATCATTTCTTCTTTTTTTTTTTACTCCAACTCTCCATTTAATAAAGACATGTACTTAAAATTGAGAATTGTAAATAATATCATCATATAATTCATTAATGAATGAAAGAAAACTGAATTGTGTGGGAGGAGGGGGGATTTGTGTATACTATTTGGGGGTGAAAACTTGTGTATATTATTAGGGTAAAAAAGAAACTGAAATGTGTATATTATTTGGTTAAGAATCAAAAAACTATTGTTGGGGCATTTTAATTCATTGTTTATATTTAAGAATTTAAAATTTCTCTTAAAAGTATTTGATGGTAAAATTCGAAAAGTTTCCATTTGTGATTGTGCACTAAGCAACAAAATAAATTTAAAAATTAAAAAAGAAAGAAAAAAAAAGGGGAAAAGAAAAAAAAAATTTGAAAAAAAAAAAAAAAGGGAATTAGTTTAATGAAACAGTTTTATGTATCTTTATTTGTCTTGAAGGTAAACAAGGGAGATAATCCAAATTTTTTTGTTTTAATAATGCTAAGGTTTTATTAAACCTATATCAACATTTATTTTTTTATTTTCTCATATAAATAATTCCTATTAAAAGTTACTGCTTCTTCTTAAAGATTTTTTCTTTTTTCTTTTTAGCTAAAAGTTTTGTCAATTCTACTCTTTTTTTTTTTTTTTTTTTTTTTTTTTTGTCACAATAAGAATTTAAAATTTCTTCTTTCTATTAAAAAAAAAATTAAAAATTTTTTTTTTAATTTTCAGAATGGATGAAGTCCAGATAGCCACTGTATGCAAGGCTTGTCTTCAAGCTTTAGCCTATTTGCATTCCCATGGGGTGATACATCGAGACATTAAATCAGATTCTATATTATTAGCCCGTGACGGAAAGGTAAGTATTTTTTAAATGTAAAAAAAAAAAAAAAAAAAAAATTTTTGTTCAGATTTGTCTAATTTCATATAGGGAAAAATATTTGATTTTGTAAAAATTTGAATAGTCTTCTTTTTATTTATTTATATATATATATATATATTAATCACATTTGTGTCAAGAAGTCTGGTGGCATTTTATGCCTTGAACTAGTAGTAACAATATTATAGCTCGAGAAACTACACTTGAACTCAAGTTTGTCATCTGAGGATGACTTTAGTTTAAGGTAAATAAGAAACATCTGAACAAGGCCCAAGGATACAGTGGCCTGAATGTTGTGTTTATACATACCACAATAAAGTATTTGATAATGTTTATCTATTTATGTTTTTTAATTCTTTCAGGTGAAATTATCAGATTTTGGATTCTGCGCCCAAGTTAACCCTGATCTTCCCAAGAGAAAATCTCTTGTTGGTACACCTTACTGGATGGCACCTGAGGTTATATCTCGTTTACCTTATGGACCAGAGGTAAATTTACAATTTTAATTCATTACTTGTCAGTTTTTATATACATTAACTTTATTTGCTATTGATAAAAAAAAACTGTTTCCTGGGTATGATTGTGGCAGAATGAGTGGGAATATAATTTCTAAGATGAAAAATTGGTGGTTTGAAAAGAAAGACAAGAAGCTTGATTATGATTTTGGCTGGGTGTTAGGGGAAGACAGACGCAAGATGACAGTCTGTACTCTGAGGCCATTTACTTGGCTCAAAGTAAAATAGATCTCAAAGAAAAACAACAAGTCTTGTGTTCGTTATTAAAATCTATCAACGGACACAAAGAACCAGAGCTAAGAGTGCGATGAGTAAAAGAGATTATGAGAAAGTTGATAATTTTGGCTGGGTGTTTGGAGAAGACAGACACAAGATGACGGTCTGTACTCTGAGGCCATTTACTTGGCTCAAAGAAAAATAGAGATCTCAAAGAAAAACATCAGGTCTTGTGTTCGTTATTAAAATCTATCAATGGGCACAAAGAAGAAAAGACCAAGATGAAAACCCCAAGTGGTCCCTGAGAGAATCCAGCTACTGAACAGCCCAGATCCAAGATACTGAGATAGCAGAGAAGAAACAACATACCCAGATAGACGTTAAATGACCCAACCAGATCCATGAATAGTCTGGACATCTTTGGATCCTTTTACTTATTTAATTAGCCAGCTGTGACTTTGAGTGAAATATTTTAAAAAATCAACACCCCTGAAAAATTTGAGTGTCACAGGTTGGACAAGTCAAAGGGCTAACTAGATTTTGGTCTTTAAAGATCATTGGACATTCTTCTTGTCTAAGTAAGTAGGCAGAGTGGCCTTTTGTCAGTATCAGGGATAGTGAGGGAGTCTATCCCCTTTTCATTAATGCTAGACCGGGAAGATTTTTTTTCTTTTGCTGGGGTGGAGCCCCACATCTACCATCAGCTCCCCACTTTACTGCACAGATCCGATTACCAAATCTATGCTACTCATACGCTGAGTTGGCAGGGACTGGTATTGAACCTGGAACCTTGTGATACCGAGGTGGATGTTCTACTGACTGAGCTAAACCTGCCTCTCATCTAATTATCTGGCTGTATTTATAGATGTAATAATTCTTCAACAGTAGAATTGAATTTAAAGTGCCCCAGTTTCAATTGGTCAAATGAGCGAGAACTCCCAGATTCTTGCGAGTCTAAGACTCAACCAATCAAAATTGGGTTGATTGGTAAAACTGAGCAAAAGAAAGATTTTGGTTATTTCCTAGAAAGTCTAACATAAACAAAGGGGAACCACTCTTGATTGATGATTATTTATTTATTGATCTACTAGGAAAAAAGAAGACTGGTTTAGGGTTAGTTGAATGGGAAAATAAATAATTTATCAGTCAAGAGTGATTCCCCTTTGTTTATGTTAGACTTATAGGAAATAACCAGAAAGATTTCTATAAGCTCTTTTTAGTGATATAATGGGTTTAAACTAGCTGTAAAAATTTGAGTAAAATACAAAATAGGCTTCAATTGTATTGTGGACTGTCAATAACATTTTTAAATAGTTCCACAACTGTCTTTCTAAAAGATGGCTTTCAGCATTAAATAACCAATGAAGATTGATATGCCATTAAACAAAAAAACAAACTCTATGCTGATTATTGGGAGTTCAGAACACCATTGGGTCCGGGGTTCTTTTTTCTATTTTGTTTTGTTTTTTTTAACACAATGCTCTGATATTATTGTGAAATAAATATAGCTTTCTTATAATTCATACACAATTATATTTTATTAAAGTAACTATTTATATTTAATGATAATCATTGGTTTGCACACAATTATATGATTTCATGTAATAATAATCCTTGGTAAACAAATAGATCTGTGTAAAAATTATGGTGTAATGGATAACATACTGGACTGTGATATCGTAGTAAACGAGTTTGAATTAAGGTTGTGCTTTTGGACTAATCCCCTAAAAGTAAGTTGAATATTGAGTCCATGACACTATTCTTTTTTAACATAATGCTTTGATGTTATTGGGTGATAAATATAGCTTAGACAAATGGAGGGAAAGAAAATATATTTCATGTGCAAAACAAAGATTTTAACAAGTTCTATTCAATGATATAATGGGTTTAAACTAGCTGTAAAAAATTTTGAGTAAAACATAAAAATAGGCCTCAATGGTATTGTGGACTGTAAAATGTATTGGAAAATGATTTTTACTATTTACAGTCCCCAACACCACTGAGGCTATTTTTGAAAAGTGGAGAGAGAGAAAAATATATTTAAATGCAAAAAAGATTTCAACAAGCTCTATTCAATGATATTATGGGTTTAAACTAGCTGTAAAACCTTTTGAGTAAAACAGAAAAATAGGCCTTAATGGTGTTGTGGACTGTGAATACAATTGAAAATGTTTTGTTTTTTTTTGTTTTGTTTTTCTTGTAAACTTGTGTTCACACTTTATAGTTGTACAAATGATCTTAAAAATGTTTTTTTTTTCTTTCTTCTCCGAATTTAGGTGGACATTTGGTCATTAGGCATTATGGTGATTGAGATGGTTGATGGAGAGCCACCGTTTTTCAATGAACCCCCACTGCAAGCTATGAGGAGAATCAGAGACATGCCACCACCCAAGCTCAGAAATGACACAAAGGTATGTAGATAGATAGATATATTCCATTGGCATTGCAGTCTCGGAAGACTATAATAATGAAATTTATTGTGTACAGTGCTCCACAGCTCATCAAAGTCTCATGTCTAGTACATAGAATAATGTATTAGTGTCAGGAACATGGATAGCATATAGTAATAATATACAAGTATGTGTACGTGCATATGTGTGTTCCTGAAGTTACAATGCCTCCTGTAACTGTGAAGTCCAATGTTTGAAAAACATTCTCGACCACAGATGTCGCATATGAAGGCTGTCCCTGAAGATGTTGATGTGCCAGTGCTTTGTTGCCACTGCTTTCTTCTGGACCTCTTGGCTTCATGGTGTTGCGCCAGGGTGGCTTCAGACATGAACAGTCTGCTTAAATGTTGGTATCTGTATATAGTCATTTTTAGAAGAAATTATTGCCTGATTTATCTAATCATCTCGACAATTATTTTCGGACGTAGTTTATATTTTTCTCTGTACATACATTGTGTCTATGGTACTCTGGTGTGAATATTACTGTCATCAATAGTATTAAATTTGAATACGCACATATATATATATATATATATTAAATATACCAACTTGTTGGTAAATCCTCGCGGTGAGAAAAAACCCAGCAAATAGTTTGATTGTAAAAATATACTACCAAACATCAACCGGGAAGAAAAAAAATTTTGTAAGAAAAGGCCAAGATAATTGTACCAGCAAAAAAAATAATCTATTAGTACAATATTTTGGCCAAAAGAAAAAAATTTATATATATATATATATATATATATATATATATATATATATATAAGATATATATATATTCATACAAACCCGCCAGGAGACTAAAGCTAATAAGTAAAAAGTGCTCAATACCTAAGTAGAGCAAATAATAAAGATAAATCTAATGAGTCAGACGAACCTACTAAAAGTTTCGCTTAATGCTCTTCAGGGCTAAGATCTGACTCTTAGCCCTGAAGAGCATTAAGCGAAACTTTTAGTAGGTTCGTCTGACTCATTATATATATATATATATATATATTATATATATATATATATATATATATATATATATATATATATATATATATATTATATAATGGAATTTGCTTTTGAAGCATTGTTAAGTAAAGCATATTATTATTTATATTTTTTTAAGGCAATTACAATGCATATATCGTATAAAATTCGATAATTATTGAAAATAATCATGACAAGCAAAGTCAGTGAATAACGTGCGCGACGTGGAACACCATACAGCTGTTTCAATTTTATTAAGTCTCATCAGCGGAGTATACCACAATCTCCCTCTGACAGAGATCGAAACCGAGAACCCAGCACACAAAATCAGAAACTCTACCTCTGGGCTACCGGCCTGTAGCACACGATACATGCCAAATTAACCTGTCAATGATAAATACGCCACTACTATACATAGTACAGTGAGCGTTGAGAGGATCGCAAATCAGGCCTTTGCTCAAGCGTAAGAAATAATGGAATTTGATAATTTGCTTTTGAAGCATTAAGTAAAGTATATTATTATTTATATTTTCTGTACAGTGTTCCACATCACACGTTATTTGCCGAGTTTGCCTGTCATGATTATTTTCAATAATTATCGTATTTTATACGATATATGCATTGTAATTGCCTTAAAAAAATATAAATAATATATATAAATATATATATATATATATATATATATATATATATATATTTCGTGCTACTGCAAGAAACTTAAGTAGGTAATTTTTAAACTGTTCGATTTTAATCATCTATTTAGCTCTTTATATTAAGCACTTTTTAATCGGTTTTAGTGAAAAAAAAAACTCGAAGTAGATAAGATTGTATACTTATTTGCTTGGTGGATTTAATGGTAGATGCGGTATATATATATATATATATATAATATATATATATATATATATTATATATATATATATATATGCTTACAAATATTTCATGGGTATCTTCAATTAGTCCTAATATAGTGTGATTCATCCCTACCCCAGCAAAAAAAAATGTTAACGCCTTGTGGGGAGTAACTTTATGATATAATTTCACTCTCCACATGATTACCATCCCTGTCATCACATTTTTAGAATCTCCCAGAGGTGAATTAAAAAATGTTAATATTTCTATGGGAGTATATCTTTATTAGAAAAGTTGTTCTGATATTATAGAGACCACCTGGAGTGGATTTCAATAATGTGTAAACAAGTGGAAACTTAAACATCATAATATCATAAAGGTCTTCTTATAGAAATGTTGGTTATCTGAACAGTAGCTACATAAATGAGAGTAATCTCCCTTTATTTGTTTCACTTTAAGGAAGCCTTATGTTTTGGTCGGCCATTTTCATTTCACCGTAAATCTACACTGAAAATACAAATTTGTTTGAATCACTACAACTGAATGTTTTAACACGAAAATATAAAATGTGTTCTTAATTGTGCTGGCGCATTATTTGAAATGAACTTAATTGTTATTAAGAACACATTTTATGATATTTTCATGTTAAAACATGTAGTTGTATTGATTCATATTTTCAGTGTAGATTGAAATGAAAATGTAGGTGAAATGAAAATGGCTGACCAAAACATAACGGCTTCCTAAAAATGAAACAAACACGGGGAGATTACTCTCATTTATATAGCTAATGTTCAGATTACCCAAAAATTTAAAAGGACGCAGTAAAAATCATATCCATGCATCCCAGTGTTTTTCTTTTTTCTTCCCTCACAATTTCAAGCTAACTGTAAATACATTTCAAGAAATTAATTTCTTAGAAATTAATTACACAGGATAGGTTACACGGTAGGAGTTAGATGGTTTTAGTTATTTCCCCAGATCATAAATAAAAACCTACAATTTATTAAGAAATTTTAGTTGGGACCCATAAATTTCTCCGGGGATTCGTTCAAAGCAAATATGTGCATCTTGGGATGCACTAAATTAAAAAGCTATCAGCATCACTGCATGTATATGAGTTCTTATTTGAAACAGAAAACAGATTATTTAGAAATCTATAGAAATATACAAAAAATTTCCCATGAATTCTGTTGCCATTTCAATAAAATTTAGCAGACTGGTGAAACTCATATGTAAACACATATGGATTGAAATAGATCTATAACTGTTAATATGACCGTTATTTAAGCCTTTTTCTATACCAAATATATTGCTCTGTACAAAATTATTGAACATTGAACTCTCAACTTGAACCAGACCAACTTAAACATTCCATTGTTAAAAAAGGCCCACCATAGAATCATCCTAACACCAACTAACCTGCTGATATACCTATTGGTGTAATGGTTAGCAAGCTTGATTCGCAAACCATTGTGAGTGAATTTGATTCTCAAGCTTAATAAATAACATTATCTATCTATCTATCTATCTATCTATCTATCTATCTATCTATCTATATATATATATATATATATATATATATATATATATATAAAGAAAGGAAGTGAATCCGATGGTATGTAGTATATTAGGAAAAATGAAAAAACACAGGTTTAAATATATATATTAAAATTTACCACTAAACCATTCTAAATCAGTAAAATACAGTGCACAAGAACGCAATGTCACAATATTTCAAATATAAGTTTTTATCCAGTTTTATTTTATAGCTGAAATATTGTATGTATGTATGTATGTATATATATATATATATATATATATATATTATATATATATATATATATACACACACACACATATATACATACATGTGTGTATGTTGTAAATATGAACGTGCAATGAAAATGATTCCATAACATCTAGGCATAAAATAACCTTAGGTGAATTAACATGCCTTAAAATCAATCAATTCTGATCATTATAAATTTTCATGGAGATAACTTTTACGTGTTAATTATAGAGTCCTTATTTGTGATTATAAATTCCATAAATAGGACGTAACTCAACGCTGAATTTAGTGACCATGAAAATCATTTTTTGTGCAAGTGAGACAATTACCGTATTTGAGGCCATATAAGACGCACCTCCATTTCAGAAGGTCAGAAAATGTTTTTAGTGTATTTAAGCTTATATTGTTGAAAACAGTCTAGCTGTACATTACACAAGCAGAAACATAGCTGTATAAAAACAATTTGGCAGTACAAACAAGCAATAAGCATACACAAGACATCTCAATAGCAGGAAATAATCTTCTATTAATAATGAAGATTCGCTGTCTATCTGTCTGTAATGAAAACTACGTCACTGCTTACGTCACAAACCTAATACCGCCATACTCCAGCCCTCTTTTCAGTAACAAGAAGTTAACTAAAAGATTCACAAATAAATAAATACCTACGATTTTGTGTAAAATCTATGTGTATAATATTCAAAATAGTTGTCTAATTGATAATTAATAGATGCATGTGTAAGGTGCAAAGGTTATGACAAAGTCATAACTCGTTGGAACGCAAACAAACTCCGACAAAGGTTGAGGGACAAAACATTTTATATAACAGCACAAAAATTAACAGGGTACATAATACATACATACATACATAAGTAATATACAGTTACATGTAAAAGGGATAAACATAAAAGCAACAGACATGAGACTAGGAATAATCCATACTGTATAAATCACTTACAGTAATGTAAGGGGGGGCCAAAGCCCCAACGAGAAAGGGGTAGTCATAAGACTACCTCATGGTGTCTCGTAGGTCAGCAGGCAAAGAGAGAGAAAACAAGTTCAAATCAGCCGCTTAAATACACCAGACTCCTAGCGAGAACCAGCGACACTATACGGGCAGACAACTCTCCGGGCAATTACGAAAATAACCCCACACATGCAACATTTTATTTGAGGGAGACAGAACTTAGTTTCCATTTCAAATTGTTTTATATTTTTTACTCCTTTAATAAATTTGATGATTTTACTTATGATACAAACCCTCTGACATTGAATTTTTAACTCCCTCTCCCTCAGGTAATATCTTTCAAAAAATTATTTTTACACTGCGCGGAGGGTGTTTAATTTTGCTAGTAATAATAATAAAACTTCACTTACGATATACAAGACGCAGGGCAATTTTTTGAGCAAAAATTTTGGAAATACAGCGAGTCCTATATGCCATGAAATACGGTAATCAACAACAATGAAAAATATTCATTAAAACAATAGATTCACAAAAAGTATTTCTTTTTGAGTTTAAAAAACAAAATTATACAACATATTTAATCTGACTTGTACAACAAAAGGATGAATTTATATGAATGTATGTATTTGAGATTGAGGCTTGATATGAATAATTTTGATATTTCGGACTGTTGTCCTCATCTTTATTAACATTTAGGCCACAGTAGCCTTGGGCTTTGATTTAGGTGTTTTTTTGTTTTTTTTAATTATTTTAAAATAAGTTATCTTCAGTCATTATTCTATGTATTATACATGTACCTTTTGATGAGTTGTAGTACACCTGGGCACTATACACAATAATTTCATTATTATAGAATTAAACAAAAATGCATTAGCCTATTATTTACTATGTTTTTAGCTGAACTCCTAGTGCGGAACCCTAAAGTTCTGTGAAACACCAGTTGAGAAAAATTGATTTAATGATTGTATTGTATTGTATACAGACATTCCGATAGCTACACATCCTGCATCCCTGTAGTGTAAAAATCTAAAAGGACGCAGTAAAATCATATCCATGCATCCCAGAGATTCACATAGGGACGCAATTTTTCCATAAAAAATCCTGATACACTTATTTATTTTTTGTGGGGGATTTTTGTAAAATTGACAACCATAAATTAAATTCTATCATTGCTTGTATAGTCATAATCTAAAAAAGACATTCCAATTAAAGGAAATACTGTATAAAACATACACTAAGAAAAACTTTAAATAAATTAAATTCTATTGTTGCTTGTGTTGTAGTAATAAAAAAACATTTCAATTAAAGGAAATACTGTATAAAACATACACTAAGAAAAACTTTACCACAAGTTTATATTCTGTTAAAAAAAAATATTGAGTAGTTTTTTAAAGAAAAATTGGAGAAGATTTTTGCTAATGTTCCCCAGTGAGTTTACATAAAGTTAACAATATATATTTTTTTTTCCATCTTGCAGATATCTCCTCGCCTGCAGGCATTCATTGAAAAGATGCTTGTACGGGATCCTTCAGCTCGGGCTACAGCCTACGAGCTCCTTCAGCATCCTTTTATTCAGCAATCGGATCATCCAAGTTGTCTCATTCCACTGATTAGGAATCTTCGACACAGTCCTTGCTAGGACCTCTGACGAACAACAAAAAATAAAAAATAAAACAAAAGACAAAACCCACTTCGAATATTGACTCATACATATGCAGGTCTTATTTTTTTAAGATTTTTTTTTTTTTTTTTTTTGTAATGACTGAAACGGCAACAGCATTGACCATTATTACAAAGAAATCTGACCTGATACCACTGCTGAATCCTACCAATCCTGACAAGATAACGATGAGGGGTGGACGCATTTGGATAAGAATAAAAATGACTCAACCTTTTTGCTATCAAAATATTTTTGTCAAATGCCCCATGGAATTAAATCTTATCAATGGTCATAAATGCTGTAGTCAGAACAAAAGCAGTTAAAATATATATATATTATATATATATATATATATATATATATATATATATTATATACGCACACACACACACTCAAACATATACACATATATGTATGTATATATATATATGGCCGGAAGCTCTATACCAGAGGTGCTGTATTTTTTTTTTTTTTTTTGTCTGTAAAAACTGAATTTCCAAAATGAGGCAAAATTGAATTATATTATGTTTTTTAAAAATTAGTTCTACAATATTTTCAAAAAGATGATTTTTTTTTTTTTTAAATTTTCTTTCTTAGTTTTTGTGTTTATTGTTAATTTGGTTGTGCTTGTATTGGTTTAAAAATCACTTTTCACTGGTCACAAATAAAAATTAGGTTTTGTTACTTTTTCTTATTTTAATCAATTTTACCTGTCCGTCAAGTATAAAAAGGGAACAGTATAATTTTTATTTATCTTTTTTTTTCTTTCTGCAGTCTTGACAGGTGGTGATTTCTGATTGGATGATTAAGTGGGTGGGGTTGATAACTGAATTCTCATTGGATATTAGTTGGAGGAGGGGGGTAGATGAGAAAAATATTAAATTTTAGCCAAGTGACCATGTGACACCAAAACAAAATAAAATAAAATAAAAAAGAAATTATTATATCAGTTTTAAGTTTATATTTTTTTTTTCTTCTTTTTAAATTTATTTTTACAATAACTGTGGAAAAAAAAAATAATGCTGAAAATTTACGGCCTTTGTCCAGAAAGTCATTCTCAAGAAATTTTATTTTAATATCTGGAGAGAAAAGTTTACACCAGAAAGAAGATATTTTAACGCGTTTCTCCGGATTTGAGATGCTGGAAAATTTGATTTTTTTCCCCCCTTTTTTAATTCTGTTGAAATTGAAATAATATTTGGGATGGGTCTTAAATTCTAAAAATGACCTCAGTTTGCTTTCAGACTTTTTTGATAAAATTAACCTCAAATTGCTTCAGCCTTTTTTATCTGAACGACAAAAAAAAACCATGAGTGCCCTTCTACAACAAAATAATAATTAAAACAAAAAAAGAAAAAAGCACTTTGATTGCAAAATCGAATTTAAACCATTCAAACTGCCAAATTGCCTTGATTTTAATAAAGTAAAAAAAATCCCATGGCAATAATTCGGATAATTTTAATATTTCAATCATGCCCACGTTGCTTCAATGAATAAGGTTTGTACAGTTTGAAGCAACAAAAATTGAGATGTTGAAACAATAACAAAAAAAAGAAAAATTAGGTTGTGATCAAATGCCTTTTTTTGTAAAATACAAAACAAAACAAAAAAAACAAGAAAAAAAACAAACTTTTTTTAAGAAAATAAAACCAATTACCTAAAGTGATAATCTTTATTTAAAAATCAACAATGATATTGATAATGGCATATTAAGGCGGACTTTATTTTTTATTTTTATTCAACCACAAAATGTAAATTTTTTTTTATTTTTTATCTTTATTTTATTTTTTTTTTAAGGAATGGTGTGGGAGATTTTTTTGCACAATTGAGAAAAAAAAAATTGATTAAACATGCAATTTAAATTTAGAACAAAAAATGTAAAAATTAAATTTGAAAGTCTTGAGCCTGTTGCAAAATATAAGAATAAAAGTTGACAAAGAACAATGCTTTGTGTTTTGTTTTATTATTTTTCACTTTTTTTTTTTTATCTAATTGTCATTTTTTTTTTTTTTTAAATATTTTTTTTTTTTGTTTTTTCATGAAATTTTTTTTTTTTTTTTCTTTTTACAAAAACCTTTTTTTTTTTTATAAAATTGTCTTTTTCTTTCTTTTTTTTAAATGGAATTATCAAGTTTTTTTGGGGTTTTTTTTTCTTAATAGAATTATCAAGTGTTTTATTTTTTAATAGAATTATCAAGTGTTTTTTTTTTTCTTAATAGAATTATCAAGTGTTTTTTTTTTGTTTTTTCTTAATAGAAATTGTTTTTTGTTTTTTCTTAATAGAATTATCAAGTGTTTTGTTTTTTAATGAAATTATCGTCTTTTTTCTTCTTTTTAATAAAATATTCATGACTTTTTTTTCTTTTTTTTTTCTTATAAAATTGTTTTTGAATTTATAAATTTTTGTCCTAATGCACAACCCACTTTTCAAATGGAGATCATAAGCTGTTTTTCACACATCAAAAGAAATGTCTAACATTTATTAATGATAGGAAAGCAATTACAATGCGTATAAAATAAAAATAAAAAGATGTTTAGTCTTATCGATTTCAATGTAACTTTATCATCAAAGACATTTTTCAGAAAATGTCTATCATTTTATACGTACACACAATTTACACAAAAGAAAATATTTTTCTATTCTAGCAGTTTTATTTGCCTCATTTTGTTGGTTCATATATTTTAGCGAAATGGCACAATTGAACTCTGTATATTTTTTTTGACTCAACAAAATATAAGTGACTTTATTTATATTGTTCTATTGATATGTCACTATTTACATTTTGGGAATAATCATTCCATTTAAAAAAAAAAAATTTTCTGTGATCCTATTCTGTGAATTAATATACTCTTTTTATAAAGATAATATTTTAACTACATACCACCCTAAACATTATATATATAAATTGTTAAAGAAAAAGGCTTAAAAATCGGCCATTTTGCAGTTATACATCTATTTCTGCCTACAGTTATCTTTGTATACCTACGAGTTTCATCAGACCACTAACTTTACTGACGTTGGAAGAAAGGGCCAACTTAAAATCATCCTAACACCAACTTATCTGGTAACCCATCTACACATATATATATATACATATATATATATATATATATATATATATATATATTATTATTAAATGGAGATTGTGTGTTTTTCTGTCTGTAACCGAAACTATATTACTACTCAAGTTACAATTCCCTTAATTATTTACGTCAAATTCTCCATGATTTCATTCTTTTAAACCTTCAGTTATTAATAAAAATTGTTTTGCATTATTAATACTGTTGACCATATCTATGTACTAATAACATGCAATTGTATTTATATATACAAAAAATAGCGGTTTACAGTTTGAACGAGAGGGCTAATTTGCATATTGATATTTAAAATTGTATTTTAATAAATATGTGCTTGGTATTATTGATTTCTAATTGTTTGGTTTTATCTTAAGAAATATAAACAAAAATCTCGTGGATAAATCTTAAAAGAAATTTATTTACCAGAAGAAATAACTGTAATATAATCCTTGACTTCCTATTTTAACTAAATAGTTAAATTAGGAAAATTTACCAATGAAAGAGGGGAGTAGTGGAAAATGATGGAATAGTTAGTTTCAAAGTTGTTCTATTTTTCGATTATACCCCCTCTGTTCCAAATCTTTTTATCTGCATTCTTAGTCAGTTTCATTAGCCTTTCTAATTTAATATATTTTATTATATCAAAACTTAAATACTTGCACCCGGAGGGTGCATATATTTGCTAGTATATATATATATATATATATATATATATATATATATATATATATATATATAGGGCTGGTTTAGCTCAGTCAGTAGAGCATCCACCACAGAACCACAAGGTTCCAGGTTCAATACCAGCCCTCAGTATATGAGTAGCGTAGGGGTCTGATAGGTGTGGTGCTCCACCTCAGACACAAAAAAGAATTTGCCTGGTCTAGTGCTAGTGAAAAGGTGATAAACCAGCTTGCTGTCTGGCTGATACTGACAATAGGTCACTCTCTCGACTTATATATAGGACTTAGGGGTCAGAAACTACCTACTTAGGTTTCAACTAACGGCTCATCAGGATAATTCTTCTGGCATTTTTTCTTTTGGCCATTCATCCATATGGACGATTATATTCAGACAGTACACGTGTTTTATCTTTTCTTTTTTAATATTTTTTTCCCAGATATCAACTTTTACATTTCTTGATTTACAAACTGCACTATTTTTTTTTTTTTTTTTTTTTTTTTTTTTTTTCATGACATCAAAATTTAGAGAGAAATATATATATATGGTGTGGCATAAGTAATGCCCTTTGTTTAAGTGAAACAAAATTTTATTGTTTTGATTGTACAATTGAATTGATTTTACTCTTTGTTCCTTTGTTAATCTGATGGTTGTATAAAATATCTGAAAAAATGAAGATTTAGCAAATTAATTAAAGAAAATATACATTATAAGATATGAAATTCAAAAAATATATATATACTTAGAATTTTTGCATTATAGCAAAAATATAAGTCTTTTGTTATATTTTTCATTCATCATGTCGTGCTTTCAGCGCGGATATCCATGATATGTCATGGAAATCTATCGGTGGCTGTTGACTCATCAATAGGCGCCAGTCTTAGAGATGAGGAGCAGTAGTTTCCTAACTGAACTGTTTGATCCTGGCCGTTGACCCGTTTAGGGTTCCTCCGCCCAGCATCGTATGAGCCCCGCCATTGTCCCAGTATGGGATCATCTGCCATTTCTCACATCCACCACACTGCTACCCATGGCTTCCTTTTTACTGACATTTTGGCTTGTTATTTCATTCTTTTGGCTATCTTTCGGTCTGTATACTCGTCGCCGTAGAAAATAATTGTAATGCTTTGGTCAACAATTTTTAGCAAGAAAATTCTCGTTCGTTCGGTCGGCCTAGTTTGAATTATTCAAAATAGATTTCGTTAATTTCGTTGATAGAATATTTTCCTTGTTAAAGTTATATTTTTACTTATATATATATATATATATATAATATATATATATATATATACTCACTCACTCACTACTTGTAATTTAGAGGTTTAGACCAGTGTTTTTCTTCCTCGTGCCCCCCCCTTTTTGATTTCAAAAGAAATTCTTTTAGGCCCATATAATCAAAAATAGAAATTCCATGTAACAGAAAATACATTTAATTTACAAAACCCAGCCATGGGTTAATCAGTACAACTACTGTTCTTCTATAAGGATGGCTTTGGCATTAAATAACCCACAAAGATTTATATGCCATTAAAACCAAGAAACCAAACCTGGCTAATACCCTCGAGAAAGGTATGAACACTCTCATCCCCCAGCTATGGGTTTTTTTCTAATAGATCAATAAATAAATAAATAATTTATAAAATTCATTCAGAGTGGTTCCCCTTTTTTTTAGGTTGGAGTTATAGGAAAACTAAGCAACCCTATGTCAATGACGGTTAATTGTTGGCCGAATTTAGACCAGTGATTTTCAAAGTTTTAAAAATAGGCCTGAAGTTGACCCCAAGGGAACATAATTTTATTGCTGACTGAAAAGAGAGGAGACTCACACCCGAAGCTACTACTACTACTACACCAATTTATACGTATCATACATATTTACCAACACGTCCGCATGAGTAGGATGTGACACGTGGTCATTTTCTTAAACGGATTTTAACAGGTTTGAATTCAGGGTTTTCTTTCTCCTAGACTGGTTGCCTAACTAACATTCAAGAGCCCAGTCTGCCTTAAAACCTGGTATTTCTTTGTTTAATGGCATATCAATCTTTATGAGTTATTCAATGCCAAAACCATGTTTGTAGAAGAACAGTAATATGCCATAAAACAAAGCAAACCAAACAAACGGTATGAAGCAATGCACTCCATGTCAGCACACCAAATACCACAATACTACCAACCACAATGTCTGAGTATGATATTAAACTATCTGGTAATGAGGTTCTAATTCTGGAGCTCTGGGGAATGTGGGGCACTCCTTCATCACCATTACTCCCAGGTTGACTCTGACCAGTAGTGTTAGTACTGGTTAGGGTCCTATCTATGGGTTAAATAGAAGAAAAAAAAATGTTTAAAAATATTGAGTTAAAAAAAAAAAATTGGAATACTTATCAAGCATGAATAGAACAAAACGTCTTTGGCATAAAATAATCCAACAAGGGTTGACATGCCGTAAAATCTACCAAACCACTTACAGCAAGTATCATCCCATGGCTTGAATAGCTTCAGTCACGTGATATGTGTGTCATAAACTAGTACATACCAAAATACTGCAAGACTTTTGACTCACGCTGAAATCTCATTACACAATATATATATTTTGTATTATTTATATTTTTTGCACTGTTGTCCTCATCTTTATTGACTTTTACACAACGTTTCGACCGATGTGCCCTCCGGCCTTCTTCAGTTGTTTCTTGTCGAACTCTAGAACCTTCTTGTCGAACTTGAAAGCCTTTATGTTGGAATCAACAAAATTCAGACAAACGATATACAACCTTGTGAAAATTAATTGAAACAACTTCCTTTCTTTCACCATATGGTCAGTTTTAGACCCACTGGAGTGACAAGGAGTAATAGATTTTTATTTTTTCCTCAGATTAAGTCATTTGCAGTGCTGTGCAGTAATATGAATCTATTTTTCAGGTTGTGCAATGAAATTTGTTATGCCTTGAAAAATATTACATCATCCATGATTATGTTAGGTTTTTATCACACCAAGACACTATTGTCTCAACTGTCAATTAGTTGTCCTATGGCCATTGACTGTGATGGATGTTACTCTAAGGAAGCATACAAAAATTGTAATGCTCAACAAATACACTGGTAAGCCTTACAGAGAGATCGCAGATATTATAATAAAACGAAATTATTCATTTTATTTTAATTAATTTACATAAAGGTGTATACATAGATATAGATATATATACAGGGTGTATATAATGTCCATGTGCACTTTAAACTTTAAAGTTTAAAATTCTTTAATTACGGATTAAGATTGTGGATATTTTGATAATAATGGAATTATTCATTTTGTTTTAATTAATTTGCATAAATGTATATATATATATATATATTATATATAAAATATAAATTTGAAGGCAATTTACAATGCAATGTAATAGGTGTTAAATGATGTTTATTTACCTAAATATTTTTGAGAAAATTTCTCATCATCAGAGGTAGAAGTACTTGTGTTTTTTAGTACCTATCCCACGGTGCTGGCGTAATCGTTTGTTGTTATTAAGTTGAAGGAATGACAGATATTTGAAATGTTCGGGATGGCATGTCGGTCTGTTGTACGTGCGCTCGTGCGGATTCTTCGAAATTCTTTTAGTTTTAATGAAATTAATGAAATTCTTTTAGTTACAATGCTTCTAACAATCTATAAAAAGAAAACACTTATATATATATATGTATGATGAATGAAATGGATATAAAATCTGACAATGTAAATATGTATAAGGTTTTTGAAAAAACAAGAAAATATGTCAAAGATTGACATTTAGAAAGCCAACGCTAATAAGTTTCGGTTTTAATAAAACCATCAACTGGTTCAATAATAAATCATATGAAAATAAAATTGCTTATTTCCACAATATTCTTTGACATTTTTTCAAAAAACTATATATATATATATATATATACACACACACATACACACAGGGTGTCCACAAAGTCCATGTGTACTTTAAAATTTTAAATTCTTTAAAAAATGTCATGGACTTTATGGATACTCTGTACTTAATTTGTTTATTTTGTAAGCACAATGTTATGTTGAAAATACGAACACACTTTTCTTCTTTTTCTTATTTCTTTTTTTTTTTTTTTTTTTTTTTTTAATATCTTGTGCCTCTTACCATGAAATTCATGTTTAATCCTTTTTAAACCCGTAACCCTATATACTTTAGGATGAGAACTGTTTTACTGATGTTTATTTCAGACTAAGTGACATTTAAAGATCCAGTCAAGACACTAATGATAAAAACAAAATGTTTGTATACACACTGTAAACTAACATGTATCAAAACTTTTGTTGAAGTGAAAAATCATTAGCAAATGACAAATCCTAAATTTGAAAATCAAATCAAAGAAGATAAAAAAAGAAATTTCCTATTCTTTCCAATATCTCAAAGTAACAATCCACAATGATTGTATGCCACAATTTAACCTTTTTCAAACTCAAGACAACTGCTTACCACACCATTAACAAAGGACTAATCACAAATTTGGATATCAACTCAAAGAAAAGAAAATTCTAAGAAATTTCCTATATTTTACTATTTCTGAGAAGTAACAATCCACAATAATTGTATGTCACAATTTAACCTTTTTCAAACTCAAGACAATTGCTTACCACACCATTAACAAAGGACTAATCATAAATTTGGATATCAACTCAAAGAAAAGAAAATTCTAAGAAATTTCCTATATTTTACTATTTCTGAGAAGTAACAATCCACAATGATTGTATGCCAGAATTTAACCTTTTTCAAACTCAAGACAAATGCTTACCACACCATTAACAAAGGACTAATCATAAATTAGGATATCAAATCAAGGAAAAGAAAATTCTAAGAAATTTCCTATATTTTACTATTTCTGAGAAGTAACAATCCACAATGATTGTATGCCAGAATTTAACCTTTTTCAAACTCAAGACAAATGCTTACCACACCATTAACAAAGGACTAATCACAAATTAGGATATCAAATCAAGGAAACAGAAAATTCTAAGAAATTTCTTTTTCATCGCAATATCACTAAATGACAATCCACAATGATTGTATGCCACAATTTGATCTTTTTCAAATTCAAGACAATTGCTTACCACGCCATTAGCAAAAGACTAATCCCAAATTAGATTAAAATCTCCTATTTTTCGGTATTCCTGAAAATATTCTTTTTAGAAAATTATGACTTTAAGTTAAGGGAACTTTGACAACAATAATCAAGAACAATAATCACTTCCTATGTGTGTCTAAGCCATTGAAATTTCATTAAAATTTGTGGCAATAATAAAAAAAAGATGGTTCAGTTTTTTCATGTTTTTTTTTTTACTGTTTTTTACTGTTTTTTTTTTTTTTGTCTAATATTGTATATTCAAATGTCTTTAATGTAATTTATTCATTTCCAGTTTTTGAAATCTGCTTTGACAGTAAATTTGCTGTTCGAGGAGAAAGGAGAAATATCTAAAAAAAAAAAAAATGTCTACCATAATTGGAAATTCCGTTAATTATTTTCAAAGTTTCAATTAAATGAACTCTCATTGTGCCGACAAGTAAGAACATAGCGTAAATTAGGGCAGGATTCTGGGACTACAAAATGTTAAAAATACCAAAAGAATCAACAAGTTAAGTATAATTAAAAAGACAAAGTTAATTTACTAATTTGTTAGGTTTAAAAAAAATTTTTTAAGTTTAAAATAAGAAGAGTTGCTTCCCTTGAACCGTTAGCCAATAAAATAAAAAATGGAGGTAAAAATTGAAGAAAAACAGACGAAAATTTTCGGGGTTAGAGTGTGGACGATGATACGGATGAGAGAGCAAAATTTCGCAGCTAGGGTGAAAAGAAAAGACAAAAATAGACAACAAAAAAAAACGGACGTCTAATTTTGGAGACTGTTGAATTTGAAAAATTGTCGGTGAAGTGAAGTGAAGATAATTTTAAAAAAGGATTTTTTTTAAATTTTTATTTGCAGCTCGAGATTGAAAAAGAAAAGGAATTGAATTGATAAATTTTGATGAATTCGAAGGTATTTAAAGATTTTATCCTCGATTTAATATGTGTTTTAAGAGCCACAAAATCTCTTAACCCTTTCACTGTTCAAACTAAATATGTAGGGTGTATTCACACGTTTCCATTACGTTTTACCCTTTATTTTGAATTAGTTTTGAGAGCCATATATGACCCTCAAACGTGTCACAGGAATCTCTTAAATATATATTTACCAACCCCTCCTCACGAGCAGGATGTGACACAAGGTTAATCTCTTAAGGGGAGTTCAACAGGTTTGAATTCAGAGTTTTCCTTTTCCTAGACCGGTTGCCTAACCAAGGTTAAAGAGCCCAGTCTGCCCTACTATTTATCCATAGCTGGAGGAAAAGTAGGATTTATACCTTTCCCAAGGGTATTAGCGCTATGTGAAATTCAAACAGCTTCGTCCAGGAATTATACTCTGTTGACGAGTTCATTTCCTATGACTCTAACCATTAGACCATGTGCCTCCTGAGGAATCTTTTAAATAAGATTTTATCCTTTATTATATATTCATTATGAGAACCATATATGTCTCTCAAACTTGTCACAGAATTTCTTTTCACTGTTCAAAGTAAGTAAGAGGGGTCTCCTCACAAGTTTTTATACGATTTATAGTTTATTTCATCTGAATTTGAGGGCCACATATGACCTCAAATATGACACAGGAAACCCTTAAAGGTTTCATTTTTCGAGACAAATTAGAGGTTTCTACTCACACGTTTTCCAAAAATTCTATGCTTTATTTTCTATCCATTTTGTGTGCCATATACGGCCATCAAATGTATCACAGGAACCCTTTCACATTCCAACATAAATTAGAACTGTCTACACAGACATAAAATGGTCAAAAGATTTCAGAGACAGGTTTAAGGTCAATATACAGCTCTCAAAACAGATATAAAATAAAGCATACTACCAAATAAAAATTGTGAGTAAGTCACCTCTTATTTATCTTGATCAGTGAAATATGATTGCCCTTATGGCAACTCTACCTCCAACCTTTTTATCATCTGGGTGCTAGAAGGCAGTGGCTGAGGGTCTTCATGTCCTGGGTATCTGATGGTGAGGTTCCAATTTTGGAGGTTTGGGGAATGTGGAACGCCCCTCTATCACCATTGCTCCCAGGTCCATTCTGACCCAGAGTGGTAGTACCTGTTAGTGTCCCATCTATGGGTTAATAGAAAAATGTGTTTATAAAAGAAATTGAGTATCCATTAAGAATGAATTTATTTCCAAACTTTTGGGGATTAAATGACCCACTGAGGTTGATATGCCATAAACCAAACCAAATCAAACCAAAACCAAGGCATTGGAAAAATAAGGTCTAAAAAAGTTCAGCTTTGGGTAAACTTAATCATGCTTTTAACCTGGACATTTGAAAAATAGATTAAATAATTCAAATTAATGGTCCATATATATATATATATAATATATATATATATATATATAGTCTTTTTTAATATTGGAGAATTGAAAATAGTGTTCAATTACGTGTGTAAGAGATGTATTTATCTATTATAGTGTATAATATATTTAAGGTGCAATTGTTACCATTGGTTTCCAAACAGTATGTTAGCCACTTTTCTTCAAGACAACACACCTGTTAAGAAATGCAGGGAATCTTAATTCATTTATAAATGTGTGTATATTTTTGTGATCCAAATCTTCATATTTCACTATTTCCACCAGAATGCGGAGAAATAGGTTTTTTACATGGTCGTCTGTCACCATACGACCGCATATGACTCAAAAGACCAGCTTTTGATAGGTAAGCCCTGCCACACACACTACATATATGGTCAGGCTTGAATGTAGGAAATGTATCGAGGATGCTTGACTTATGCCACCTCCATAAAGCCTGCTTCAACATCGATTGCTTGAACCACATTGCCTCAAACCTTTTACAACTACCATAAACGAATCTCCTCCATATATATATATATATATGGAGGAGATCCTTGAGTCTTTATTTATTTCTCGCACACATCCTTTCCTGTGTGTCCAAAAGCAGTCTCACCAGTTACTCATATTCGGCACCTCAAGCCTAAACTTATCCAACGGAGGGACTCGCAATTTTCGAACCCCCCCCCCCTCATGGTTCGTAATTTTCTTATTTTTACGAATCCTTTGTTTTATTGAGAAAAAAAAAAATCTTTTTCTCGTTTTTCTCTCTAACTATTCCATCGTTTACAACAACAACAACAAAAAAAAAAAGAAAACCAACAAAAACACCACTTATCAATGTACTTTTCTTTGATGAAAAAAAGAACATTTTATTTTAGATTTTAAATCTAATAAGGGTACCCTCACTTTTCTTTTTAAGAAAATATTCCTTTTATCAACATGCATATGCTTTTACGCGTCCTATATATATATATATATATATATATATATATAAGGGTAAGATAATATGAAAATCACACAGATGTTGTTCAAATAATTTTTTTTTTTTATTGTGCTGATATTGCAATATTTCAATCTGTTAAAAATCTTCTTCAGAGCATATTATGAAGAAGATTTTTAACAGATCGAAATATTGCAATATCAGCACAAAAAAAACAACTTTATTTGAACAACATCTGTGTGATTTTCATATTATCTTACCCTTATATACTCTTGGATTCATTTCCTTACTTTTAATTCATATATATATATATATATATATATATATATATATTATTTATATTTTGCTTGAAGGCAATTACAATGCATATATCGCATAAAATTCAATAATTATAGAAAATAATCATGACAAGTGAATCTCGGCAAAGAATTGTTTGGTGTGTAGAACATCGTACAGACTGTTTCAACTTTATTAAGTCTCGTCAGCGATGTATACTAACGATTTCCCTCCGACAGAAATCAAAACCGGGACTTTAGCAGGCATAGTCAGAGACTATACACACAGGACAATCCTTGCGAAATTAACCTGTCAATGATACTGATACGCTTCTACCATATGAGGTAAGGGGACGTTGAGTGAACAATAACAAACCAGGCCTATGCTTTTTGGCGAAGGGAATAAGATTTTTTTTTTTTTTGGATGTTTGTTTTTTAGTATTGAATAAAGTATATATTATTATTTATATTTTGCTTGAAGGCAATTACAATGTGTATATCGCATAAAATTTGATAATTATAGAAAATAATCATGACAAGTGAATCTCGGCATATATATATATATAATTTATAATATATTTGACATTCTTCTCTGACCCAAACAACTACAGAGTGAATGAGCTCTAATGATGATTTTTGTAAAATCGAAATATTGATCAGTATCAGCTATGATTATATTATAAATTGTTTTCTCTTTAACAGCCTTGTGTGATGTTTTCATTCCACCTTTTCATACTCATATTGTTGGATTCATTTCCTTTCTTTTAACTTATATATATAAAATAAAAAAAAATTTTTTTAAATTGAGTTTAAAAAATTTTCTTCCAAACTATCGCTACAAATCTTTGCCAGCATTAGATGACCCATCCTGTTTGATATGCCGTAAAACAAAACAAAACAAACAAAATGTATGAGAAATGGAAGTTTTGAGTGCAGAAGTTAAAAAGTCGGACTTGGCATCAAAGTTTTTTTGCTGCCTTCATGCAACGACTTTGCAAGATAACTTTTTTTTTTTGTTTTAATCGTTTTATCTCTTCTGATTATCTTACAAAATGCTTTAGACTTTCTCCTTGACTGCAGGATTTCACTCCAGTTAAAGGTCAAGTTCTGATTTTTTTGCAAGATAATGCACATAATTAACGAGACCTGTTGATTTCCACTATGACTCATAATATAAACTTCTAAAACCTTGGTGTGTGCTTTATTTTGTTTTCTTTTACGGCATATCAACCTCAGTGGGTCATTTAATGCTGACAAAGTTGTGAAATAAATTCATTCTTAATGTATAATATATGCCAGAGATATGTTTTATTCATTCTTGAATGGGTTCTCATTTTTTTAAAAACACATTTGCTTCTACCACTCCAGGTCAGAGTAGACTTGGGAGCAATGGTGATGAAGGAGTGCGCCACATTCCCCAGATCTCCAGAACTGAAACCTGACCATCAGTTAGAGTTTGGTTTGGTTTGTTTTGTTTTACGGCATATCAACCTCGGTGGGTCATTTAATGCCGACAAAGTTGTGAAATAAATTCATTCTTAATGCATAATACAATTTTGTTTATAAACTCATGTTTTTCTATTTAACCCATAGATGGGACCCTAACAGGTACTACCGCTCCGGGTCAGAGTGGACCAGGGAGCAATGGTGATGAAGGGGTGCTCCACATTCCCCAAACCTTCAAAACTGGAACCTCACCATCAGATAGAGTTTAACGTCATTCCCAGGATATGTAGACCCTCAGTCACTGCCTTCTAGCACCCATATGATAAAAAGGATTGGGGCTTGCTATAAGGGCAATAGGTTGGGAAAATCATTTAGGTGCTAGGGCTTGATGTGACCAGACGATTGATCGTAGGGGGCCTTCCGACCGCCCGTCTAGCCCAATATAGGGTCAAAGTGGAGTATTGCAAGTCATGGACTGCTCATCCACCTGGGTTCTATCCTTAAGCATCATGGGTCGCCACCCACTCTTACCCCAGAGGTGCAGTCAGTGCATTCTAGCGCCCCAGCCGACAGGATGGACCTTGGTGTGTGTGTTCACATGTGTGTACAAAGGGGTTCTAGGAATATGATTAATAGCCCTGTTGACGGTTTAAATAAAACCAAAATGCTATAGTGTCGGCTTCAAAAGCGTCTATTTTTTTAATGTATTTCATGTTTTCTTCACAAAATTTATATATATATATATATAATATATATATATATAATTTTTTTTTCACTCCACATAAAAGACAAGTTCTGCTTTTTTGCAAGTTAATGCGTATAATTAACGAGACCCGTTGAATTTTTTAATCTTCTTATTTTTAAGAGGAGATGCACAGACACTATTTTGTTTCCACTATGCCTCATGATATATACTTCTAAAATCTGTGACACCTTGGTGTGTGTGTTCACATGTGTGTATGAAGGGATGCTAGGAATCTACTGAGAAGCTAAGGGGTGGGAGTGCTAGCCTGAAAAAGTTTGGGAACCACTGCTCTATAACTTGAGGATGTTTTTTTTGTATGTATGAAATCAGTCAAGAAAGATTTATTTTCAGGTTGGCAACTCTAATTGACAAATTATAGCAAATACAGTTTTATTTTTATTGTGGAACATGATCAAGATTTACTTTATTACCTTCCCAGCATGATATTTAATTGAACAGGTCTTCAGTGCAGTCGCCTTTGGGTTTTTATCCAAGCCAAGAAACAAAATGAAAATTACTGAATGTGCTCATCTATGACTTCTTAGAGTGCTCCAGTTTGATGTTGAAAAGTGGATATCCCTGCACCAAGTACATCCATCCCATTAACAATAACTATGAAGACAATGAACTATGTTACTATGGTTACTGGTGAGATGTTGATTTACCCTTTCATATTGCTGACATGATTGGTCTTTCAAAGGGAGACACTATCCTTTCCTTTTCCTTTTAGAAGTCCGTCACAGACGACAATGACATCACTTTATGTTGTTTAAACAGTTGAGAACCCTCTAGTGGCTAGTTAGTCCAATTCTGGACTTGCAGATGCAATCAACACATTGCAAAGGAAATTCCCATCTGCATTTGGTAGTTCATGACAATGAAGATGTTGCTGCTCTGTAGCCCTGTTAATCTTGATATTGAGTGTTAGCTCTGTGCGTCAGGCGTCTCACCAATCCTGTCTGTTGGAGGCAGATCTTCCACGCTTAAGTTTGATGTGCATTTCTTCAGAATTGTCTTAATATGGTCTTTGAACGGCTTTTGGGAGCCTCCTGTCCTCCACGTGCCATCTGTGAGTTCACTGTAAAGTATTTACAGGGGAATCTGTTGCAGGCATGCAGATGGTGTGACCCAACCATCAGTTGGCATTGCGATAGGATGGCCTCAGTTGGGTCAATGTGTGCTCGGAGGAATTGTGACACCTTGGTGTGTGTTCATATGTGTGTACGAGGGGGTGCTAGGAATCTACTGGGAAGCCAAGGGGGTACTGGTGTGAAAAAGTTTGGAACTAAACTAAAAAATATATATACATATAAAGAATTCAACTAAAGAATTATTAATATATCATTTCCACTAATCAAAAGACACTTGAAGATGAAAGAAGAAAACAAGTGGAAATGATAATTTTAAGGAGTGAAATACGCATTTTTGAATGGGCTATGTGAGCCTTTGTTTATAACATCCTATAACGCCTCATTCCGCCCGGCTGGGAGTCACATTTGTTTTCCTAATCTGCCTTTGTTTAAATGTAATATCAAACATATTTAGAAATCTTAATTAAGGGAAATAATTCAGGTAACTTGAAATGAAAAGGACATTTTTTGCAATTTTTTGATAAATTCTGATAGGAATGGGCTTTGGACTTAGAAATTCTCTGTTAAGAGTTAAAGACCTCGGTTGATACTCAAGATGTAAGAAAAAATCCAGATCAAAACGCTATGTAACTTGAATGGGAATGCTATCGTTATGTAGCATTTTGATTTGGATTTTTTCTTAAAATTTAAACATTGTAAACGAAAGCTCATAAGTTTTTGCTTGTCCACAATTTTCCTTTCATATGATTAATGGGTTATTTCCTATAAGTCTAACATAAACAAAGGGGAACAATCTTGACTGATAAATTATTTATTCATTTTCCCATTAAACTAACCCTAAAGTTAATCAACTTTTACTTCCTAAAGGCTTCTTTATGTTTAGTTTAATGACATGAAAATTATACTAAATTATTCCTTACTTTTAGGATTGAATTATGTTTGAAAAGAATTCTGTTTTAATTTTTTCTAATTAGTTATAATTTGCAATTAAATCAAAAACCGACAAAGCTCTTACTTTATTCTCTGTCTATCACTTTCTTTCCCTCTATGTATCTCTTGACTACCTCCTCGTTATATAATGTTAGTTTCTCTGGAGAATAGAAAGAAAGAGAGCCAGGGGGGGAATATGAAATCTATTTCTATGTTAAATTTCACAACCAGCAACCGTAGCTTAAATGAGGTCAAAAGCTTACAAAATGATTTAAGGTTTCGTCTGGCCGTATTTAAAAAAAAATTTTATTCACTTTGCTAACTCCCTTTTCCCTAATCTCAATTATCTACCCAGAGCTGAATGGGTGACCCAATATGTCATGTTTTGTCTAGTATATATATTAAGTCAAATGTAATGTTGTAGCTTAGATCATCTCCTGATTGGCTTGCAGATGCTGCTTCTTCGATGATTTCTTGTGGCTGGATGCAGAATCAGATGAAATGACTGAAATCACCTAGGGCTGGTTGATTGAATTTTATGGCATGTCAACCCTTGTTGGGTTATTTTATGCTGTAGACATTTAGTTTTAATCATTCTTGTTAGGTATTCATTTTTTTTTTTTTTCAAACTCATTTTCTTTATGCGCATTTGTAATACTCAGTTTTTGATCTTTTTAACCCATAGATGGAACCCTAACAGGTACTACCACTCCATTTCTGGGTGGAATTGTGAATAATGGCAATAAAGGGGTACACCATAGACCAGAGCTCCAAAATTGGAACTACACTATTAGATACAGTTTAACATCATACCCAGGACAATAAGACCCCAGCCACTGCCTTCTAGCACATATACCCTGGATAGAAGGAAAAATAGATAAAATAAATGAATAAGATATAAATATAAAATAAAATATAAAATGAAATATAGTTTTAAATATAGATTTTAAATATAATCTTAAATATAATTTTATAAATATAAATATATATATAAATTTTATATAATAATTATGAATATAATTTTAAATACAATTTTAAAAAATAAATATAGATGAATAAGATATAAATAAAAATATGATATTAAAAATATGGTATAAAAATATGATAGAAAAATGATAGAAATAAATAAAATATAAATAAATATATAAAAATATAACATAAAAACTAATATAAAAATAAATATAAATTAACGAAAATATAATAGAAAAATATAGAAAAATTATAATATAATAATGATATAAACAAATAAATGTAAAAAGTAAATAAAATATAATGAAAAGATATAATATAAAAATATAATATAAAAATAAAGATAAATAGAAAAAATATAATAGAAAAAATAAATAGAAATAGAATATAAATCAGAATATGAATAACAGATAGATAAAAATAAAATATAAGATATAAATAGAATATAAGTGAAAAAATATAGATATAAAAGAAAAGAGGTTATTTCCTATAACTCCAACACAACAAAGGGGAACCACTCTTGACAAATTATTTATTTTCCCATTAAACTGACCCTTAACCCTAACCTAAACCTAGCCCCGTCTTCTTTTTTCCTAGTAGATCAATAAATAAATAAATAATTTATCAGTCAAGAGTGGTTCCCCTTTGTTTATGTTGGAGTTATAGGAAATAACCAGAAAAGGAAATGTAAATAAAATATAAATTCCTTGATAGAATAAATATAAAATATTAAGGGGAGATAATCACTAATTATTGCCTCAGAAGGGAGATAATTACTAGTCATTATCTTGCAGCAATTGATTACTTAATATAGCTACTGGCATTAATTTCGTCTGCTAGGAGTTTTAAAAGCGAATTAAAAATAATTAAATCTATCATTTAAAGTCAAACTTTATCTAAATCGATAAGTAGTAACCATCATTAAAAAAGAAAAATATTATTATAATATGCAATTTATTTTTAATACATTTTATACATTAAAAATCGTCCGAATTTCGACAAACAGTTACGTTGAATTTTTTTGATTTATCGTGTTCAATAATGGTTTAAAAATATTTTTAAAATACTGATAAACATTTCTTTTTAGAAATAAGTAAAGCGTTACTTTAAATACATATTTATTAAATATTACTGAAATTTTACTCACTCGTTTTAACTTTTAACCAAGTAAAATCCGTTTTTTGTATGTAAAAAAATAAAAAATATATTAGTTTCGTTTGAAAATAAAATCTGTATATTCATTTCCGTTTCGTGTATGGTATTCCGTAATTGCCATAATATTTTAAACTTTTTTGTCTTGTTTGATTGACGTAAAATCCGTTTTTTGACAAAATGAATTTAGCACCCCCCTACAGAAAATAATTTACCAAAAATCAGGGAATTATCGGATTTTTATGAAATTTTCAGTGTTGATTAATCAATGAATAAACTTTATAATGCATTATTTATTTTATTTCAAAACTTTCTCCTTTTGTTTCAGGTCACTTAATTTTGACCCCCCCCACTTACTTTGTGGGCGTAAAATCTCTGCGAGTTGGTCAGTGTTCGATATTAATTACAGTATAAATAAAAACTTTTTATTTATATAAAGATAAAAGACTGAAGTTGTGAATAGAAAAAAACAAATTAAGGGGAATATTCTATGAGAAATTATGATAAACTTATACGGGGAACTGAGCACCCCTGAAAACTCGAAAAATAAAGAACTTTTTAGAATTTTTTATTTACAATCTGATAGATTGGTGTGCAATCGATAATAATCCATTGAAGGAAAAAAAAATTAAAAACAAAAGTTTTAGATGGGGGGTTTCCAGATAGTCAGCTACGCCCAGAAAATGACAAGTGTTTGGAAGTGCAATTTTTTTTTATTTTAGTAAAAAAAAAAAAAATTGTTAATTTAAAGATAAAAAGTGAGAAAACATCAATTTGAATATTTTTAATTAAAAATGAATAATTGAATTAAAAATAGTAATAATGAGATGAACTTACCTTTATTAGATATTGAATTCTTTCGGTAAACGGAAAGAAAGATTAACTCTCTTCTAACCTAATGGAGGTAGTTCACATTTTAAGTATTTGCTCCCATACAATTAATTTCGAACATTATGGGAATTATATTGAAAATCAATTTAAATGTTTTAAAATATGCGAATCTTGATATTAGGTTTAAAATGTTATATTTTTAGTTTCTAGAAATAAATATCTATTTAATGCAAACCTTATTTTATACTCATAAAGAAATAAGTTTTGAAGAAAAACTCTATTAAAAATTTAGCCCCCCCCCTTTTATGCAGAAAATATCGATGTATAATTTTTTTTTAATAAGATAATAGCCAATTGATTAATTATGGAAATGAGTAAAAAAGAAATCTCCTAAAAATTATTTTAAAATCTTTTTTTTACATTTTATTTTTCGATTATCGGTACTTATTTTCTCATAGAACAGCAACCGTAAAAAAATTTTTTTGTTTCTTCGGTCTTTTATCTATTTATACTGTAATTAGTACAATATAAGACAAACTCGAAACAATTTTATAAGGGGGGTCAAAATTAAGTGACTTGAAAAAAAATTAGAAAGTTTTGAAATAAAATAATAAAGATCATTCATTGATAAATAAACACTGAAATTTCATTAAAATCCGATAATTCCCTGATTTTTGGTAAATTATTTTCGGGGGGGGTGGGGCTAAAGTCATTTTGTCAAAAACGCATTTTAGGCTCAGTTTGCCAGTCCCTAACTTAATAAGTTAATAACAACAAAAATATGACAACATTCTGTTGCGTTTGGAATAGGCAACAAAATTGTTATATAATTTAATAATACAAAAAAATTACCATATTTGAAAACTCATACTCTTAAATAGCCTGGACTTTAACTCATAAAGTTAAAAAAACAAAAACAAAACAAAAAATAAAATAAACAAATATTAAAGTTCAAAATACATTTAAACTTTAGTCCAGAATGTAGACATTTTCATTTAAAACTAGCTATGTCCACTTTTCATCAGGGGAGGTAATACTTTTTTTTTAATTTTGTAATTTTAATACAATTACCAAAAATCAAGGAATTGTCTGGTTTTAATGAAATTTTCAGCACTTTATTCACTAATGACTTAATTTTATAATGGATAACTTATTTTATTTTTTTAAAATTGAAAAAAAAAAAGAAGTTTTCATTGTTTGTGAAGGATCTTACCCCTTTGCAGAGGTGCAGTTGACTTATACTATAGCCCCAGACAACAGGATCCCAGTGGGTCTTCAATATCAACAACCCTGCAAGGGTTTCTTGAAAATCATATTATCTGAGTAGCGATTGAATCATGAATTTATATTTCAAGTTACTAGTACATGCCAATAAAAATTCCATTTAAACAGCAACCACTCTCAAAATTTGGACCATATGACCTTTAGGCACCCCTTTTTGATCTCGATTAAGAAAGGACATGTTTTTCATTTACACCATCAATATCCGGTTGTTTGTTAACAGACGATTTTTAGATTTTTAAAAAATTATAAAACTAACCCCTAACCCCAACCCCTAACACTAACACTAACCCTAACCCTAACAAACAGCCGGATATTGACGGTGTAAATGAAAAACATGTCCTTTTGAATCAAGATCAAAAAGGGGTGCCTAAAGGTCATATGGTCCCAACATTTTAGCTTAGTTTTAACTTAGCTTCTGAGAATCCATATTGTTGTCTCAAAAGGCAGTCAAAATGCTGCTACCTTTTGCAACAACATATTTATGCAAAATAGCTTTTTTTATCACTTACCAATACGATGACCAAATACAGATTTAGATTCGTTGTGCAAAGTGAATTGGATGTATCTTTGGCAATTTGTACCAAGCACTCCCCAGCTATGGGGTAAATAGTACTACTAATATTCTTCTACAAGGATGTCTTTGGCATTGAATAACCCATAAAGGTTGATAAGGCATTAAACAAAGCAACAGAACCAAACCAATTGGATGCTGTGCAGAGGTCCTCCCTAGGGTGATGAATGACAGAGATGATTGGCAAGAGATTGTCATGGATATCCGTGTCACTAGTGCAACCTGATGAGGAGGAGTTACTTGTACACACCTATGAAAATTCAGTTTTAACAGCAACCACTCCCAAAATATTTTGGGAGTCCCCGGGGTGTAGTGGTTCATGTGCTGGACTGTATGAAGGTACAAAACTCTTGCCTCCCCAGCTATATATGGCACACTACTATTCTTCTACAAGGATGTCTTTGGCATTGAATAACCCATAAAGGTTGATAAGGCATTAAACAAAGCAACAGAAACAAACCAGAACCAAAATTTGGATTTAGCATGGCATTGTTGTCTGAAAAGGCAGTCAAAATGCTGCTAGCTTTTGCAACAATATATTTATGCAAAACAATATTTTTTTAGCACTTACCAATATGGTTATTAACTACAGATCTAGATTTGTTGTGCAAAGTGAATTTGCCACAGGTAGGGTGAGACACAAGGTCACAATTATGGAGTATACAGCAAGGATCATACTCACTATTCAGTAGTAATGGATCTGCGAGACTAGCTTGCCAACCATTACACCACAAGGGGAATGTCTTGGAGTGAATTTCTTGTCAAAAATATCACCAAGAATTGACAATTTGTACCAAGCAAGGTAAGCATATCCCTCTCACTAAATGTCATTACTTAATGCAAATATTGGATGTGATTTTTATTAAATATTTTTGATAAATTTCATTTTTATTTATATGGGGGTCTACAAGATTTCATTTTATTTATATGGGGGTCAACGAGATACACCCTGAAATAGAAAGGGTCCTAATTCCTAAAAGTTGGAAAACCACTGCACTAAATGTCATTACTCAGTGCAAATATTGGATGTGATTTTCATTAAATATTTTTGATAAAGTTCATTTTTATTTATATAAGGGGCTACAAGATTTCATTTTTATTTATAGGGAGGTCACGAGATCGACCCTGAAATAGAAAGGGTCCTAATTCCTAAAAGTTGGAAAACCACTGCACTAAATGTCATTACTCAGTACAAATATTGGATGTGAATTTCATTAAATATTTTTGATAAAGTTCATTTTTATTTATATAAGGGGCTACAAGATTTCATTTTTATTTATATGGGGGTCAATGAAATACATCCTGAAATAGAAAGGGTACTTGTTACAAAAAGTTTGAAAACTATTGCACTGAATCTCATTACTCAGTGCAAATATTAGATGTGATTTTCATTAAATATTTTTGCTAATTTCATTTTTATTTATTCATTTATTTACCAACCCTCCACATGAGCAAGATGTGACATGAGATCAATTTCCAAAATGGAGTTTAACCATTTTTAAGTTAGAGTTTTCCTTCTCCTAGACTGGTTACCTAATCAAGAATAAAGAGCCTAGTCTGCCCTACTGTTTATCCATAGTTGGAAGAAGAAAAGTTGGATGCATATCTTTCCCAGTATTAGGGTATTAGTGCTATGTGAAATGCAAACAGCCTCATCCAGGATTTGAACTTGTCGTGTTCATTTCCTATCATGATAATCATTTATTTATATGGGGGTCAACGAGATACACCCTAAAATAGAAAGGGTCCTAATTCCTAAAAGTTGGAAAACCACTGCACTAAATGTCATTACCCAATGCAAATATTGGATCTGATTTTCATTAAATATTTTTGATGAATTTCATTTTTATTTATATAAGAGGCTACAAGATTTCATTTTTATTTATATGTGGGTCACGAGATAGACCCTGAAATAGAAAGGGTCCTAATTCCAAAAAGTGTGAAAACCACTGCTCTCAACTGATCTTATGCAACACATCTGTTCCTCTGCATAATAAAAGATAATGCATCCTCGCCTGCCTTGTTGCACAACTGTCCTGTTGGGAATTTTAATCGACTGCATCTGAGAAAATGATTAGAGCAGCAGAGTAATTTATGTCCTGGGGTCAGCTGCACTATTTACTGCAGGGTAAATCAGGCGATGGAAAATCTGAATAGTGCACTCCCCACCCCCTCTTTCCTTGATGCAGCAAAGCACTTGCTTACTTAGTTTAATGCCAAATCATCCAGCCCTGATGAAGATGAAAAAAAATTTATTTTAAAGTTTATAAAATTTAAAATTTTCTCAAAAACAAATACAAATTAAGAGCAAAAAAAAAACAAACAAAACAGATGTACAGATATTTTATTTTTATTTTTTCATTTTGATCTAATTATTTTTTTTTTGTAATATATCTACCGTATTTGACGGCATGTAAGATGTTTGGGCATATAAGACGCACCCCCATTTCTGTATGTCAGATTCAGGAAAAAAAGTTTTTAGTGTATTTAAGCACATATTGTTGAAAACAGTCTAGCTGTGCATTACACAAGCAGAAACATAGCTGTATAAAAATAATATCAGCAATAAAATAAGGATGCATGGAGTTTAGGGTAGGTAAAAGTACTGAGCATAAGATGGGTTAGTGAGCATCATAGAGAAAATTAGCCTAGGCCTACGGGAGGTCTCAAACTTCACCTACAATGTATAAGACACAGGGTGATTTTTTTAGCCAAAATTTTGGAAAAAAAGTGCATCCTATATGCCGTCAAATACGGTAATTAGATTTGGTGCTATTTTACTGTACACTGTAAGACCAATATTTTTTCTTTTTTTGTAAAATATTTAATTCGATTGGGTGATATTGTGGTATACATTGTAATACCAATTCTTTTTTTTTTGTAATATATCTAATTTAATTGGGTGATATTTTACTATACACTGTTAGGCCAATATTTTAGGTTTAGTGCTATTTTACTATAAGACCAATGTCTTTTTTGTAATATATCTAATTTAATTGGGTGATATTTTACTATACACTGTTAGGCCAATATTTTAGGTTTAGTGCTATTTTACTATAAGACCAATGTCTTTTTTGTAATATATCTAATTTAATGGGTGATATTTTACTATACACTGTAAGACCAATATTTCTTTTTGTAATATAATTTGTTATTATTACTATACACTATAAGACCAATACTTTTTTGGTAATATATTTAATTTATATTATTTAGATTATTCAGACTATTTTCTTCATCTTTATTGTTATCTACACAATGTTTAGTTTGATGTGCTCTCCGGCCTTCTTCAGGTATTTCTTGTCAGAATCAGGAGCCTTCTCAAACTCGAGAACCCCCTCCTAGAACTTGGGAACCATCTCTTCGAATTCTAGAAACTTTTTGTTGTAATCAGGAGCCTTCACGGAACTTCAAACCTAACCCTTTATTCAATCCATGGGGTATTCTGTTCTCATTCCATTAAGCATGACTGGGTACAAGTGTTAAGCAGTGTTAATTATTCTATGTTACTGTCGCCCTTGACCAGGATTGAACCTGCAGCCTAGGGATAACTGTCACTTAGAACTGTCTTAATTCAACGCCTATATCCACTATGCCATGTGTCCAAAAATTCAGAGAAATAATATTTAATTCAATTGGGGGATATTTTACTATACGCTGTATAGACACTTTGGAAATGGACATGTCAACTAGAGTTCAAATCCTGGACGAGGCTGTTTGCATTTCTCATAGTGCTAATACCTTTGGAAAAGGTATGAATCCAACTATTTTCCCTCCAGCTACATAAATAGGTAAATAGTAGGGCAGACTGGGATCTTTAACCTTGGTTAGATAACCAGTCTAAGAGAAGGAAAGCTGAATTCAAACCAGTTAAAACTCTCCTTAAGAAATTGACATGTCACATCCTGGTAAAGTATAGATAGGAGGTGCCTGTGGACTTTTTAACTTTAGTTCGGCAAGCAGTCTAAGATAAGAAAAACTCTAAATTCAAAACTGTTAAAAACTTCACTTAAGAATTGACCTTGTGTCACATCCTGCTCATGTGGAAGGGTTAGTAATGTGGCTAAAAACTGTTCATATACAACCAGTCTAGGAGAAGGAAACACTGAATTCAAACCAGATAAAACTCAGCTTAAGAAATTAACCTTGTGTCACACCTGCTCATGTGGTGGGGATGGTAAATATATATATATCGTTAAAATCAATCAATTAATCAATAAATTTGCTTAAAAATGAACCTTGAGTCATAATCATGGGGGAGGGGTTGGTTAAATACATACCCCAGTGTTTTAGTCATAGTTTGAATGAAATGTGTATTCCAATCTTTCCCACGGCATTATTGTAGAATGAATGCTAACAGTCGTAGTTGGAATTTGAACTTGATTCAGTGATTCTTTTTTTCCACAACAATAACAATTACGTCATGTGTGAGGAATATGTTTTGAAAAAGAATGGAAAATATTACGCAACATTTCTATGTAAAAAAGAAAAAAAACAGTTTTCAATACTCAGAACTGTAGTTTGAGCTATATTAAAGTCATTTTTGTCTCCATAAATGTTTAATACCTGCAATATCACCAAATTTGTGCCCTTCAGCCTTCTTCAGGTGTTTCTTGTCTGAAATGTTGGTGATGAGGATTGATACTTTATATTATTAAGATTTTTACATCTATTTTTCTCATCTTTATTGTTATATACTCAACTTTTGGCTAATGTGCTCTCGAGCCTTCTTTAGGTGTTTCTTGTCTGAATTTTTGTGATGAGGCTTGATACTTTAAACTCTAAATTCAAAACTTTTAAAAACTCAGATTAAGAAATTGACCTTGTGTCACATCCTGCTCATGTGGATGGTTTGGTAAATATATGTACCATTAAAATCAATCAATTAATCAATCTGCTTTAAAATGAGACACATCCTAATCATGGTGGAGGGGTTGGTTAAATACATACCCCGTTGTTTTAGTCATAGAAAATATTATACAAGATTTCTATGTCAAAAAAAGAAAAAAACAGATTTTAGTACTTAGAACTGTAGTTTGCACTATATCAAAGTCGTTTTTGTCTCCGTAAATGTTTAATACCTGCAATATCACCAAATCTTTCTATGAAAGGTTTGTTTGAAAATATTAACATAGATATCATTTTGTTCTTCTTGAGAGAAATAAAAATATATAGAAATTTATAAAATCAGATATGAAATACATCCATCAAACTACCGACAAAAACAGACATGAAGTAATTATTTTCCTGACTTCCCACCAGGCCAGATTGACACAAGGACTTTTTAACATGGAAAATATCACACAACATTTCATTTCTGTGTAAAAAAAGAAAAAAACAGCTTTCTGTTCTCAGAACTGTAATTTGAGCTATGTTAAAGTCATTTTTGTCTCCATAAATGTTTAATACCTGCAATATCACCAAATTTGTGCCCTCCAGCCTTCTTCAGGTGTTTCTTGTCTAAAATGTTGGTGATGAGGCTTTATACTTTATATCATTCAGATTTTTAGGTCTGTTTTCCTTATCTTTATTGTTATATACTAAACTTTTCAGGCAATGTGCCTCTGACCTTCCTTGTCAAACTCGGGGATCTTCATGGAACTTCGAACTGAACCTATTATTTAATCCATTGGAATAGATTGTTCTCATTCTGTTAAGCTATGTTAGGTATTTTATGTTATTTCCACCCGTAGTCAGGATTGAACCTGCAACTTTCATATGATTGTTATTTTGAACTGTATTAACTGAACCTTTTATTTAATCCATTGGGGTAGATTATTCTCATTCTTGGCCCTAGTGTCCGACTAGGAACCACAAGTTTGATACCAGTGAGTAGCACAGGATCTGTGCAGTAAAATGAGAAGTGGATGGTAGGTATGGCACTCCACCTCAGGCGCCAAAACAATATATCTTATTCTATGTTATTATTGCCCATGGTCAAGATTGAACCTGCAATCTACATGTAACCCTCCTGTCACTTAGAACTGTATTAACTCAACCCTAATATCTGTTGTGCCATGTTGCCCAACTGGTCAACAGGCGGAAATAACATAGAATACTTAACTTAGCTAAACACGTCATGGTTAACAGAATGAGAACAATCTACCTGTTACAATCTTATGGGCCATCCTGTAGGCCTTAAGCAAGAGCACTTGTCCAGTGGAATTGGATCCTTGATAAAGAGTCTTGAGTATTGGTAATCCTGAGTATTGTAAGTCCCTTCTCAATGAGTGCAATTAGAATTATGGCCAGTGTGGGGGTTTAAGTAGTGTATCAGCCACACAGTATGGTTGGTGATTGGTGAAATGATAAACCACGTGACCTTAGTTAGTCTATAAATTCAGGTGGGCAATTGGAGCACACCTTATATACACACAAAATATTCAGACACTACCAAATAGGTTAGATAAAGGGTTTGGTGCAAAGTTACATGGAGGCTTCCGATTCTGACATGAAGGCTCCAAGTTCAACAAAAAACACCTGGAGATGAGACTCGATAATTTGTCCAGTTCGACACATGGTGCAATGAATATAAGGGTTGAGTTAAAACAGTCTAAGTGAGAATCATCTGGAGGTTACAGGTTCAATCTTGACTACTAATTTTTTTTTCTAAACCCAATTTTTAAAAACATTTTTTACACTCTTTTTTTCTATTTAACCCATAGTGGGACCCTAACAGGTACTACCACTCCTGGTCAGAGTGGACTTGGGAGCAATGGTAATGAAGGAGTGCTCCACATTCCAGAGTTCCAAAATGATACTGTTTAAGTCGTCTGTAGGTTATAGGTTCAATCCCAACAATGAGCGAAAATAAGAATACTTAACATAGCTTAACTCTTATATCCAGACATGGTTAATAGAATGAAAACAATCTATCCAATGGATTAAATAAAGGGTTGGGTTCAAAGTTCCATGAAGGCTCCTGATAAGAGAGTTTCCAAGTTAAACAAGAAACACCTGAAGAAGGCTGGAGGGCACACTGCCAAAACATTGTGTATATAACAATAAAGACAAGGACAACAGTCCTTAAAATGTAAATGATACAAATTATCATGCCTCGTCTCAAAAATTCCGACGGATAATATTTATTTTAAATCATTAAAAGAAATTGACTGTCCCATTGGCTGTCCCAGACAAAGGATATTTACTGTCATACAAGGATGCTCCTTTTTTGGAGTGGTTACTGGCCTTACTACTCTGCACGGAGTGGCAGGGGGGGGGGGGATACAATCAATGTATTCCAATCCCTGCCAACAGGGCAAGCTATTTGTAAGTATTTACTAACATCAGTCGAACACAATGATTATAGTGGGGAACCATGCACAAACCGAAGCTCTTGCATGGCTAGTGTTTAAGAATTGCATGAATCCCCTCGGCATTCCTCTTTTGAGGTACCCAGGCACTGGGCAATAAACCCAGCTCTGAACCTTTTAGATGAGAGGGCAGGTGCTGCCTAGGAGGAATGGCCCCCTGGGATCATGCTGATATCAAATATCTTATTGGTCTGTAGAATCAACATCATACTCACTTTTACAGGAAGTCTGTAACTTGTGTCCAGTCACCAGACAAAAAAAAACAGGGTGTAACCAAATAAACTGTACAAACTGTCAGAACACAGTCAAGTGTTGGGTATATATGGATAAAAGTATCCACACTAAATCCAACAGCCAATGAGAATCCTAGGAATGGCCGAAGCCACTGGACACAGGGATACTAGTTCTCACCTTCACAGGAAGGTTGTGACTTGCATCCAGTTACCAGACAAAAAAAGAACCGAATACACTCTGTACAAACTGTCAGAACACAGTCAAGTGTTTGGTATATATGGATAAAAGTATCCACACTAAACCAAATAGCCAATGGACACAGGGACACTAGTCCAGGTAAGCTATTTGTATAAACTGCAGATTTTACAAGCAAGTTGCTAATATATTTGAAAGGAAGTGCGTGGTGTAATGGTTAAAGTCATGGGAAATGGACTTGTCACCCCGAGTTCAATTCCTGGTCATGGTAATTGCATTTCACTTAGCGCTAATACCCTTGGGAAAGATATGAATCCTACTCTCCCTCCAGCTATGGGTAAATAGTAGGGCATACTGGGCTCTTTAATCTTGGTTAGGCAACCAGTCTAGGAGAAGGAAAACTCTGAATTCAAACCTGTTGAACTCCGCTTAAGAAATTGACCTTGTGTCACATCCTGCTCGTGCGGAGGGGGTTGGTAAATATATATATGAATGGAATTTTTTTTTTCTGTTATCACATGATTATTATACAGTGTAGGTAATTATCTAAAAATATATGATGTCATTCAATTAGTACTGCTATATTATCTGATCGGTACTTTTTAGTACTGATAAAATATCTCTTGGTGTCAATATACGTTCTCATACTTAGTGCACATTAACCGATATATTCATTGATAACAATGTGCCATCTTTTATGATCATCTACAGAAATTTGTGGCCGGCTTAGCTCAGTCGGTAGAGCGTTCGGCTAGAAACCACAAGGTTCCTAGTTCGATATCGGTCCCCGCCAACTCAGCGTATGAGTAGCACAGGGATCTGTGCGGTAAAGTAAGGAGCTGATGGTAGGTGTGGCGCTCCACCTCAGATGCTAAAACAATCTCCTTGGTCTAGCGCTATTGAAAAGGGGATAGACTCCCTCGCTGACTGGCTGATACCGACTTTAGGCCGCCCCGACGACTTTACTTACTTTTACAGAAATTTAGCATTAATACAGGGTGACCAAAAAAACAGAACCACAAATTTGTACCCAAGTTCAAATTCCTAGACAAGGCTTTTGTATTTCTCATAGTGCTAATACTCTTGGCAAAGATATGCATTCAACTACTCTCCCTCCAGCTATGGGTAAATAGCAGGACAGACTGGGCTCTTTAATCTCGCTTAGGTAACTAGTCTAAAAGAAGAAAGATTCTGAATTCAAACCTGTTAAACTCCGCTTAAGAAATTGATATTGTGTCACATTCTTTATAATAAAAATGGAATGGTCCATTATTTAGCTGAAGTGGCGGCACTCATAAGAAATAAGATTTCGGTGGATAACAGACACCAGATAATCAGGGGTTTACATTTTTGTGTTTCATCTTGGACAATTTGGATGGTCTCATTTTTGAGTAGAGGATGTTGCAAGATGATAACAGTTGGAAGATTAAGGAACAAGAGCATTAATATATTCAAATGTTTTATCAATGACACACTTTTCTCTTGTCTTTTGTCCTGAATTTCTTGTTTAAAAGTGTAATTCATTTTATCACAAATAGACAGGTTCAAGTGGTTGACCAACAAAAAATAATTCAACCCAAAACCCAGTTGATAATAATGTGATCTTTGGTCCTTCTAAAATCAGTGTTCCTTATTTTTTGTCTAAACCTGTTGGTAGATCCAGCCTTCATCATCATCATCATCATCATCATCATCATCAAGTGACATTGATAGCACGGATTCCCTTGACTCTCTCTCACCATCCGTCCCTCTGAAACACTTTAATCTTTTGTCCTTCTGAACTCAGTGTTCCTTATTTTGTTTTTGTTTGAACTTGTTGGCAGATCCAGTCTTCATCATCATCATCATCATCATCATCATCAAGTGACATTGATAGCACGGATTCCCTTGACTCTCTCTCACCATCCGTCCTCTGAAAACACTTTAATCTTTTGTCCTTCTGAACTCAGTGTTCCTTATTTTGTTTTTTGTTGAACTTGTTGGCAGATCCAGTCTTCATCATCATCATCATCATCATCATCAAGTGACATTGATAGCACGGATTCCCTTGACTCTCTCTCACCATCCGTCCCTCTGAAAACACTTTAATCTTTTGTCCTTCTGAATCAGTGTTCCTTATTTTGTTTTTTGTTGAACTTGTTGGCAGATCCAGTCTTCATCATCATCATCATCATCATCATCAAGTGACATTGATAGCACGGATTCCCTTGACTCTCTCTCACCATCCGTCCCTCTGAAAACACTTTAATCTTTTGTCCTTCTGAACTCAGTGTTCCTTATTTTGTTTTTTGTTTGAACTTGTTGGCAGATCCAGTCTTCATCATCATCATCATCATCATCATCAAGTGACATTGATAGCACGGATTCCCTTGACTCTCTCTCACCATCCGTCCCTCTGAAAACACTTTAATCTTTTGTCCTTCTGAATTCAGTGTTCCTTATTTTGTTTTTTGTTGAACTTGTTGGCAGATCCAGTCTTCATCATCATCATCATCATCAAGTGACATTGATAGCACGGATTCCCTTGACTCTCTCTCACCATCCGTCCCTCTGAAAACACTTTAATCTTTTGTCCTTCTGAATCAGTGTTCCTTATTTTGTTTTTTGTTTGAACTTGTTGGCAGATCCAGTCTTCATCATCATCATCATCATCATCATCAAGTGACATTGATAGCACGGATTCCCTTGACTCTCTCTCACCATCCGTCCCTCTGAAAACACTTTAATCTTTTGTCCTTCTGAACTCAGTGTTCCTTATTTTGTTTTTTGTTGAACTTGTTGGCAGATCCAGTCTTCATCATCATCATCATCATCATCATCAAGTGACATTGATAGCACGGATTCCCTTGACTCTCTCTCACCATCCGTCCCTCTGAAAACACTTTAATCTTTTGTCCTTCTGAATTCAGTGTTCCTTATTTTGTTTTTTGTTTGAACTTGTTGGCAGATCCAGTCTTCATCATCATCATCATCATCAAGTGACATTGATAGCACGGATTCCCTTGACTCTCTCTCACCATCCGTCCCTCTGAAAACACTTTAATCTTTTGTCCTTCTGAATTCAGTGTTCCTTATTTTGTTTTTTGTTTGAACTTGTTGGCAGATCCAGTCTTCATCATCATCATCATCATCATCATCAAGTGACATTGATAGCACGGATTCCCTTGACTCTCTCTCACCATCCGTCCCTCTGAAAACACTTTAATCTTTTGTCCTTCTGAATTCAGTGTTCCTTATTTTGTTTTTTTGAACTTGTTGGCAGATCCAGTCTTCATCATCATCATCATCATCATCATCAAGTGACATTGATAGCACGGATTCCCTTGACTCTCTCTCACCATCCGTCCCTCTGAAAACACTTTAATCTTTTGTCCTTCTGAACTCAGTGTTCCTTATTTTGTTTTTTGTTTGAACTTGTTGGCAGATCCAGTCTTCATCATCATCATCATCATCATCATCATCAAGTGACATTGATAGCACGGATTCCCTTGACTCTCTCTCACCATCCGTCCCTCTGAAAACACTTTAATCTTTTGTCCTTCTGAATTCAGTGTTCCTTATTTTGTTTTTTGTTTGAACTTGTTGGCAGATCCAGTCTTCATCATCATCATCATCATCATCATCAAGTGACATTGATAGCACGGATTCCCTTGACTCTCTCTCACCATCCGTCCCTCTGAAAACACTTTAATCTTTTGTCCTTCTGAACTCAGTGTTCCTTATTTTGTTTTTTGTTTGAACTTGTTGGCAGATCCAGTCTTCATCATCATCATCATCATCATCATCATCAAGTGACATTGATAGCACGGATTCCCTTGACTCTCTCTCACCATCCGTCCCTCTGAAAACACTTTAATCTTTTGTCCTTCTGAATTCAGTGTTCCTTATTTTGTTTTTTGTTTGAACTTGTTGGCAGATCCAGTCTTCATCATCATCATCATCATCATCAAGTGACATTGATAGCACGGATTCCCTTGACTCTCTCTCACCATCCGTCCCTCTGAAAACACTTTAATCTTTTGTCCTTCTGAATTCAGTGTTCCTTATTTTGTTTTTTGTTTGAACTTGTTGGCAGATCCAGTCTTCATCATCATCATCATCATCATCATCATCAAGTGACATTGATAGCACGGATTCCCTTGACTCTCTCTCACCATCCGTCCCTCTGAAAACACTTTAATCTTTTGTCCTTCTGAATTCAGTGTTCCTTATTTTGTTTTTTGTTTGAACTTGTTGGCAGATCCAGTCTTCATCATCATCATCATCATCATCATCAAGTGACATTGATAGCACGGATTCCCTTGACTCTCTCTCACCATCCGTCCCTCTGAAAACACTTTAATCTTTTGTCCTTCTGAATTCAGTGTTCCTTATTTTGTTTTTTGTTGAACTTGTTGGCAGATCCAGTCTTCATCATCATCATCATCATCATCATCAAGTGACATTGATAGCACGGATTCCCTTGACTCTCTCTCACCATCCGTCCCTCTGAAAACACTTTAATCTTTTGTCCTTCTGAATTCAGTGTTCCTTATTTTGTTTTTTGTTTGAACTTGTTGGCAGATCCAGTCTTCATCATCATCATCATCATCATCATCAAGTGACATTGATAGCACGGATTCCCTTGACTCTCTCTCACCATCCGTCCCTCTGAAAACACTTTAATCTTTTGTCCTTCTGAATTCAGTGTTCCTTATTTTGTTTTTTGTTTGAACTTGTTGGCAGATCCAGTCTTCATCATCATCATCATCATCATCATCAAGTGACATTGATAGCACGGATTCCCTTGACTCTCTCTCACCATCCGTCCCTCTGAAAACACTTTAATCTTTTGTCCTTCTGAATTCAGTGTTCCTTATTTTGTTTTTTGTTTGAACTTGTTGGCAGATCCAGTCTTCATCATCATCATCATCATCATCATCATCAAGTGACATTGATAGCACGGATTCCCTTGACTCTCTCTCACCATCCGTCCCTCTGAAAACACTTTAATCTTTTGTCCTTCTGAATTCAGTGTTCCTTATTTTGTTTTTTTTGAACTTGTTGGCAGATCCAGTCTTCATCATCATCATCATCATCATCATCATCAGTGACATTGATAGCACGGATTCCCTTGACTCTCTCTCACCATCCGTCCCTCTGAAAACACTTTAATCTTTTGTCCTTCTGAATTCAGTGTTCCTTATTTTGTTTTTTGTTTGAACTTGTTGGCAGATCCAGTCTTCATCATCATCATCATCATCATCATCAAGTGACATTGATAGCACGGATTCCCTTGACTCTCTCTCACCATCCGTCCCTCTGAAAACACTTTAATCTTTTGTCCTTCTGAATTCAGTGTTCCTTATTTTGTTTTTTGTTTGAACTTGTTGGCAGATCCAGTCTTCATCATCATCATCATCATCATCATCATCATCAAGTGACATTGATAGCACGGATTCCCTTGACTCTCTCTCACCATCCGTCCTCTGAAAACACTTTAATCTTTTGTCCTTCTGAATTCAGTGTTCCTTATTTTGTTTTTTGTTTGAACTTGTTGGCAGATCCAGTCTTCATCATCATCATCATCATCATCATCAAGTGACATTGATAGCACGGATTCCCTTGACTCTCTCTCACCATCCGTCCCTCTGAAAACACTTTAATCTTTTGTCCTTCTGAATTCAGTGTTCCTTATTTTGTTTTTTGTTTGAACTTGTTGGCAGATCCAGTCTTCATCATCATCATCATCATCATCATCAAGTGACATTGATAGCACGGATTCCCTTGACTCTCTCTCACCATCCGTCCCTCTGAAAACACTTTAATCTTTTGTCCTTCTGAACTCAGTGTTCCTTATTTTGTTTTTTGTTTGAACTTGTTGGCAGATCCAGTCTTCATCATCATCATCATCATCATCATCAAGTGACATTGATAGCACGGATTCCCTTGACTCTCTCTCACCATCCGTCCCTCTGAAAACACTTTAATCTTTTGTCCTTCTGAATTCAGTGTTCCTTATTTTGTTTTTTGTTTGAACTTGTTGGCAGATCCAGTCTTCATCATCATCATCATCATCATCAAGTGACATTGATAGCACGGATTCCCTTGACTCTCTCTCACCATCCGTCCCTCTGAAAACACTTTAATCTTTTGTCCTTCTGAATCAGTGTTCCTTATTTTGTTTTTTGTTGAACTTGTTGGCAGATCCAGTCTTCATCATCATCATCATCATCATCATCAAGTGACATTGATAGCACGGATTCCCTTGACTCTCTCTCACCATCCGTCCCTCTGAAAACACTTTAATCTTTTGTCCTTCTGAATTCAGTGTTCCTTATTTTGTTTTTTGTTGAACTTGTTGGCAGATCCAGTCTTCATCATCATCATCATCATCATCATCAAGTGACATTGATAGCACGGATTCCCTTGACTCTCTCTCACCATCCGTCCCTCTGAAAACACTTTAATCTTTTGTCCTTCTGAATTCAGTGTTCCTTATTTTGTTTTTTGTTTGAACTTGTTGGCAGATCCAGTCTTCATCATCATCATCATCATCATCATCATCATCAAGTGACATTGATAGCACGGATTCCCTTGACTCTCTCTCACCATCCGTCCCTCTGAAAACACTTTAATCTTTTGTCCTTCTGAATCAGTGTTCCTTATTTTGTTTTTTGTTGAACTTGTTGGCAGATCCAGTCTTCATCATCATCATCATCATCATCATCAAGTGACATTGATAGCACGGATTCCCTTGACTCTCTCTCACCATCCGTCCCTCTGAAACACTTTAATCTTTTGTCCTTCTGAATTCAGTGTTCCTTATTTTGTTTTTTGTTTGAACTTGTTGGCAGATCCAGTCTTCATCATCATCATCATCATCATCATCAAGTGACATTGATAGCACGGATTCCTTGACTCTCTCTCACCATCCGTCCCTCTGATACCACTTTGGTCTTTGGTCCTTCTGAATTCAGTGTTCCTTATTTTTTGTCTAAACCTGTTGGCAGATCCAGTCTTCATCATCATCATCATCATCATCATTGTTGTCAAGTCATGCTGACAGCATGGATTCCATTGAGTCTCTCTCACCATCCATCCCTATGATAATACTGTGAACTTTGTGCCTTTTGAATTCAGCGTTCCTTATTTTGCTTTTTGTCTAAACCTATTGGTTGGTTGGCTGGGTGGTTAGATTTTACAATTGTTGTTGAGGACAACAATCTAAAATATCAAAATCTATACATATTTTATATATGTATATATTTTTGGAGGATATGTGCTTAATTGAAGTCATACCTAATTTTTGAAAATTAATTAGTTAATAATTAATGAATTTAGGCGGCATATATGTTCAAATGTAAGGCTAAACAGATCAAGAAAATGTCAATCCCTGAATGTACAAAATTGTCGGCTAAAAGCCACATCAAATAAACACAATGTTTATTTATGTACTTTCATATGTATGTATGTATGTATTTCTGGAGGAAACTATGAAAATAAAACAATTAATGACAAAGTCAATATACATACACATTCACATTCACAACTAAAATATCTTCCCTACCTCTGAGTACCCCGTTGATATTTTTAACTATTCTAATTCTTATCCAGCTATGAGTAAATAGTAGGACAGACTCGGCTCTTTAACCTTGGTTAGTGTTATAGGTGATATAACCTATGGACATAAATGGAATGCGCCGACAACTACTATAAGTAGCAGGAACAATTGTGGCTTGACATGAAAGCAATGCGAGTCAGCTCGTAACTGTATGGTCGGACGCAATCTCCACTTTCTTTTCTGTAATTTCTACTCCTTGTTGTTCAATACATTTGTATCCATTTTTACCAGTCGTTTGTCTTATTTGTGACCCTTAAAACCCAACAACAGTTAGGCGACCTGTCTAAGAAATCATCCGCATCAAATAAACTCTGAATTCAAACCTGTTAAACTCTGCTTAATGAATTGACCTGGTGTCATATCCTGGTTGTGCAGAGGGTCCTTGGTGAGTGGTGACTCAACTAAAATATCTTCCCTACCTCTGAGTACCCGTTGATATTTTTAACTATTCTAATTCTTATCCAGCTATGAGTAAATAGTAGGACAGACTCGGCTCTTTGACCTTGGTTAGGCGACCTGTCTAGGAAATCGTCCACATCTAATAAACTCTGAATTCAAACCTGTTAAACTATGCTTGATAATTGACCTGGTGTCACATCCTGGTTGTGCAGAGGGTCCTTGTGAGTGGTGACTCAACTAAAATATCTTCCCTACCTCTGAGTACCCCGTTGATATTTTTAACTATTCTAATTCTTATCATCATTTTCGCCACATGTTGGCCACTCGGTCCTCCAATCTCCAGATTATATTTGCATCCAATACAACGTTTATTTATCATCTTGGATAATAATCCAATTCACTATGACAGATAATCAATTTTCTTTTTGTTTTGAGAGACGATTGGACAGACATTAGCCCGACGCAGAAAGCACACGACCGAATATTGTCATAAGAAGGAATGAAATCAAACTGAAATAATTGTGCAGTAACTAAATTAAACACAGAAGGATTAGGCTTCCTTTCTTTGTTTCTTTTTTTCTTGTTTTTATGTCAATAGCAACAAATTTCAGAAGGAAATCATACACACTTTCTATATAACCTAGATAAAGTACAAGAAGGTTCAAAGAAAAGGTTCCAAGTTCGAGGAGAGGGTTTATATAATACAAAAAACTTTTTATATAACCTAGCTAAAGTACTCATCTATGTCATGTAAGATGTTGTAGAGATTTGTGTAGACTGATCAGTATTCAACTGTGTTGCAAGTTGAATCTGGTTCTGAGAATCCAGACTTGGTAAGTGGTTTAAATAGTAGCATGGTCAAGTCTATTTCCAGGATTTTGATTGGCTGGTGATTTTAGTGTGGATATTTTTTTCCATATGTACTGAACACTGTGCAGAAAACAATAAAGATAAGGACAATAGTCTGAATAATCCAAATAATCTTCAGAAATTTAGCATTGATAGGGTCAGTCAAAACTTTTGTAATAGATTGGTATGTGCAATTGATTTGGTTTGGTTTGTTTTTTTTATGGCACATCAACCTCGATAGGTTGTTTAATGCCAACAAAGTTTTGAAATAAATTCATTCTTAATGGATACTCAATTTTTTTTTATAAACGCAATTTTTCCATTTAACCCATAGTTGCAAGTTGAATCTGCTTCTGAGAATCCAAACTTTTTAAGTGGTTTAAATAGCAGCTTGGATTATTCTACTATTTAGTATGGTCAAGTCTATTTCACTCAACCAGTTAAAAGAAATAATGATAAAGATAACAGATTACAGAACACAAAAAACAGAAGATTAGAAATCCAGCCATAAGGTACCAGCCAGCTACTCAAGTAAGAAGGATTAGTTATGGGAGTATAACCACGAATGCTCTCATTATTGTAGAGAGTTGTGTAGACTGATCAGTATTCAACTGCGTTGCAAGTTGAATCTGCTTCAGTCTACACAAATCACTACATGGCGCTGCAAACAGCTCTGTAGAGATTTGTGTAGACTGATCAGTATTCAGCTGTGTTGCAAGTTGAATCTGCTTCAGTCTACACAAATCACTATATGGTGCTGCAAACAGCTCTGTAGAGATTTGTGTAGACTGATCAGTATTCAACTGCATTGCAAGTTGAATCTGCTTCAGTCTACACAAATCACTACATGGCGCTGCGGACAGCTTTGTAGAGAGTTGTGTAGACTGATCAGTATTCAACTGTGTTGCAAGTTGAATCTGCTTCAGTCTACACAAATCACTACATGGCGCTGCGAACAGAATTTTGATTGGTTTGTGGTTCAAGTGTGGATATGTTTATCCATATATACTGAACACTTGACCATGTTCTATCAGTTGCTACAGAGTATATTTGATTACTCTGTCTTTTTTTGTCTAGTGACTGGATGCTAGTCACAGCCTTCCTGTGAAGGTGAGTATGATATTCATTTTACAGATTAGACAGACATTAGCCTGACACAGAAAGCACAAGTAATTGTGCAGTAACTAAATTAAACAGAAAAGGGCTTTAGAATACACCGACTGCACCTCTGCAGAGGGGTAAGAATCCCTAATGGGGCCACCTGTTGGCCATGTGTGGCGACCCGTGATGCTTAAGGATGAAATCCTGGTGGCTTAGCAGTCCTTAACACTCCATTTTGGTCCTTACTTAAGCTAGACGGGTGGTCGGAGAGGCTCCCTCCAATCAATCAGCGGGCCACATCCAGCCCTAGCACCTATATGATTGTCCCAACCCTATTGCCCTTATGGCAACCCCAACCCTTTTTATCATATGAGTGCTAGAAGGTGGTGGCTGAGGGTCTTCATGTCCTGGGAATGACGTTAAACTCTATCTGATGGTGAGGTTCCAGTTCTGGGGGTTTGGGGAATGTGGAGCATCCCTTGATCACCATTACTTCAAGGTCCACTCTGACCCGGGTGGTAGTACCTGTTAGGGTCCCATCTATGGGTTAAATATAAAAAAAAAAAAAAATTTTTTAAATGAGTACTTATCAAGAATGTGTTTATTTCAAAACTTTGTGGCATTAAATGCCCCACTGAGGTTGATATACCGTAAAACTCAGCAAACCAAACCAGAAAAGAATTAGGCTTCCTTTCTTTTTCTTTTTTTTTTTTATGTTGATAGAAGCAAATTTCAGAAGGAAATCATACACAAACACTTTCTTTATATTATTTGGATTATTTGGACTATTGTCCTCATCTTTATTGTTATCTGTACAATGTTTCGGCCGATGTGCCTGCTGTCCTTCTTCTGGTATTTCTTGTCAGACTCAGGAGTCTTCTCAAACTCAGGAACCTTCTTTTCGAACTATGTATATATTTTTTATATATATAATATATATATATATTATGGTATTTGTGGAAAAAGTGACTTACCGGTGAAAGTGGTTAGTTGAATGAAGTTTCACAATGAAAAGACAGTGATGTAACAAATATAAAGTGCTCAATACGTTAGTAGAGCAAATTAATCATAATATATATATATATATATATATATATATATGTATATAAAATAGAAAGTATGTGGAGTGGCCTATTGTTGGTATCAGCCGAACATCAAGGGAGTTATCCCCTTTTCGCTAGGGGAGATTGGTTTTGTTGATGTGGAGTACAAGACCTACCATCAGTTTCCCATTTAACCACACATATATCTATATTACACTTTATTTATTAGTGTGTATGTTATGTAATATGATAAAAGATTTTATTAAGCAGTACCTCCATGGATTAATATCATGTGTTGCCACTATATATATATATATATATATATATATATATATATATATAGTCATCCACAGACACCGTGTTTCGACATATCACGTCTCTTCAGTGTGGCTAGACATTTGTAAGCTACCTACAGCCGGGATAGAAACCCGATTGATTCATTGTACCAACCGAAAATAATCGATTAATACTATAACACTTGGCCAAAAGAAAAAATATATATATATATATGTATATATATATATATATATATATATATATATAATATATATACATGTGGAATTAAACAAAGACAGGTCTTCTGTTTAACAATTTTATTGGTGATCTTTTCAAGCTTTCTGGCCAACTATTTTATATTTGGATGAAATTCGTGGATTAGTCCACTGAAGTTCATATCCTGAATACTTTCGGCACTTCGAAGTGCCATCATCAGCGGTGATGTGTTCCAGTTTTTTTTCAAAGTATATTAATAGATGTGGAGGCTGGAAGGAGAGAATTGATAGGAAAAGTGTTATAGACATTTTAAAATGTGAGTACTGCATTGAAAATTAATTTTATTTAAGGATGGTTTGTATTGTTTGATGTATAAAGCTTCTAGTATTTGGAGTTTTTGTTTATTTTTTTCTTTGTGCAGAATGTGCGTATTTTCCGTTAGGATATTTCAGTAATTAGAGTGCGGTCATGCATGTAATTTTAGATATTGTGAAATGGAGCTTATTATCTGTCATATCGAGAGGTTAAACAGCGTGATAAAGTTGTTGAGGTAAAACTGATGTAAGTATTTTCATTTTTTGGGAGACAGTAATCTCCTAAGGGACATTTAATTTGTATACTACATTGATATCATTAAGCCGACTTGTCTGTTGAGAGGAGTTATTGCAGGTAACAAGATTAGTTGTTTTGAATTTTGTTTAAAAAAATAATCAATCTATCTATCTATCTATCTATCTCAGTCTGTTCACATCTATAAATCTATCTATTAGACCTGCCTTTTGTTTAATTCCACATCTACTAATAGTTTATCGCTTAGTAGCGAGTCAGGGCTCATCAGGGCAAGAATCTGACTCTTGCCCTGATGAGCTACTAAGCGAAACTATTAGTAGGTATATCTGACACAAGGTTTAACTTTATATTATATATATATATATATATGTGTGTGTGTCTGTGTGTGTAAAATAATGGAATCAGATTCTTACCCTGATGAACTACTAAGTAAAACTATTAGTAGTTATATCTGACTCATAAGGTTTAACTTTATATATATATATATATATATATATATAATAATATCAGTTATATATATATATATATAATTATGTGTTATGTTCTTGTGAACGTTGTTTGTTTGGTCTTTTGAAGCATTGGAAAAAAGAACAAAAACAAGAAAAACAGAACAAAAATCAGAATTTTTATATATTCAACCGTTGCTCTGTTCCTGGTTTATATATATATATATATAAAATTAATGGATTAGATTAATATATAAAAATATTGTAAATGATATTATAAGGTTTTCTCCCTTTATAACGAAAATCAGACATTTTCTTTACTTTGTATGAGATAGCTATTTTTAGACGTATTATGAATTGAACCATTCAAGTCTCAAATAGACAAATTGTGCCAACCTCCTTAGAAGTGACTCTTATCTCATTAATAGTCTCGACTAAAGCGGTTCACTTTTTATGCCAAAAGGACAAAGTCTGTCTCTTTGGTGTAAATATCTGAAATTATCTTATATAACTTTTTAGAAAAAACACTGAATATACCCGTTTTCCCATGAACTTATATAATGATATGTAAGTAAGTAAATTTTCGGGGCGGCCTAATGTTGGTATCAGCTAGACAGCGAAGGAGTCTATCCCCTTTTCGCTAGTGCTAGACCAAGGAGATTATTTTAGCATATATATATTTACCAACCCCTCCGCACGAGCAGGATGTGACACAAGGTCAATTTCTTAAGCGGAGTTCAACAGGTTTGAATTCAGAGTTTTCCTTCTCCTAGACTGGTTGCCTAACCAAGGTTAAAGAGCCCAGTCTGCCCTACTATTTATCCATAGCTGGAGGGAGAGTAGAATTCATACCTTTCCCAAGGGTATTAGCGCAAAGTTAAATGCAATTATCACATCCAGGATTTGAAATCGGGGTGACGAGTCCATTTCCCATGACTTTAACCCATCACACCACGCGCTTCCTACTTTTATTTTTAGCATATAAGGTGGAGCGCCACACCTACTATCAGCTCCTCAGTTTACTGTACAGATCCCTGTGCTACTCATATGCTGAGTTGGCAAGGGCTGGTATCGAACCAGGAACCTTGTGATTCCTAGCCGAGTGCTCTACCGACTGAGCTAAACCAATATGTAAACATATGATTATAAGTGTTATTTAACTACAAAATATGGTGAGCCCTGTTGGCTGGGGCTTTAGAATACACCGACTGCACCTCTGCAAAGAGGCTGATCAGTCTTGCACGATTGTCACTTTTAACTCTGAGGTCAATTTTTTCAAAAAGGAGTAAACTTTAATTTTAACAATTATAGAACTTGGGCAATTCACTTTAATGTTTTAAAATGGCTGCCTCTTCAAATCGGACATAATGGCATCTTCCAAATTATTTTTACTTTAGCTACGGTTATTTTAAAACTGAAAATATTTTTTAATACAAATTTTTAAACGAACTTCACGTAACTAAAATAGTAAATATTCCCTATTTGTTAGACTATGATTTTTCGAAAAAAATTTACGATTTCGGAATGTAAGTCCCAAGATTCGTCAATTCCCCAAAAAATGTTTCATTGACTCTTAAAAGAGGTCCTGATCTTCGCTTCTAAATGGGGCCACCTGTTGGTCGAATTGAGATGCTTAAGGATGTGGCTGAGCCATCTATGACATACAACATTCCATTTTGGTCCTTACTTAGGCTAGACAGACAGTCAGAGAGCCCCCCTTCTAGCAATTGGCTAGTCACATCAAGCCCCAGTACCTATATGATTGTCCCAACCCTATTGCCCTTATGGCAAGCTTCCAACCCTTTTTATGTGCTAGAAGGCAGTGGCTGAGGGTCTTCATGTCCTAGGAATGATGTTCTGATGGTGAGGTTCCAGTTCTAAAGGTCTAGGGAATGTGGAGCACCCCATTCATCACCATTGCTCCCAGATCCACTCTGACCCAGAGTGGTAGTACCTGTTAGGGTCCCATCTATGGGTTAAATAGAAAATTTGTTTACAAAAAAAATCAGTTTAAAAATTCTTCTAAACTATAGCTACGAATCTTTCAAAACTTTGTCGGCATAAAATGACCCACCATGGTTGATATGCCATAAAACAAATCAAACAAACAAAAAAATAATCACCCCTGTAGAGGTGCATTCGGTGTATTCATCAGCCATAGTTGACAGGGCGGAAATTTTCTGATGATAAGCTCAATAATGAATGGAGGTTATTAAAAAAATAGGATTTAGATAACCTAGATAATTTGAAAAATTAATAAAGTTTTCCTTTTTGTCTTTTTGCTTAATGATGGAAAAACTCCAATGAACACGTTTTAAAAATATCTATAATTTTTTTAATACACAAAAGAAATCAATTGTTTTTTTTTGTTTTTGTAAACAACCCATTTAAAAGTTTGTTTTAGTGATGACTTTTCTGGATATATTCTGTTAAATAAATTCACAGGCATAGATAGATAGATAGATAGATAGACAGATAGACATTGTGATAGATAGATAGATAGATAGATATGAGCAGACATATATATATGAGCAGACACACACACACACACACACATACACACACATATATATATATATATATATATATATATATATATATATATATATATAGCAAGAGAAAGATAGAGATAGATAGATAGATATATAGATAGAAATGAGTAGACAGTGATAGATAGATAGACAGATAGATAGATAGAAATGAGTAGATTGTCATAGATAAATATGAACAGATTGTGATAGATAGATAGATAGATAGACAGACAAACAGATATGAGCTGATATTATATATATATATATATATATATATATATATATATATATGGAGAGATAGATAGATAGATAGATAGATAGATGCGAACAGAGATAGAGATAGATAAGTAAATAGATTTATAGATGTGAACAGACTAGATAGATAGACGTGAACAGATCAAGACAGATAGATAGATAGATAGATAGATAGATATAAATGAGTAGGCTCTGATAGATAGATAGATAGAAATGAGTAGGCATAGATAGATAGATAGATAGATAGATAGATAAGTAGACAGTGATAGGTAGATAGATAGAAATGGGTAAACTGATTGATAGATAGATAGATAGAAAGGAGTAGATTGTCATAGATAAATATGAATAGATTGTGATAGATAGATAGATAGACAGACAGATATGAGCTGATTGATATATATATATGGAGAGATAGATAGATAGATAGATGTGAACAGAGATAGAGATAGATTAGTAAATAAATTTATAGATGTGAACAGACTGAGATAGATAGACGTGAACAGATCAAGACAGATAGATAGATAAATAGATAGATAGATAGATAGAAATGAATAGACTATGATAGATAGATAGATAGATATCACTGTTTGTCTGCATTTCTTGTAGTGACTTCCTGATCAAATAACTCTGAACAAGTGATCTCTTCTAAAGGGATCAAAAAATAACACTTACTGAGTTATTTTTCCGCTGCCAGCAAAAGAAGGAGTGCTTCTAAAGATTGACTGTCGATCACATGTTCATGGTTGTGGGGCGGTGGGCAGGAGGGTCAAATCCAAATCCAGTACACCCAGTTTCACATGACCCTGTCTAAGATCACATGTCACACTGACTTGAATATTCAAATAGGAAGAGTCCCCATGGCGTAGTGGTTAATATGATGGACTATGACATCATAGTCAGTGAGTTTAAACTCAAGTTACGCTATTAGGTTCACTTTTGGGGGTTAGCTCAGTCGGTAGAGCGTTCGGCTAGAAACCACAAAATTCCTAGTTCTATACCAGCCCTCACCAACTCAGCGTATGAGTAGCACAGGGATCTGTGCAGTAAAGTAAGGAGCTGATGGTAGGTGTGGTACTCCACTTCAGACGCAAAAACAATTAAATCCAGTACACCCAGTTTCACAAGACCTGTCTAAGATCACATGTCACAATGACTTAAATATTCAAATAGGAGGAGTCCCCATGGCGTAGTGGCTAACGTGCTGAACTGCGATATAGAAACTGTACAGAGACGTGCAACCAAATGAATACCCTCCATCAGGCATCTCCCATATTCTGAACATCTTACTGCCCTGGGAACGGATTCATTGAAACTCCGGCGTCTGTCAATTGACCTGGTAAACGCTCATAAGGTCATTAATCATCTTAACAACAGCAACTCTTGAGCACCTTTTTGATCTCCATATTTCTAACACACGTGGGCATGCCTACAAACTCTGAAAACAGCATAGCTCTCATCACTTTTGGAAACATTTTTTCACACTCAGAATTGCCGAGGCATGGAATAAGCTGCCTGCGTTTGTTGTGGGCTGCCGAAATATTGCATCTTTCAAAGCCTCCATGCTTCCTGTAGTCCACCAACACTATGCCTGACACTCCCATCATCACACATACGCATGCATGCTCACACATACATGTATATTATTACTGTATGTTGTTCATGTTCCTGACACTAATACATTATTCTGTGTATTAGACATGAGACTTTGATGAGTTGTGGTGTACCTGAGCACTGTACACATGCATGTATATTATTACTGTACGCTATTCATGTTCCTGACACTAATACATTATTTTATGTACTAGACATGAGACTTTGATGAGTTGTGGTGCACCTTAGCACTATACACATACATGTATATTATTACTGTATGCCATTCATGTTCCTGACACTAATACATTATTCTATGTAATAGACATGAGACTTTGATGAGTTGTGGTGCACCTGAGCACTGTACACATACATGCATATTACTACTGTAAACTGTTCATGTTCCTTACACTAATACATTATTCTGTGTACTTGACATGAGAATTTGATGAGTTGTGGTGCACCTGAGCACTGTACACATACATGCATATTACTACTGTAAACTGTTCATGTTCCTTACACTAATACATTATTCTGTGTACTAGACATAAGACTTTGATGAGTTGTGGTGCACCTGAGCAGTGTTCCCAATAAATTTCCTTATTATTATTATTGTAGTTAGTGAGTTTGAACTCAGGTTGCGCTATTACATTCACTTTCAGACTAATACTCTTGGGAAAGGTATTTAACCCCCTTATCCGCCCAGCTATGGATTAGTACCACAACTGTTCTTCTATAAAGACAGCTTTAGCATTAAATAACCCTTGAAGGTTGATATGCCATTCAAAAAAGAAACAGGTGGAGTCTCTGTGATGTAGTGGCTAACATGGTGAACTGCAACATCATAGTAAGTGAGTTCAAACTCCAATCTCGCTATTATATTCACTTTTGGACTAATAACCTTGTAAAAGGTGTGAACCCCCTCATCCCCCCCAGCTATGGATTAGATAGTACCACAACTATTCTTCTACAAAGACGACTTTAGCATTATTAGATAGTGAAATAGATCACTAATTAGGACGAGCCTATTCTAGTAGTGACCACTCCAAGCAGAGTTTAACAGGTTTGAATTCAGAGTTTTCCCTCTCATAGACTGGTTACCTAACCAAGGCTAAAGAGCCCAGTCTGCCCTTCTTTTTACCCATAGCTGGAGGGAAAGTAGTTGGATTCATACTTTTCCCAAGAGTATTAGCGCTATGTGAACTGTAGCTCTGTCCAGGATTTGAACTCAGGTTGATGAGTCCATTTCCTATGACTCTAACCATTACACCATGGCCTCCATTAAATAACCCATGAAGGTTGAAATGCCATTCAAAAGAGAAATAGGTGGAGTCTCCATGGCGTGGTGGCTAACGTGCTGATCTGCGGCATCATAGTAAGTGAGTTCAAACTCCAGTGGTGCCCCATGAGACCGTAGCATTTGCCCTGATTAGATATCTGGGTTAGTTTCTTTAATGGCATGTCAACCCTTGATGGGTTATTGTTATAGTTTTACATCTTATTATAATGGAGATAGTGAGTTTGTAACTGAAACTATATCATTACTAAAGCCACAATTCTCTTTAGTTATTTATGTCACATTCTCCATGATTTTATTTTTATTTAAACCTCAATTATTAATAAAATTGCTTTATATTATGAATACTGTCGGCCTTATCTACATACTAATAACATGCAATTGTATTTATATATACAACAAAATAGTGGTTTACAGTGTAAACAGGAAGGCTAATTTGTATATTGATATTAAAAATTTGATTTTAATAAATAATGTGATTAGTATTATTGATTTCTAATTGTTTCATTTTATTTTAATGAATATGAGCAAAAATCTCAGGGATAAATCTTAAAAGAAATCCATTAACAAGAATAAATAACTGTAATTTTATTCTTTACTTCCTATTTTAAGTAAATAGTTAAATTAGGAAAATTTAGCAATGAAAGATGTGAGTGATGGAAGAGTAAGTTTTAGTGGTTCTGTTTTTCGATATACCCCTTTCTGTTTCAAATCTTTTTTTTTTCATTCTTATTTAGTTTTATTAGCCTTGCTAATTTAATATATTATTTTATTACATTAAAACTTAAATACTTGCACCCGGATGGTGCATATATTTTCTAGTACAAATAAAATACAGAGCACTGAATAAAAATTCAAGACCAGGTTGTTGGAAATTAACATGGTTTTATTTAACACAGGGCAGAGAATTGCTTCTACCCTAAATGTGACTTAAGAGCTCAACTTGTGTGTGATTATTACAATTTATGTGGTAGCATAAATTGTTGACAGACCCTGTAGTGAGAATTCAAAGGGGCCAGTGGAAAACTACCAGGACAGTTATAGCTCTCTGACTCCTGGGGGCGCGAATCTCGCACGTCACATGATTAGTTAGTTACAGAATCAGTTTCAACCTGAGATTAATGCAGAGTAGACGTGCTACTGCGAGGTTGATTCTCACCGCGCGGTGAATAAGAATGGGTTAAATAAATCTTGATCAAGGAAAAATGTCTTGTGGTTTAATTAATTGCATGACTAAAAAGTTAGCCCTTAGAAGAAGCCCTTAGTAAGGAGACAGCTAGAGGACAAGATGATAGCCAACGAAATAGAGGAAACAGCCAGACAAGATGACGATCATAGCTGAAGCAGTAAAGAAGAAAAGAATAACAAGTGAGTCTCAATCTCTCTCTCTATATATATATATTACCTGAGTTTCCTCTCTAATTTATATACCCAACCACCCCCTTTTATTACTCTCATTTGCTACTTCCTTTACTCAAATCTCTCTCCATGAAATGGCTACTCCCCTCCCCTATCAGGTAGTACTCACCATTCATTTTTTTCTACCTACATCCCTCCACTCTCTTCCCATCTGTCTCCCTCCTTACTGTCCCCTATAACCAATCAAATATTTCCCTCACCACAAAACTTACCCACCTACCTACTTCCCCCTTCTATAAAACACTTGTATGGTTCTAATGATTCAATAAAGGCTGAAGAAGCTAAATTCAATATTCCAGTGAAATATACTACACATTTTTGTCTGAGTTTTGTTCTTTCATTCCTTATTTTACTTCATATACCCAATGTATGATGTACGATGTCAATGTGGGTATATAACATGATCTGCTAGCTCGTATCCTGATCCAAGTGTATCATGTCGGAAGTCAGGCCTTCTTTCTTACCTGCTACTAGTACCTTGTAAACTAGTACTACCTGTTTCACGGTCGGTTTGCTGGCGACTAAACTGGCACCCCCATCAGGCATGCCTCGGCTTGTCTGGTTAGGTGGATGTGTGGACACCCAGTATCATTAAAAACAAGAGCTGTCAAAGGACAGGGGAGCCAACAGCCATCTACATCGATAGTAGTAGGATTGAAGTACTTACTACTCACATAAATTCCCAACACAAGCTGGCTTCCAGGGAGGCTTGCCTCTCGTGATGTGACTCAATACTACCTGAGACAGCACCCTGTAGGAGCCCAGCAGCCCAGTCGTCCCTGCCACTGGACCAACTGTGGGACTGCTAAGATAGTGGACTGGAGTCTGTGCAGCCTATTTCCACTTAAAATATCTTACGCACAAGTTTCGCTGCATCATGGCAAAAGACCCATTTCCGGTCCTAGCTCCCACAATGCAACTTTGCCCTACTGATCAAGGGGAGTAACTCGAGAATTTCATTAAGTCTGAATTCTAACAGTTATTTAGCTAGCAGGATGAGGGGGTACATACATTTCCCAGTGGTATTAGACTGAATGTGAACAAAATAGTGGGGTTCAAACTCTCTATGATGTCGCAGTATGGGGGAGACCCCCATGGCCTCGTGACTAACATCTTGGACTGCAACATTGTAGTAAGCGAGTTTGGATTCCAGACATGCTATTGTATTCACTTTCTGACTAATACCATTGGGAAAGGTATGAACACTCCTCATTCCCCCAGTTATTGGTTAGATATTACCACAACTGTTCTTCTACAAGGATGGCTTTTGTAGTAAATAATATACACAGAGAGGGGGGAAGTGATAGGCAGAATGTGAAGTAAGAGACGGATCAGTTTTTGATTTAATTGCAAATTAAAACTAATTAGAACCAATTAAAATGAAAATTTTATCAAACATAACTCAATACCAAACCTAAGGAATAATTTAGCATAACTTTTGTGTCATTAAACTAAATAGTAAAAAACATTTAGGAGACAAACATTGATTCACTCAGCTTTTGTATAATAATAGATAATGATGATGATGGTGATGATGATGGTGGTGATGATGATGATGATGATGATCATCATCATCATCATGTTGTGCTGACAGCATGAATTCACATGACTCTTTCTCACCACCTGTTCCTATCAGTCATTGCTCCTAGCAAGTCTACCTTGCAACATCCAATATCCATACAGAGCTGATCAATGTAACTCTTTGATGGTTGGCCCCAAACTGGTGTGTCCATGTGTAGTTGTCCACAGGAAAATGTCACTTATGAGAACTGGTCTTCTAATTTCAGACTTGCCATCCAATGTAGAGATATCTCTATCTTGTTTAAAACACATGAACTCAATTTTACTCACTAGCTTTTGGGGGCAAAAATAGGGAAACTATGACAGATGTAGGTTTTTTTCTATTTTTAGTTTTAGATTTTGTGACAGACGGGAATAGGGACCGTTACAGTTCATGTAATAAAGTCATGTGCAAAAAAAAAAAAAAAAAGAAGAAGAAGAAAGCTGCTTGTCATGAGAACACAATGGACTCTCATTGAATAATTCTGTCTTTGAAAAATGGCAAAATAAGGAAACGAATTTGCACAGGTAATGCAATGCAAAAGAAGTAGAAGAAAAAAAAGGATATTCCTTCAAGGGTAAGACCTAACATCTCAAGCTTGCTGGAAGGAATTATACATTTCTAATCTCGCAGAAAACACGTTCAAAAATGAAAAAAAAAAAAAAAAAAATACCCACACTTATACGTAAGCAATATTTGATAAACAAGAAATTCTTATTCAGTTTAACACATGTTCTCCAAGAAATAGCAATGAACCTGGAAATAAAGTCTGAACCTTAAAAGTTCCTCTTGTCTTTGTCTCTTCTTTTCTCTTGCTTCAATTCCTCTTCAGCCTGACAATCCACAAGGAAAAAACCCCAGATATAATGGGGTTTAAGAAAAGAAATTAGCAACACATCTCCATCTTTCCAACACACGTGGGCATGCCTACAAAGTCAGAAAACACCACTGCTCAAGTGACTTTCGGAAACATTTTTTCATGCTCAGAATTGTGGAGATATGAAATAAACTGCCCGCGTCTGTTGTAGGCTGCCGAAACACTGAATCTTTCTAATCCTCCATTCTTCCTGTAGTCCGCCGACACTATACCTGATGCCACTCTCCACATACATATGCATGCACGCGCACACATACATGCATATTACTACAGTAAACTGTTCATGTTCCTGACACTAATACATTATTCTGTGTACTTGACATGAGACTTTGATAAGTTGTGGTGCATCTGAGCACTGTACACAATAAATTTAATTCAACACACACCACATAACCAAAAACCTAATCTCACATAAAAACCCCAAAGTTTTTTTGGCTTGAGAGGCATTTGTGGTGGCAAGAGGTTTAATGTTTTAGGTTAAAAAGGTAGCTGGATATTCTTGGTGTGTGTTCTTAGGGTTTGCTGTTAACCCCATCTTATTTGGTGGTCACGCTGAAAAGGAAATAATTCAAGGAACGAAAAGAAAGAGACAAGAACGAAAAAGGAAGAGACAAAGACAAAAGGTAGTGATATATCCGGGTTAAGGGATATATTCTGAAGTTGGTATTTGGTATATTATCGCAGTAGTAATTGGTACGTCGAATAGCAATCCGTCTGCCGAGCAGTCGTGGTGTCGCCTAGCGAGTAAATTTAGCTTGTAGGGTTAGGTATAGGACCAACACAGTGTCGACTATTTATACATGACACTGTCCAATCAGATTATAGTGAAGGGGTACCAAGGTATTTACATATTCATTATATCAGGTAGTTTTATGATTTAGGCTTTATTCACCGGTTATAGCCACTACGTGGCAAGGAAATTTCTCCCTGGGCAGTCTTATCCCAGATAAGGCCTAAACCCGACTAGCCGAGACATTCTCTTGGGGGTCAGAAGTGGGTCATTTTTCCTGCACATGCTCGGAGGGTTCTTCCGGTGAAGGCTCATGGGAGTTTGTTATTTTTTTTATTTGAATTTTATTTTAATCCCCACAGGCACATAAAAGAATTAACAGCTTAATTCCAAGGGGTCTTCCCCTCAGGCAGCACTCAACCCCTCATTTAAAAGCAGAATACCACTGGAATGTATGTATTTACCGAACCTCTTCGCCAGTCAGGCTGGTCGGTTGGATTTTATGGCATGTCAACCCTTGTTGGGTTATTTTATGCTAAAAATGTTTTGTTTTACTCATTTTTTATGGATATTCAACATTTTCTTTTTAAACTAATTTTTTTAAAAACATTTTTTAAACTTATTTTTTCTATTCAACCTATAGATAAGACCCTAACAGGTACTACCACTCCAAGTCAGAGAGGACATGGAAGTAGTGACAATGAAAGGGTACTTCACACTCCACTGAACTCCAAAACTGGAACTTTACAAATGTGTTTAAAAAAAACACTAATTTAAAAAAAATATTGAATACCTTACATTCTTACAAGAATGAATAAAATAAACCTCTTTGGCATAAAATAACCCAACCAGGGTTGACATGCCATAAAATCCAACTTAATTACAATGTAAATTTAATTATTCTTTGAATATCAAAACAATATGGAAAAATTTAATTATTCTTTGAATATCAAATCAATATGGAAAAATTTAATTATTCTTTGAATATCAAAACAATTTGGAAAAATGTAACCAAATTAAAATAAATCTATTTATTAATACTCGTGTTCCTGTTATCATCTTGCAACACCCGCTGGTTAAAAATGAGACTGTCCAAACCGGCCAAGATGAAATACAAAAATGTAAATCCTGATTATCTGGTGTTGCTTATCCGCCAAAATTTTATTTCTTATAAATGTTGTCACCTCAGCTAAATAATGGACCATTCTGTTTTTATCATAAAAAATGAAAGAGAAGAAAAACGACATGCTACACAGAAATATATAAGAAAGAAAGAAAGAAAGAAAGAAAGAAGGGGGAAGGGCGCAGAAGCGATAACGCTAATCTGTTTCAATCTAACAATGAAAAGATGAAAATAAATAAAGAAAAAAAAAAGAATGAAAGTTAAATCAAAATTATTATACTTTTTACATATTGAAATATGTAGCAATAGCTCTTAAGTAAACATCAAATGTTTTAATTAGTAAATTATAATACTGTGGTATATCTACAAGTCCTGCTCGTAGATAGATAAATATAATTATTTACTAAGCTTTGCTTAATTGTGATACAAGGTCTCTAAAGCCATATAAGTGGAAAAAAAATTATCCGGTCTGGACTTTAACGATTGGATGATGTATTTTGGTGTGACACCGGTCTGAATGTAAACGCACAACATTCGTTGGTCGTCAGTCGAAAGGGAAACATTATGGTTCATCGTATTCAATTCAAAAAAATACAGATGAACATTAATTCTCATGTCAACGTCGACTTGTCTAACACAAACTTCATCATCATCACCTCATAATCATATGGACTACGTAAACTGGAAAAATAACCTCTATATCGACCAAGTGATCTCATTATTTTTATTTGCTAAAAAAAAGAAAAAGTAGTCTAGTCTGGATATAATTTTTTTTTAAGACAAAAAGAAAAAAGTTGGTGATACTTTCTTTTTTTCTTTCTTTTTTTTTAAAGCAGAAAACCCGAATATATATATTATATAAATAATAATTAAGTTACTGCTATTTGTTTTACTGTTAAAAGAAGAATAAATAGTGTTTTTCTTAATTATTTTTGTACGTGAGTTTTGTAAACAAACGAGACTACAACGATGCAACCTTTTTAGTCGTCAGTATTCGTTGTTTTTATTCATAACTTGAGTCTTATCGATCTTTTTATTTTTGATTTCATCTTTTCTTGATTTTATCGAACTTGGTGTAAAATATATACACACACATATATTTTTCGTTGTGAAATATATACAATACACATATATTTCATTGTGAAATATATAGACATACATACATACATACACATATATATTTCTTTGTGGAATAAATAGATATATTTGTATACACATTTATTTCGTTGTGAAATATACCTAAACATATATGGACTCGTTAAAACATCTGAAAAAAACATATTTCGTTGTGAAATATATACTCACATACAGTGACATACACATATATATTTCATTGTAAAATATATACATATACTGACACATATATTTCGTTGTAAAATATATACATACATATATTTCGTTGTGAAATATATATATACATACACACACATATATATGAACTCTTTAAAAGACCCGAGAACTAGAAATCCATTTATTTGTGCACGGAAACATTTTATATTGGTTACGTCAAAAACCAAAAGAAAAAAGAAAATAAATCAGTTGTGTATGTGACACACGGGTTGTTTAAATTGAAGGTACATTATCCAAATAATGGATCTTTTACATAATATTGTGACCTATCTAGACGATCCCTATTTAGTGGCAAGTTTTCAGAGCTTCTGTGGGTTGACTTTAAATACTGACAATATCCAAAACAAATCGGACAACGCAATCTACGGAATCAGTGGACTGAGCAACCCTTCCATTGTATTTAGGGACGAGGACGACCCCAGAATGACCTGCTACGAAGAACAAAACGGCGAAATCCCCCAAGAATCCAACGAGGACGATCAAAACACAGGTAGTTCTAGTGCAATCGGCACCTCTTCGAACACAGTATGTATCCAGAGAAAGACCAATATGACCCCCGGGGAGATAAAAAAAGATGCAATTGAGGGTGATGACCCAGTTAAAACCAGTCACCAGAACGGGGATATCCCTGCCAAATATAAAAACATGTCACCCTCAAAAAGTGCGCCGCCGGCCAAATGCCGTCTACCTTACAAGATCAACAATAAAACCCTTTATTATATATTTAGTTTTGGGGCCGCCCTGGGTAACGAACTCTTTTATACAACTTTTTTCCCGTTTATCCTGTGGAATATCGATGCTTTTATATGTCGGAAAATAGTTGTTATGTGGTGGATCACCCTCTATGCAGGACAAGCCACAAAGGACATTTTGAAGAGACCCCGTCCATTGTCCCCACCGGTCATCAAATTAGAGGCCCGGTATGAATTGGAATATGGTATGCCATCTACTCATGCCATGGTCGGAACTTGTATACCTTTCACAATGCTTTTAACCGCTAATGGCAGATACGAGGTGAGAAAAAATATATTATATATATGTATTTTTGATTTTGTTCTTTAAAAAAATCATTTATTTTACTTTAAACTTTTTGGGGCTATTTGTCCAGAATAGCCCGCAAAGAAATGAATGTGGTATTGTATACAATGGCCGACATCGAACGATTTTTAACGTAATCAATTTCTTCAGCGGGCTATTCTGGATAAATAGCCTTACGTAGTATATTTTGCTATTATGATTTATTATAGAGATATTTAAAGGCCCAAAAGGAGGAATAAAAGTGATTTTAACAAATTTAAAAAAATAAAGATAAAATTTTAAGAAAGTAAATAAGTTGTGAAATGTAGGTATAATCAGAATCACGTGTTTTTTTTTTAAAGACAAAGGAGGCTCAGCTGACCCAACAAGCCTTAAATAAATAAATATGTTGACATTTATATTTTTTATTTTTTGTAGTAAGTCGATTTTTAGAGAAGTGTGAATTTTAGATAATTTTGATATTTCGGACTGCTGTCCTTATCTTTATTGTGTATAAAACTAGGTGCCAACGATCATGACGTCATAGGCATTACAAAATCAAATCAACCCCTCTGTTTGAAAAAAAGTTTACCAAAAAATCATGGAATTATCCGATTTTAATAAGATTTTCAGTGTTGATTTATCAATGAATAAATTTTATAATGAATCAGTTATTTTATTTAAAAACTTACTAATTTTTTTCTTCAGTTCACTGTGTTTACGATAAACATAATGTTCAGGCCACTGTAACATCGGGCACTGTTTTAAATTACCTTAAAATAAGTCATCTTTAGACAATTACCCTGAATTCAAACGTGGTTTCGGAGTTGAAATCGTTACCACTAGTTCAAACAACAGAGCCCGAGGTTACAGAGGCCTGAACATTGTGTTTATAAACAAGTTCTATTGTGTATTAGTATAAACCTTTAAGATGAAGACAACAGTCCGAAATATCAAAATTATTCATATCAAGCCTCATCTCATAACAAGTATTAATTTTATTTAGGCCTTCGTCTATTCTATTTATTTACTTACTAAAAGTACCCACTGTAAATGGTACCCCGTCTAAGTAAACAAATGAGCAGTATATACAATATACACAGTGACATGCTCACTTACAGTGAGTACTTTTAGTAAGTTACTAAAATAAAATAGAATAAAATGAAGGTCTAAACAAAATTCATACTTGTCTGTATATATGAGATGAGGCTTAATACACACCACTGCCTAATTGAGGTGGTCTGGTGATGTTCAATTTATTATTAACAATAGCTTTAGGGACAAGTAACAGTGAGGGGGGGGTAGAATAAATTAGATAACCTGATTTTAATAGTAAATAATAGACTAATAATGTTTGAAATTGAGGTCCCACGGAATTTTTGTGTTTTTTTTCTTTCACAAAATTATCTAGAAACGAAACAAAATTAAAAAAGAAAAAAAAAAAAAAAACGACAGTTTGTTTCCCTATTGTTATTTTATTTTACTAGAGCCTAAGTTTTTTGTTGTGTTAGTTTTTTAGGGCACCCAGTGAGAATCGACATTGCTTTCCTATAACAATGGTCTGCTGATGTAGTTTGCTATATATACCACGTGAGGTGCCCAGTTTATGACTCGTTGTTTTGTTGGGGGTTTTTTGTTTGTTTTTTTTTTTTTAAATTATTGTTTTGATGAACAAAGAATGTCTGTATTAAATTAAAAAATGGAGAATTTTTTAAAATTTAATTTCATTTTCGTTTATTGTTTGTTTTTTTATTTTATTTCCGTTTCTTTTTTATTTAAGATAATAATTGTTAGTTTTTTTTTGTTTTTAATTAAATTTCGTTACGGTTCCATTTTAAATCAATAGATACATTTAAATTTTTTAAAAAAAAAAAAAAAAGCAGTTTTTATATAAAACAGTACAATCACTTATCAAGTAAGTAAACAAGAGAGTTACTTGTTTTTTTTTAGTCACCACAAAATGACTAAGTCTTAATGGGTCAAATTATTTTTATTTTTATTCTCTATTTCCTGTTTTATAAACAAAACTGTGTTTTTTTACTAGAATTTTGTTTTATTTTTAAATTCTACAAAATGTTAAAATTGTTTAAAAAGACATTTATCAACATTTTATTAATCAAAAATTATTTATATTTTTGTCGAAAATGTGTAAGGGAGATAAGTCTATTTTCAGGAATAACCCTTTATTTTGCTTTATTTTTGTCAATTTAAGTTTTTTTATTTTTGTTTTTTTTCTCCATATCTTCGATGGATGTTTACAGTTTATATATATCATTATTATAGATCATATACATTAACGTCTCCGGCTGTCTGTGAGATTCGAACCCGTTATCGCTTTACTGACTGTAGATTCCGTTTAGATACGAATATTTTTTTCTTTGGTTATTATTCTTGAAATCAAAACCAAAATTTTCAAGTTTGAAACAGATTTATTAAAAAAATAAATAAATGAATAAATAAAAGAAGAGAATTTTAATAAGGAAATTAAGAATATATTTCATACGATTAAAAAGAAAGAAATAGTTACTATTTTAAAAAATATTTTTAAACAGTGAGAAAAACAAATAAATGATTAAAAAATATTCCATAGAATGTTATATAACTTATGATACGAAAAATAACAACAAAAATCTCTCTCATGGTTTTAAATACGTCAGTAAACAAAAAGGTCTTCTTTTATAGCCAAAGTGGACATGATATATAAAGGGCAGTTGGTGTTTATGTATGTATGTATCGTGTATGTATGTCCGGATGAAAGTGCGAAAATAAAACAATTAACAACAATGTAAATATTAGGTACCACTAATTTTCCCTGTGAAATTTACCCCTCCCCCATATTTAACACAATGAAACTTGCATAAAGGTTAATATTATCTTTTTTTTTAAATTGTCCATTCGAAAGTAGAAACTTAAAAAAAAACTCCTGGTGATTTTTAAAAAGTTACGACTAGAGGCTTTTTAAAAAATTCTATGAAAAATCAATTAATGGACCGATTTTCCTGAAAATTTCCAGAATTACTTACCTTTTGATGAAAATAAATCTGAAATAGTTTTTTTCCGAAAATATATTGGGGAAATATTTTTTTTACGAGTTCTACCCCACCCTATTTTATTTTATGAAATATGAAAAAATGAACCGACAAAAAACGATTTATACTTTTATTTCTATAAAGATAAGAGTCTGAATAAATATATTAGAAGATTTTTATAAGTTTCTATGTGAGAGTTTTTTTTAGTAAAAGAACCATGAATATAGAATTCTGCTAAAAAAAATATCAATAAGAAAACTGACCCTGTTGTAAATAATAATAATAAAAAAAGGACCGTTTTACTTATTTTTCAAGATAACGGTGAGGAATTTTTTCCCAATTGGATAATTTGATCTTTGAATTAACTGTTTTTCTTTGTGTTCATTATTTATTTTTTGTGAGATTTAAAAAAAAAAAGTTTTAGAATATTTACGTTTCTTCCTTCAATATGGCCTAAACTAATCACGTGATGTATTTTGGTGGTACCTAGATACTCATTAAATATCACTGGTTCTTGCTTTTTGTGCAAAAATGACGAAGATTTGATTTACCGTATTTGACGGCATATAGGACACACTTTCTTTTCCAAATTTTGGCTCAAAAAAATTGCCCTGCAATACATTGTAGGTGAAGTTTGGCTAATCTTCACTATGATGCTCACTAACCCAGCTTATGCTCAGTACTTTTACCTACCCTAAACAGCCAAATTACTTTTATACAGCTATGTTTCTGCTTGTGTAATGCACAGCTAGACTGTTTTCAACAATATATGCTTAAATACACTAAAAACTTTTTTCCTGAATCTGACCTGCTGAAATGGGGGTACATCTTATATGCCATCAAATACGGTATATTCAATGGTATTTAAAAATTAAAATATCCATAGAAATAGCATTTAAAATTCTATTTAAAAATGTCCACCATTTGTAAATCTCAAAAGTAAACAAATCAACACACCAGCACCCCCCCCCATTCCCATCTATACCCAGGTGATGCTAGGTAGCTGCTTCCAGTATGGGATTCATTACTTAAAACAACAACTAGAAAGTGATTGACACAGAATAAGTACAATTATGACAAAATATTCCTGTACATTTTTTTTTCTAAATTGTATTATTTGAAAATTAAAATCTTTTTCATTTTAATTCTTAATGTATATAGGAAGAGGCAATTTTGCCGGTTCTGGTAAAATAAACAAGCCTATTTCTATGTTTATTTTACCGGCCCTGTAAATATTTTTATTATGAATGCAAGTAATCCATGTTTCTAACACACATGGGCATGCCTACAAAGTCAGAAAACAGCTTAGCTCTCATGACTTTCCGGAAACATTTTTTTATGCTCAGAGTTGCCGAGGCATGGAATAAACTGCCTGCATCCGTTGTGGGCTGCCGAAACACTACATCTTTCAAAGCTTCCATGCTTCCTGTAATCCGCCAACACTATACCTGATACCCCCTCCACACACGTATATGCACGTACGTGCACGCATACATGTATATTATTACTGTACGCAATTCATGTTCCTGACATTATTCTATGTACTAGACATGAGACTTTGATGAGTTGTAGTGCACCTGAGCACTGTACACAATAAATTTCATTATTATTATTAATATTAAAAATAACAACACAGATTTAACACAAAAGTTTATTAATATTCATTTATATTCAGATTTTGTGAAGGATAAAGATACAAAAAATTCTTCAAAATGAAAAATATAGATACCGACTTTGTGTCAAACATGTGAATTTTTACAAAATTTAAACAAAAATTAAAGGAAATGATGAAGGTAAATTTTGAATTTTTTCCAAAGTAGAAAAATGGCATTTTCTACTATCAATTGTTAAAACATAGAATTGTAACACTAACCCTAACAAGATGAATTCTTTTAAGAATTTTAATTTATTTTACTAAAGCCTAAGTTTTAAGAAATTAGCTTTTCAGAAATTAGCTTTTAGATAGATTGTTTTAAAGTTTGTTTCTATCACAGAATTGCACAACAACTACGTTTTAAGCAATTACCTGTTAGATAATCCCAGATTGCTCATCAACAACTATTTAATCTTTTAGCTTTTAGATTGTTTGAAATATATTTGTTGGCAAAATAACCTGTGGTCTATTTGGACCATATGACCTTTAGGCACCCCTTTTTGATCCCAACTCAGAAGGACATGTTTTTCATTTACACCATCAATATCCGGTTGTTTGTTAACAGATGATTGTTAGAGTTTTTTTAAAATTATAAATCTAACCCCTAAAACTAACCCCTAAGTATTTATCATACACATATAAGAGTCCTATTCAATTAGTAACCGCCCTGTCAGCTGGGGCGTTGGAATGCACCGACTGAACCTCTGCAGAGGGGTAAGACTCCCCCAATGGGGCCACCCGTTGGCCGTGGGTGGCAACCCGTGATGCTTAAGTATAGAGCCCAGGTGGATGAGCAGTTCATGACTTGCAATACTCCACTTTGGCCCTGTCTTGAGCTAGACGGGCGGTCGGAGAGGCCCCCTCTGATCAATCGGCTGGTCATGTCAAGCCCTAGTACCTATATGATTGCCCCAACCCTATTGCCCTTATGGCAAGCCCCAACCCTTCTTTATCATATAGGTGCTAGAGTCTACATGTCCTGGGAATGACGTTAAACTCTATCTGATGGTGAGGTTCCAGTTTTGGAGGTTTGGAGAATGTGGAGCACCCCTTCATCACCATTGCTCCCTGGTCCACTCTGGCCCGGAGTGGTAGTACCTGTTAGGGTCCCATCTATGGGTTAAATAGAAGAATGTATTTATAAAAAAAATGTACTATCCATTAAGAATTGATTTATTTCAAAACTTTATTGGCATTAAATAACCCACTGAGGTTGATATGCCGTAAAACAAAACAAAACAAAACAAAACAAAACAAAAAATCAATTAGTAATGTTTGTATTAATTCCTGACCACTGACAATCCCTTTCTTCCTCTTTTATAATGCATTTCTATAGTAAAACACTGCTACAAAATAATAATAATGTATATAGTAACTTTATTCTGTCAGTAATGCTTGCATTAATTTCTGGCCACTGACAATCCCTTTCTTTGTTATTTTCAATTTATTTCTATAATAAAATCATTAATAATCTTGTATAATATTTCAATTCAATTAATAAGGTTTATATTAATTCCTGACCACTGACAATACCTTTCTTTTTAATTTTAAAGTATTTTTATTGTAAAATCATTAGCAATGCATTTATAATATACATATAGTCGACGGGGCGGCCTAAAGTCATTATCAACCAATCAGCAGGGGAGTCTATCCCCTTTTCAATAGGGCTAGATCAAGGAGATTATTTTAGCATCTGAGGTGGAGTGCCACACCTACCATCAGCTCCTCACTTTACCACACAGATCATTGTGTTACTCATATGGTGAGTTGGCGAGGGCCAGTTTCAAATCAAGAACATTGAGGTTCTCACACATATAATAGCCCTATTCTCTCAATAATGCTTACATTGATTCCTGACCACTGATAATCCCTTTCTTTTTGGTTTTGATATATTTTCCTTGTAAAATCATTAGTAGTACTTTTATATTAAAAATAGAAAGAAAGATAAAATAGAGAAAAAAAAAAAAAGAAATAATTTTTCTTTTTTTTTTTAAGGAAAAAAAAATTGACGTAAAATGGTTAGATAATGATGTCATAATGAAGGTTGGTGGTGATAACTTATCATTTTTCTGTAAACTTTGGAGTCCAATCATTTTGATGGTCAATGTTCAGAAATAGATTAATGTACGTATATGTATATTTATACTTTTATGTATACTCTTTCTGTGTCAGGTCATTCAATAGGTTACTAGTACTAAGTAACCCAGTGCTACCTGTTTCATAGTTGGTGTTGAAGTGAGTCAGTGTACTGTTGGTTTGAACAACAGCAACTAGATAAGCACAACTGAACCAGTGCCAAGACAGTTGGTACTTATTGAAATCAAAAATAGTCCATTCTTGCATTTGGGTGATTCCATTCCCTGAGCCCTGATTGGCTGCTTGGTTTCTATGATGTTATGAGGCTTCATAAATAACCTGGCATTTTGCAGTAGTATTGCAGCAAGATAGGTTTGTATTCAGTTACAACTAATTGCTGCCTTGTCTTACCAATTCGACGGTAATTGGAACTAGTATGATTATTCTAAAGTTGGATTATCAGCGACTAAACCAGTAACCCCACAGATTTTGTTTGGTGAGACACCCTTCAGAATGTAAAACAAGACCTATAAAAGAGCGGAGGAAGCTCTTTGCTCAATGGCCATCTAGCACATTATTTCTATTGTCCAACCCCTCCTCATCACGACAGGGCCATGTAACATGATGTAGTATCATCGCAAACTTAAATTCCTGGTAGGATCCCCCAAGGTGGACAAGTCTGGCACACAGTAATATTTAGGCCACGACCCAGCCAAAGAGGCTCTGGCAAAAATTCAAAAAGCATCTCTATCATTGTCAGAAATCAATAGTTTTTGGCGTACTTGTCATTGAGTTTGTGAAAAATCTGCAGCAAACAAGGGTATCTCCTTCCCCTGACTGGGATATGCATGCAGGGTTTGGGGACCGCTTGTGAATTTCTTATTCGCTTGTTACTCCTTTCATGAATTCACCTGTCATGAATTCATAGATGGAGCTGGCTCAAACAACCCAGGGTGAACGTTAACACAGAAACAGATAAGAAACTTTGGAATTCGAGGAATAACTTTCTCTCAAGTGACAAAACGGACATTATCTTCCTAATTCCTGACCATTGACAATCCCTATATTCTGTGGCTTATTCTCAAGTCATGTTCAAAGCACCAGTTTCCACTAGATCATCAAAGTTAAGCAGCAATGAGCCTGTTCAATACTTAGATGGGTGAATATTTAAGCAACAGGTTGTTGAGAAAGAGCATGACTGAGCCAAAGAAGACGTCTTGCAAGAAGGGCCTGCTGAAGGGAGGAGGTTCTGCATCTTGCCCGAAAAGTGGTGTTAAAGATGAATTGCTGTCATCGAACACAGAGTATGCGATCCAGCCAATAATGGTCAAACACCAGAAGTTTGCACAGTCCCTAGCCCTCATTAGCCAAATTTTGCAGCTGTACAGGAGGATAGTGTGAACAAGAGCTTGGTAGATACATATTTTTTGAGCCAGCGAAGACTTCTTGCAAGAAGAGCCTGCTAGAAGGAGGAGATTCTGCAACTTGCCTGAACGGTGGTGTTAGAGACAAATTGCCACCATCGAACATGGAGGATGTGGCGAAAGGCAATAATGGTCAAACACCCAAAGCTTGCATAGGTCCCCAGCTTTCATCGAACAAGTTTTACAGCCGTACAGGAGGATGGTGTGAACAAGAGCTCGGTAGATAAGCATTTTTGTTTGTAGTCTTATCTCCTGCCTGGACAACAGTCTCACACGTTTATTTATTGTTTAGTCATTGATTTTCTGTTAAGATAAAAATTGATAATTGATAATTTTCTTTTTTCTTTCCCTGTTTGTTTGGCTCTTAGTTTTGGGGGTTGGGGTTGGGTGTTTTTATTTCACCCTCTGAAAATCTATTACACCCGCTGCACTATCAATCACTTGACGTGGTTGTAAAATCAGGTTGGAAATTTTTACCCAGCCCAAAGTGTCAAAGCCATGCCATCGCAAACTTAAATTTCTGGTAAGGTCACCCAAGGCAGACAGGTCTAGCACCCAGTGATATTAGTGCCACAACCCGGCCAAAGGGGCTCTGGCAAAAATTCAAAAGGTGTCTCATCATTGTCAGAAATCAATGGATTTTGGCGTACTTGGTATATGTTTGTTTTAAAAAAGTGGTTGGTTGGATTTTATGGCATGTCAACTCTTGTTGGGTTATTTTATTCCAAAGGGGTTTTGTTTTATTCATTCTTGGTGATATTCAAATTTTTTTTTTCAAACTCAATTTTTTTAAAAACACATTCTTTTTTAAACTCATTTTTTCTTTATTTGACACATATTAATAGGTTAGGCAATGCTGGGTAGCCACTTCTAGTTTAATATATTTCATTACATTAAAACTTAAATACTTAAGCCCAGAGGGCACATATTCTTGCTAGTTCAAATAATATAAACTAAAATAGATTTTCATAATATGAAACTAGTAAAGTAAAAAAAAAAAAAGAAAAATTCTCGCCTGAAACGAGGGGAATATAATCTTACATTAATTGACATTTTAAACTGGTTAAATCCAAACAATCCTCTGGCAGACTTTCCAGTTTATTTAATTGATCTTCTTACCCCCTTTAGAGAAAGAGAGATGCATTCTTTACCACCCGTTTATCAAGTCTTATTCTAGATCCTTTCTCCCTTTACCGATAAAGGCATTTTGATAGGCTAAAATAAACGAATGTTTTAAACAAGATGGAGACTTCTCCACACTGGATGGTAAAACTCATAAATATAGGTCATAATATCTCTTCTTGCAAATACACCTACATAAGCTGAATCCTTGCAGCATAGCTTAGAGAATGCAGTATGAAGAATAAGTTCCAATTACCGTCGAACTGGGAAGACAAGGCAACAAACAATTGTAACTGAAATACAAACTCGAATGCTACAAGGTCCACTGCAAAATGACAAAGTGTATATAAGACTCCACAATGTCATTCAAATCAAGCAGTCAAGCAGCCAATCAGAACTCAAGGAGTAGAATCACCCAAATCACCCATATTCATGAATGGATTATTCTTTATTCCTATTTATACCAGCTGTCTTGGACACTGCTTGAGTTCTACTTAGCTGCTGTTATCAAAACCAACAGTAGACTAACTGACTTCAATACAGTAAAAGGCATTGGCCTCTATTTGAACTCAGATAAAACGGAGTTCATGGGTTTTAAACAAGATGATCACATGGCAAGACTCTGAAATTAGTAGACCAGTTCACATATCTAGGTAGTAATATCTCTTCTTACAAATACACCTACACAAGCCGAATCCTTCCTGCATAGCCTAGAGAATGCAGTAAAAGGCATTGGTCTTTATGTGAACTCAGATAAAACAGAGTTCATGGGTTTTAAACAAGATGGAAATGTCTCCACACTGAATGGTATACCTCGCAAATATAGGTCATAATATCTCTTTTTGCAAATACACCTGCACAAGCCGAATCCTTCCTGCATAGCCTAGAGAATGCAGTAAAAAGCATTGGCCTCTATTTGAACTCAGATAAAACTGAGTTCATGGGAAGATTCTGAAATTCGTAGACCCGTTCACATACCTAGGTAGTATTATCTCTTCTCGTATGGGGTAGGATGATGTTTGGGGAGTTTTAAGATTTAAAAGCTGCTAGATATTCTTGGCTGCGTATTCTTAGGGTTTTCCTTTTATCCCATCTCATCTGGTGGTTGCGCTGAAAAGAAGGAATTTAAAGAACGAGAGGAAAGAGACAAAGACAAGGTGTTTTATAATTTAGGCTTTATTGACGGGCCATAGTCGCCTGTAGCAAGGGGATATCCCCCTGGCTAGTAGGAGCAACCAGACTCAGTTACGGCCTAAAAACGAAAAGGCTGAGAGATTCTTTTGGGGGTCAGGGACAGTCCTTTTTGTCAGACATGCGTAGAGGGTTCTTCCGGTGAAGGCTCCATGGGAGTTTTTTTTTAATTTTAATTTTTTATTCTAATTTTATTTTCATTTTATTTTAATCCCCACACACCTACACAAACCAAATCACAGCTGTATAGCTTAAAGAAGGCAGTTAGAAGTATTAGCCTCTATATGAACTCAGATAAAACAGAGTTAATATGTTTCAAACAAGAAGGAGACATCTCCACACTGGATGGTAAAACTAGCGAATATAGGTAGTAACATTTATTATTGTAAATACACCTGCACAAGCATATTTTGTATTTGTGACTGAAGCAAAATACTGTTTTAACTCATAAAAAATAATTCAATCAATAAAAACATATACAAATTACATATTTAGAAAAATTATTTTCTTTTCTTTCTAACCATATAAATAGTTTTAAGATTGGACCAGGAATACATGAGAAATACGAGTTGAACTGATTAAGGTGTGAATTTGTTAATGTTCACCACCACACTCGATGGTAAACCTTACAAATTAATAGACCAGTTCATATACCTAGGTAGTATTATCTCTTCTCGCAAATACACCCGCACAAGCTGAATCACTGTTGCATAGCCTAGAGAACGAAGTAAAAGGCATTGGCCTCTATGTGAACTCAGATAAAACAGAGTTCATGGGTTTTAAACAAGATGAACACATGGCAAGACTCTGAAATTAGTAGACCAGTTCACATATCTAGGTGGTAATATCTCTTCTTACAAATACACCTACACAAGCCGGATTATTATACTCAAGTTACACTGAAAGCACCGTAAGTGCTATGTGAAATGCAAACAGCCTCGCTTAGTATTTGAACTCTATTAGCCGAATTCACTTCCTGTAACGATAAATATTACGACATGATTTCAAAACATTGTTGCCGTTAAATGATCCACTGAGGTTGATATAACAAAACAAACAACGCAAGCACCTAAAATTAAACATTCATTTGAAAACTCACAGCTGATGTATAACCTACTGTTGTGGTTGGTTGGTTGGTTGGTTGGATTTTATGGCATGTCAACCCTTGTTGGGTTATTTTATGCCGAAGATGTTTTGTTTTATTCATTCTTGATGAGTATTCAAATTCTTTTAAAACTCTATTTTTTAACATCTTTAAATTTAATATATTTGATTTAAAATAGTTGGATTCATACCTTTCCCATGGGTATTAGTGCTATGTGAAATGGCATGTCAACCCTTGTTGGGTTATTTTATGCCAAAGATATTTTGTTTTATTCATTCTTGATGAGTATTCAAATTTTTAAAAAACTATTTTTCAATATCTTTAAACTCATTTAACCAATCAATGAAACCCTAACAAATACTATCACTCTGGGTCAGGGTGGATATCGGAATAATAGTGATGAAGGGGTACTCCACACTCCTCAGAGTCCTAGAATTGGAATTCATATCTAGATGCAGTTTAACGTAATAACCAGGACACTCAGACCCTCAGCCACCCCTTTCTAGCACATATATGATAAATAAAATGACCCACCAAGGTTGATATGCCATAAAACAAAGCAAACAAACAAATGACATGGGAATGTAGAGCACCCCTTTGTAGAAATTATCCTCCAGATATAGAAACAATATGATACTCACCGTCGCAGTGGGGTTCTAACTACCGTCGAGTTAGCAGACGAGAACAACAGGCAAGCTGTAACTTAAATACAGTCCTTGCATGCTGCTGGCATAATGCAAAGTGATGGCTGAAGAGTGGGTACTTATCCTGTTTGCAGTGCCATGTTGGATTTTGCATTCATCTTGTAACAGAGTTGAATACTTTATACAAAATCCAACACCCTTCATCACCAATTACTCCTATGTTCACTCTGACCCAGAGTGGCAGTACCTGCTAGAGTCCCATCTATGGGTTAAATAAAAGAAAATGTGCTTGAAAAAAATTGAGTACCCATCAAGAATAAATAAAACAAAAACCTCTTCGGCATAAAATGAGCCAATGGGTTGACATGCTGTAAAACCCAACCAACAAACCTGTATGATAGGATATTTCAAAGTTCATTATCTATTAACCTCAAAACTCATTCTATTCAAATAAAGTAAGTAAAGTCATCGGGTGGCCTAAAGTCGGTATCAGCCAATCAGCGAGGAAGTCTATCCCGTTATCACTAGCGCTAGACCAAGGAGATTATTCTAGCGTCTGAGGTTGACCACCACACATATCATCAGATCCTTACTTTACCGCACAGATCCCTGTGCTACTCATAAGCTGAGTTAGCGAGGGCCGGTATCGAACTAGGAACCTTGTGGTTTCTAGCCGAACGCTCTATCGACTGAGCTAACTTGGCCCTTCTATTCAAATAAAGTCCTATTATTATTGTAATCTGAGTTGATTTTCAATGTAAACAAGTGACATATGAGAGCCACTGCCAGTGACTTACAGTAGGATCACAGGGATGAGAGAGCCGCAGTGAGTGGCTTAAAATAGGCAAAGAGTTGAGAAAAAAATACAGAAAAAAATGTAGATATGAATATACTCACTATTCAGTAGTAATGGATCTGTGAGACTAGTTTGCTAACTATTACAACTTGATAGGATGCTTTTTTTTTACCTAACCTGTTTACCACAGGTAGGATGTGACACAAAATTTTTACTTTGCTTGGGTGTACTACGAGAGTCGATGTGAGTGGTTTAAAGTAGGCAAAAGGATATTCAAGATAAGCTTTCTTTTTCTTTTTTTCTTTTTTCTTTTTTTAGGTTTTGAAAGAATTCTGTTTTTCAAAACAGCATGTATCTTGTTTAGAAAATGATAAAAACATAAAAAAAAAGAAAAAAAGGTGTCTTTTTATTTCTCTTTTTAAAAAAAAAAAAAAAAAGACATTTCTTATGTTCTAATATTAAATTCGGCTACAAGCCCAAGTTTGTAAATAAATAAACAGTTATTGACTCTGTGTCTCTTAGTTTCACAAACAGAATAATTTTTTTTTATACAGATAGACACCATATTGAAATACCAGCTTTGGTATCGTATGAATAAATTACACATTTCAAACACTTCAGTAATTGTATCCAGGCTTGAACTCCTGACAAACATTTTATCTATGTTTTCCTCTTCTAGAATTTATGCCCTTCAAATATATTAGTACAGTGGTACCTTGACTTACGGGTACCCCAACTTACAGGTTTTCCAAGTTACGAGCTGTCACTCGGTTGATTTTTTTACTTTGTGTTCAGAGCTAAAATTTGAGGTACAAGCAAGCTTCAGATATGCTTATGTTAATAAGTTCACTAAAAACATTTAAATTTCCAAATTTATTATGGCAAAGAAAAATACAGTGGTACCTTGACTTACGGGTATCTCAACTTATGAATGTTTCCGAGTTACGAGCTGTCACTCGGTCAATTTTTTTACTTTGTGTTCAGTGCTAAAATTTGAGGTACGAGCAAGCTTCAGATACGCTTATGTTAATAAATTCTCTAAAAATTTAAGTTTCTAAATTATTATGGCAAAGAAAAATATTATTAAAACATATTACGGCACACAATTCATTATATTCTATCTTATGTTTTTATACAATACAGTGCTATTTTTAAATTTTATTTTAAAAAAAAACATGAAAAAATTAGGGTGATTTCGGCATGGGGCTGTAACAGATTAATGGCACTTCAATTTATTTCAATGAGGAAATTTTGATATGAGCAGAACAAATTTAACTCGTTAGTCAAGGTATCACTGTATTTTAATTTGGCTAGTGTAGAATAATCATATTAGTTTCAATTACCATCGAATTGGTAAGACAAGGCAACAAGTAATCGTAACTGAATACAAATCTATCTTGCTGCAATACTACTGCAGAATGCCAGGGTATTATTGCATTTATAAGCTTCATAACATCATAGAAACCAAGCAGCCAATCAGGACTCAAGGAATGGAATCACCCAAATACATGAATGGACTATTCTTAATTTCCATAAATATCAACTGTCTTGGGCACTGGTCCAGTTGTGCTTAGCTAGTTGCTGTTGTTCAAATCAACAGTACATTAACTCACTTCAACAGCTAGTTAGGATACTGTTGGTTTGAACAACAACAACTAGCTAAGCACAACTGAACTGGTGCCCAAAGCAGCTGGT
>CM042172.1:38804851-38807351 GCA_023376005.1 Doryteuthis pealeii
ATTTTAATATATAATGATATATATATAAATATTAATATATATATATATTAATATGTTAATAATAATATAATATATATATTTTATATTAATATAGTATTAATATCTAGTATATTATATTATTATCATGTATTAATATTTATATATATATATATATAATATGTTAAATATATATATATATTATATATTATATTAGTATCTATACTATTATATGTATAATATAATATATATTATAGTATAATAATATTATATAAATATTTATATATCTATATATTAATTATTTATATATATATATATAATATATATATTTATTACTGTTAATATAATTATAGTATATATATTATTATATATATATATATATTATTATGTAATATATATTAATATAATATATATTATATATATATGATACTGTTAATATAGTATATATATATTATATTGTGTAACAATTATATAATATAATTATATGTCTGAATATATATATAATATATTATACTGTAATATAATATTATATATAAGTAGAATAACCTAGATATATATTAATGTTAATATTATATATATATATATATATATATATATATATTATATGTATAATATACTTTTATATTATATATAATAGATATATAATGTCTGAATATATATATTTATATAATAATATATTATTATATATATAGTATATATGTAATATAATATATATATATATATATTATATATATATTAACTGTTATATATACCATAATATTATATATATATTATATATATATATGTTAATATATTAATATAATATATAATATATATACTATATATATCATTTATTATATATATTAATACAATATATATATAACTATATATTTATATATTTAACACATATATATATAAATATAATTATATATATTATATTTATATATATATATATATATTAAATATATGAATATACTATATATATATTCCATATTTATATATATATATTATCATGTAATGTATTAAATATATAACACTTATATATATATTATTATATGTTTTAACCTATATATATATCTATATTATATAAATATAATATATATTATATTTCAATATATATATATTATATATATATATATATATATACTTATACTTAATATATATATATATATATATATATATATATATGGTAAATTTAAAATATATAAATTTATATACTATATATATAATATATGTTAAAGTATATATATATAGTAAATATTATATATAGTTAAAATATATATATTATAATTATATATATATATATTATATGTTCTAATATATATATATATCATATATATATAATATATATATATTATATGTTAATATATACTATTATTATATATAATAATATATATATAGTTAAATATATATAATATAAATATATATATATATTATATCGTTAAAATATATATATTAATACTATAAATAATATTTTATGTTACATATATTATAATATAATAGATAGTATATATATTAATATGTTACATATATATATTATATTATATAGTAGCATAATATTATATTAAATATATACTAATATATATATATATAATTATATGTTATTTATATTATATATAAGTAATATATATATAGATATATGTTAATACTAACCTAATAAATATTATATATATATAAAATATATATGTTAATAATATATATTTAATATAAATATTATTTTTTGTTTTTTTTTATACTTAATTATTATTTTATTATAAATACTATTAAATATATTATATTATAATAAATATATAATAATTATATAATATACTATATATACCTAAAATAATTATATGTAAAATATTATATATATAATAATATATAATTTATATATATATATTATATTAATATTATATATATATATATATATAATTATTATATTTAATTATTAATATATATATAAATAAATAAATATTATAGAAATATATTATATATATATACTAATATATATAGTATATATTTATAGTAATTATATTATATATATATATATTATATATTATATGTTAAATATATATATATACTATATATATTTAAGATATATGTTAATATACTATATATACTATATATAATATATATATATAAGTTCATTATATATTATATATAATATATATAATATATATATTATATTATATGTAAACCTTTATATAATATATATACTATATATATATACTATATATATTATATGTTACTATATATATATAATATATATATATAATATTTAATAATATATATATAATATATATTATATTGGTTAATATATTATATATATATATAATAATAAATATATATTTAATATATATATATACTTAATATATATATACCTATATATATATATATTAATTTAATATATATATATTATAGATATAATATATATTTATTAAAATATATATTATATATATATATAATATTGATATAATATATATTATATGTCATATAATATATAATTAATATATATATATATTGAATATATGTTAAATATATATCTATATATAATATATATATATAT
>CM042172.1:38812351-38852351 GCA_023376005.1 Doryteuthis pealeii
ACATATATCATATTAAAATTAGAAAGGCTTAATGAAAACTGACTTCTAGAAATGGCAGGATAAAAAGCAAAGATTTGGAACAGAGGGGGTATGATTGAAAAATAGAACAACTTTTGAAAACCAACTCTTCCATTACCTTCCATTACTCCCGTCTTTCATTGTAAATTTCCTAATTTAACTATTTAGTTTAAAATAGGAAGTAAAGGATAATATTACAGTTATTTCTTCTTATTAATCGATTTCATTTTTAAGATTTATCCCCGAGATTGTTGCTTATATTCAATAAGATAAAACCCAACAAATTAGAAATCAATAATACTAAGCACATATTTATTAAAATCAAATTTTAAGATCAATATGCAAATTAGCTTTTCCATTCGCACTGTTAAACCGCTATTTTGTTGTATATATAAATACCTGTTATTAGTATCTAGATATGGTCAATAGTATTAATGATGTATAACAATTTTATTAATAATAGAAGTTTAAATAAAAATAAAATCATGGAGAATGTGATGTAAATAATTAAGGGAATTGTGACTTGAGTAGTGATATAGTTTCGGTTACAGACAGAAAAACACACAATCTCCATTATAATAAGATATATATTATATATTAATTATATATATATATATATATAAATATTATTATATATTAATATATATATATATTATATATATTATATAATTCATATTTATATATAATATATATATAATAATATATTATATATTATATATTAATATGTTAAAATATACATATTATATATTAAATATATTAATATATTTATATTTTAATATATAAAAACATATATTCATCAATTGCTAAATGCTCTTTAATTACATAAGTTCCGCTTGGCTGAGGTCAGTCAAGTTCATTCTACTTCTTCAGTGCTGAGGTTACTTATTTTCACCCTGTGATCTGTTGGGATTGCAAAATCGACCATATGACAATCCCACCCTGTTGGCTGGGGCATTAGAATGCACCGACTGCACCTCTGCAGAAGGGTAAGACTCCTTCAATGGGGCCACCTGTTGGCGATAACCCGTGATGCTTAAGGATAGAACCCAGTTGATTGTGCAGTTCCTGACATGCAATACTCCACTTTGGCCCTTTCTTGGGCTAGACGGGCGGTCTGAGAGGCCCCCTCCAATCAATCGGCTGGTCATGTCAAGCCCTAGCACCTATATGATTGCCCCAACCCTATTGCCCTTATGGCAAGCCCCAACCCCTTTTTTATCATATGGGTGCTAGAAGGCGGTGGCTGCGGGTCTACATGTCCTGGGAATGACGTTAAACTCTATCTGATGGTGAGGTTCCAGTTTTGGAGGTTTGAGGAATGTGGAGCACCCCTTCATCACCATTGCTCCCTGGTCCACTCTGACCCGGAGCGGTAGTACCTGTTAGGGTCCCATCTATGGGTTAAATAGAAAAACTTGAGTTTATAAAAAAAATTGTGTATCCATCAAAAATGAATTTATTTCAAAACTTTATCAGCATTAAATGACCCACTGAGGTTGATATGCCGTAAAAAATTTTTTTAAACCTATGACAATCTCTTGTCTTCTTGTTAATCAATACTGGGTCTGGTCTTCTTACCAGGATTGGGTGTTCACCTGTGACCCAGAATGGTAGGACTTGTTAGGGTCCCATCTATGGGTAAATTAGATCTGTTTAAAAATTAATCGTATTCAATATAACTGTTGCTTGATTTCCTCGCATTCCTATAACAGCACATAAATTCCACCATCGTATTTCACCCCGCCGAAAGAAAAAAAAAAATACTAAAAATCAAAGAATTAACCGAATTTAAACTTTTACATTTTTTCAGGTCAATTAACTTTGAACCACGTATGTTTGTGAATCTGTGTTACGCCTCAAAGATATGTGGTCCAAAATTAACTGAGCTGAAAAAATGTAAGAGTTTTCAAATAAAATAACTGGTGCATTATATTGTTTATTCATTAATATATCAACGCTGAAAATTTCATTAAATTTGGCTAATTCCTTGATTTTTAGTATTTTTTTTCTTTTGGAGGGGTGACATACAATGGTGGAATCTATGTCTGTTAAGTAGGATTTAACCCAGCACATTCATTGCCGACTCTTTATTTAATGAATGACACTTATATTTTCAAAGAAGTCATTAGAACCAGTTAAGTTGTTCATGGGAAAATATTTGCTTTCCCCAAAAATTGTGTCAAGAGATGATTTTTAAAATTGTACTTTCATAGAAGTGACAGATTTTAACCCTCAGCACAAATAAATGGGGGGGGGGATATTGTGTTATCTCTAATCAACACAAGATTAGAGAAGAGACAAAAGGCCATGCTTAAGGGTGTGGATATTGGTTGGCCAGAGGTCAGTCTCTGTGTAACTCAATATCTAAATAACTGTATTAATATCTGTAACTCATTATCTATCTAATAGTCACACTAAGGGCCATTAAGTAGATCTTTTTTTTTTGTCTGGTGACTGGATGCTAGACAATATCTTTCAAAAATTAATTTTTACACCGCCCGGAGTGGCGTTTTTTTTCTTCTTTTTTTTTCTAGTCATAATAATAGAATTTATATTATTGGAAGGTATGAATCCAACTATCCTCCCGCCCTAAACCAACTGCACCTCTGCAGAGGGATAAAATCCCCTCCAATGAGCCACCTGCTGGCCATGGGTGGCGACCCATGATGCTTAAAAATGGAACCTTAGTGGCTGAGCAGTCCATGACATGCAACACTCCACTTTGGCCCTTATTTAGGCTAGACGGGCAGTAGGATAGGTTCCCTCTGATCAATTGGCTAGTTATGTCAAGTCCTAGCACCTATATGATTGTTCCTTGTAGGAAGCGCATGGTGTAATGGCTAAAGTCATGGGAAATGGACTCGTCGCCCTGAGTTCAAATCCTGGATGTGGTAATTGCATTTCCTTTTGTGCGAATACCCTTGAGAAAGGTATGAATCCTACTCTCTCTCTAGCTATGGATAAATAGTAGGGCAGAATGGGCTCTTTAACCTGGGTTAGGCAACTGATCTAGGAGAAGGAAAACTCTGAATTCAAACCTGTTGAACTCCGCTTAAGAAATTGACCTTGTGTCACATCCTGCTCGTGCGGAGGCACTGGTAAATATATATATAATATATATAATATATATATATATGTATATATGATTGTCCCAACGCTATTGCCCTAATGGCAAGCCTCAACCCTTTTTATCATATATGTGCTATGTTTTTCTTTTCCTATGGGTCCGGATTAGCTCAGTCGGTAGAGTACCCGCCTAGGAATCGCAAGGTTCTTGATTCAATACCAGTCCCCACCAACTCAGTGCATGAGTAGCACAGATTGGGTAATCTGATCTGTGCGGTAAAGTGGGGAGTTGACAATAGATGTGGTGCTCCACCTTAGCAAATATCAATCTTCCTGTCTAGACGAGTGAAAAGGGATAGACTCCCTCACTGTCCAGCAACTCTGCCAACATTACTTTATTTATTGTTTTTTTAAGCTTCTTCAGCTCAAATAGAGTTCACTTTTTAAATCATAAGAATTATATATAACCACATGGGGGACACCATGATTTTAGAGGCGGGGTTAGCTCAGTCGGTAGAGCATTCGGCTAGTGCGGTAAAGTAAGGAGCTGATGGTAGGTGTGGTGCTTCACCTCAGACACAAAAACAATCTCCTTGGTCTAGTGCTAGTGAAAAGGGGATAGACTCCCTTGCTGATTGGCTGATACTGACTTTAGGCCACCTCAGCAACTTTACTTACTTTACTGGTAAGTACTCCAGTTTCGATACTGGCCCTCGCCAATCAGGGATCTCTGCGGGTAAAGTAAGGAGCTGATGGTAGGTGTGGTGCTTCACCTCAGACACAAAAACAATCTCCTTGGTCTAGTGCTAGTGAAAAGGGGATAGACTCCCTTGCTGATTGGCTGATGCTGACTTTAGGCCACCCCAACAACTTTGCTTTTTTTTTAATAGATAGGCCATAGCAAAAAAACTTACATTGATCAGCTCTGTGAGGATTCTGGCTGTCGTGCGGAAAACGTGCCAGGGGCAACGACCGATAGAGACAGGTGGGGGGGGGATGGGGTGAAAGAGTCATTGTTATCTGTGTTGTCAGTGCAACCTAATGATGATGATGATGATGATGATGATGCAGATGATTTGTGATCTAATAGATGGGACAATCACTCCAGGTGATTAGTGGGGGCATGGCAAAAAAGGTTGGGAACCTTTGGTTTATACAATCTATTTCCATTTTAGGACAAAAAACGTTTATGTTGAATTATATTCCCTTTTTTTTTCCTTCTCTGTGTTTGTTAGATCTAAATAAAAAAAATGTGTATATATATATATATATATACCAACCCCTCCGTATGGCAGATGTGACACAAGGTCAATTTCTTAAGCAGAGTTTAACAGGTTTGAATTCAGAGTTTTTCTTCTAGACTGGTTACCGAGCCAAGGTTAAAGAACACAGTCTGCCCCACTATTTACCCATAACTGGAGGGAGAGTAGTTGGATGCATACCACTCCCAAGAGTATTAGCACTATGTGAAATCCAAACAGTCTCGTCTCAGATTTGAACTTCCATCAATGAGTCCACTCCCTACTACTCTAACCATTACACCACGTGCCTCCCCCCCCCAAAAAAAAAATGTAATGTTAATAGTCCCCAAGGGTCTGGAAAAGAGTTTGGGTGAATTGGAGATTAGAGGAAGAACCGAGACCATCCAAACTATGGAGGCATTGTTAAAATCAGCTAGAATACTCAGAAGAGTCCTGGAGATCTGAGGAGACTGGCTGCCATTTAGCTTTCAGCAAACCACTTGCTAAGGCAGGTGTGATGATGATGATGATGATGATAGTAGTAGTAGACCTGGCTAGAGAGTTAAAAAAAACTGTGAAACATGAAAGTAAAGGTTGTGCCAATTGTAATTGGGGCCCTTGGAATGGTTCCAAGGGTTTTGGAAAAGAGTCTGGAAGAATTGGAAATCCGAAGAAGAATCGAGATTATCCAAACAACAGCACTGTTAAGATCAACTAGAATACTCAGAAGAGTCCTGGAGACCTGAAGTCACTCAATCTCCAGTGAACCACCAGCTCAGGCAGGTGTGAAAAACCATATGATAATAATAATAATAATAATAATAATAGGAAGAAAAACAGCTACATGGACACTTCAAGTGAAACACAGGAGAGATCGCACATCAGAAGACATGGACACGGCTAAGAAGAGGAAACCTCAAGCTAGAAACAGAATCTTTTATAATTGCAGCACAAGATAATGCTATAAGGACAAATGATATAAAAGCAAAAATAGATAAGACACAGCAGAATAGCAAATGTAGAATGTATGGGGAAAGAGACGAAACTGTCAATCACATAATAAGCGAATGCAGTAAACTCGCACAAAGAGAGTACAAGACTAGACACGACTAGGTGGGAAAGGTGATTCACTGGAAACTGTGCAAGAAATTCAATTTTCACCATTCAACTAAATGGTATATGCACAAGCCTGAATCTGTCCTGGAGAATGAGACACAAAATTCTCTTGGACTTTGAGGTACAGACGGATCACCAAATCCCAGTTTTGATTGACAAGAAGAGGAAGACTTGTCATCTCGTGGATTTTGCCGTCCCAGCCGATCACAGAGTGAAAATAAAAGAGAGCAAAAAGATCGACAAATACTTGGACCTTGCCAGAGAACTGAGAAAACTGTGGAACATGAGGGTGAAGGTCATACCAATTGTAATTGTGGCCCTTGGAACAATCCCCAAGGGTCTGGAAAAGAGCCTGGATGAATTGGAAATCAAAGGAAGAATCGAGACCATCCAGACTATAGCATTATTGAGATCGCCTGGAATACTCAGAAGAGTCCTAGAGACCCGAGGAGACTTGCTGTCACTCAGCCCCCAGTGAACCACCGGCTACAGCAGGTGTGAAAAACTTGAATGGAGTGAAATAATAATAATAATAATAATCCAGAACTAGAGCCTCACGGCCAGATGCTGTTTAATGTTGTACTCAGGACCCCACCCCTTTTTTGTTATTTGGAGGTGGTTATCCACCTCTGCAGGTGCACAGTCAGTGTTATTCTAAGTAAGCCAGGGATACTTTTGATTTGTTTATACAATTTATTTTCACTTTGCGACAAAAACGTTTTTGTTTAATTATATTCGCCCCCCTTTTTTCTTCTTCTCTGTGTTTGCCAGATCTAAAAAAAATAATAAAATAAAATAAAAATTTAAAAATAATAATAATAGAAATCCAATCTAACGAATTTTAGATTGTGCTTTTCAACAAACGTATCTCCTCGACTTGTCTGTATTTTCAAGGACTTTATACCCCCTCCCCTCCGTGCACTCTCTCTACCTCACTTACCCTTCCTGTCTCTATTTCTAACCCTCCCTCTCTCTCTCTCACCCTCGTTCTCTCTCTTCCTCATTCTCTCTCTTATCCTCCCTCTCTTTCTTACCCCCTCTCTCTCGCTCTGTCTCTCACCCTTCCTGTCTCTCACCCTTCCTGTCTCTCACCCTTCCTGTCTCTCTTTCTCACCCCTCTCTGTCTCTTACCCTCTCACCCCCTCTCTCTTAATTTGTTCTGTTTGAACCTGTTGTTGTGTTAATACCTGTCTTGTTGTATCTACCATCTCTCTCTCTTTCTCTCATTTCACCTTTACTTTCTCTCTCTCTCTTATTCTTTCTCTCTTTCTTTCCCTCCCTCTCTCCCTCTTAATTTGTTCTGTTTGAACCTGTCTGTCGTCTTAATACCTGCCTTGTTGCTTTTAGTCGCCTATTGTTTGTGTGCCAGTCACTTGAAGCCTTGCCAAGTGGATGATAGAGAGTCTCCATTTAATTCTGATTAGCCCGAAAACTTGCTACAAATCCCTATTCTGGTCACGTGCAGTTTAAACTTACTGTTTTCTTCTTTTCTTTCTTTTTCTTCTTTCTTTCTTTCTCCTCTGCCCTCGCCTCTTCCTGTGGCAAAATGGTGGCAACACTGACACTTCTCCCCTTTCAAACCAACAACAATGGCGTTGATAGCTTTAAGTAGTTAAATCCGACCTGTCGGCGGGGCTTAGAGTAGGCCGATTGTATCCTCTGCATTTGGGTACACCCCCCTCTCCCTCACACACACACAGACACACACAAAGGAAGCTACTAAGCTTAGTTTAATTATGGCACAAGGCCGCATGTATGGGGCACCCAGTGAGAATCGAATTCACTGATATAATGTTTTTCTAACCCAATTTGCTAATAATTACTGCACGTGTCCTGCGTATGACACTAAACTTCATCTGATGGTGAGGCTCCAGTTCCGGAGAAACACACACACACACATACACACACACAAAGAAATTGTCCTGAGTATTTACTTAGCTTAGTTTAGTTGTGGCACAAGGCTGCAAGTATGGGGCACCCAGTGAGAATCAAATTCACTAAAAATGGTTTGCCTAACCCAAATTTCTAACCATTACAGCGTGTGTCCTAGGTATGACACTAAACTGCATCTGATGGTGAGGCTCCAGTTCTGCAGCTCTGAAAAGTGTGCAGTATTCCTTCATCGCCAAAGTGGTAGTACCTGTTGAGATTCTGTCTATAGGTTTATAGGATTTTATGTGTGGTTTTATGAGGGATTAGGCTTTTGGTTTAATTGGTGGTGGTTGCTAATTTCTTATCTTAAACTCCATTATACATGGTTCTTCCTTCTGTTGGTTGACAGACTTTATTTCTAAGTTCATAGCTATTTTGTCGAGAAGAAATTTCTTTCTGTTCTAGTTATAGCTGAAAAGGAATTAAGGAAGGGAAAAGTAGAGACAAAGACAAAAGACTTTTAAGGTTCAGACTTTATTTCTAAGTTCATAGCTATTTCATGGAGAATTGAACACATGGCCTATGGATAAAGGAGTTAGGTTAAGACAGTTCTAAGTGATAGTTATCTCTAGACTGCAGGTTCAATCCTGGTCAAGGGCAGCAGTAACATAGAATAATAATTGACACAGCTTAACATCTCTATGCCAGCTATGGTTAGCAGAATGAGAACCGGATACCCCCGTGGACTGAATAAAGGGTTAGGTTCAAAGTTCTGTGATGGCTCCCAATTATGACAAGAAGGTTCCCGAGTTCAAGAAGGTTCCTGAGTTTGAGAAGGTTCCCAAGTCCAACAAGAAATACCTGAAGAAGGCCGGAGGGCACATTGACCTAAGTATTGTACAGATAACAATGAAGATGAGGACAATAGTCCAAATAATGCAGCCTCATCTCAAACATTCAGAGAAATTTCTTTCTGTTCTAGTCATAGCGTCTATTCCCAGTAACAGCCTGTGTTAGAATGTTCGAGGGATGTTTTGGTGCCAGAAAGGGGACTTTTCTCTGCACATGCCCAGAGAGTTCTTCCTGTTTGGGGGTTCCTGGGAGATTGTTGTTTTTTAAATTTTTTATTTCATTTTAATCTCCACAGGCTGTAGAGTACCCCTTCATCATCAGAGTCATAGTACCTGTTAGGGTCTTTATCTATGAGTCAAATAGATCTATGCACCCTTGTAACTAAATTTAATTTCCATTCACCTCTTAATAAATTACTACATTGTTGACAGGGCTTAGAATATACTGACTGTATCCTCTGCAAGATCACCCCCCTCAAAAAAGGGGTGTTCTGAGTAAACTGTATCTGGTGGTGAGGTTCCAATTCTGGAGTGCTGGGAAGGATGGAGTACCCTTTCATTGCTATTACCAATCTGTAGGTGAGCCTGTGTTACATAGTATGTTTACATATTTCTTAAGTTGTTTTACTTGTGGGTGTAGCGATTGTCTGCCCCTGTTTTTCTGGAAGAGTTATCTTCCCTTGTTTCAGGTTTCCTACCGCTAGGGGTCCTGAGTATTTAGTCAGGAAAGCACGAAGTTTGAGTTCTCTTTTATCCGGGACAACAAACATGACACATGGGTTAGACATTTGTGTCTATACCTTTTATGTGGGGGGCTTTGCCCCACAGCCTAAGTAAGTGACATTCCTTCTGGACTCTCCATCACTTCTACAGGACGAAGTCCTATTTTCTGTATACACGTCTACAATTGTGTTCTTTGTGTATCTGCTTTGTATACCTATCTATTACCTCGTAATTTGTATATGTATTCTTGTTTGAATGTATTTCTAATGTGCTCACTATTAAAGTCTATGTTTGTTATATCTTATAATTTCTTTGTCGGAATATTTCTTGTACTTATATGTACCCACGCTGGAAGGTCACTCTAAACCTTCCAACTTATCATAATACCTTTAAACCCAACATGGGTATCTATTATTCTGGTCTTGGATTGGGTAGCTGGCTTCTTCTCTGTTCTTCTGGATCTTCTTGTTGGATCTTTCTTTCTTGGGATTTTTTGATTAACGAACACAAGACGATGTTGTTTTCTTTAGAGCTCTTATTTTATTGTCATAAACCCAGATCAAGACAAACACGCATTGAGAATTTAACCTCGAACAGGAGACCACCATCTTACCTCCATCCCTTTCAGTACCCAGCCAAAAACTGATTTTCCTAAACTAAGTTTCTCACGTTGGTTCTGTCCTATGAGAGTCAAGAAGGGTTAAAATCTTGGGATTCAAATAACTCTGTACTTTTCCATAAAATTGTTATTTTAATTTTAACTACATTACAGTACATAATTGATAGGCAACCTATCAATTATGTAACACCTGTATTAACATGTCCTTACCATGAAACTCAACCATGAGGTTTTGTTCTATTTTTGTTACTTTTAATACAATTGACAATAACATGATAGTATTAGAAATCAGTAACAGCAAATAATTATTTATTAAACCCAGTTTTGTTAAAATCAATATGCAAATTATTCCCACTATGTAAATCTTTATTTCTTAGATATATATATATATTGTATTGGCATTTCAGTTCGGAAGACTATAATAAAGTCTGAAGTTACAGCGCCTCCTGTGACTGTAAAGTCCAATGTTTGAAAAAAATTCTCGACCACTGATGTCGCATTTGAAGGCTGTCCCTGAAGATGTTGATATGCCGATGCTTTCTTCTAAACTTCTTAGCTTCATGGAGTTGTGTCAGGGTGACTTCTGACATGAACAGTCCTCTACGCAGATTCTGCTGCCACCGAGGGCGGTCCTGAGCCAAATTTTCTCAGCTGGAAGGGCAATATTACACATATTTCAGGATTTTAAATGCATTAATAATATGGGCAGTTTTGCAGCAAATCTAATTAGCAAGACTTTAATCGAGACATCGTTAATAAATAAAATGCTAATTAAGATTAAATAATGACTAGTCCATAATCATTGAGAATATGACTTAAATAACTAAGGAAATTTTGACATAAGTAGTGATGTAGTTTCAGTTACAGACGGACAGTTACATAATCTCCATTATAATAAGATATCTAGTAATCACAGTATCAAAGTCTTTGGTTGGTTGGCTGGTTGGTCAAACTTTGCATTATTTTATCCTGAAGATGTTTTTATCCTATATATATTTTAGAGTTGAAAATATTGTGATATTAATCTGCTTTGTTGTGCATAGACCAGTTAGATTTTACTCAATCAATCGGCTGGTCATGTCAAGCCATATCCCCTATATGATTGTCCTGACCCTATTGCCCTTATGGCAAACCTCCAACTCTTTTTATCATATATGTGCTAGAAGGCAGGGTCCTGAGTGTCTCTGTGTACTGGGTATGACGTGACATTAAACTACATCTAATGGTGAAGTTCCAATTCTCAAGCTCTGGGGAGTGAGTACTTCTTCATAGCTATTACTTCCGGGCCAATCCCTAGCCCCTATATGATTGTCCCGGTCCTATTGCTCTTTTTATCATACATGTGCTAGAAGGCGGGGCTGAGGGTCTCATTATACTGGGTATGACGTAACATTAAACTGCATCTAATGGTGAAGTTCCAATTCTGGAGAGTGTGGAGTACCCTTCATTGCCATTACTCCCAGGTCCACCCTGACCCGGAGTGTTAGTACCTGTTAGGGTCCCATCTATTGGTTAAATAGAAGAAAATGTGTTAACAAAAATATGTTAAAAAATTGAATTTAAAAAAAGAATTTTCAATACCCATCAAGAATGAATAGAACAAAGGTCTTTGACAAGGGTTGACATGCCGTAAAATCCAAAAAAGAGAAGAAAAAATAATTTTTTTCTCACAATTGTGTGTGTGTGTGCATATATTTGTGTATTTGTATATGTATATATGTGTAAGTGCGTAGTTACTGTTGATGGAAATTGATACGGCGAGACGAGTTCAAATCCTGGACGAGGCTGTTTGCATTTCACATAGTGCTAATACACTTGGGAAAAGTACGAATCTAACTATTCTCCCTCCAGCTATGGGTAAATAGTAGGGCAGACTGGGCTCTTTAACCTTGGTTAGGCAACCAGTGTAGAAGAAGGAAGACTCTGAATTGAAACCTGTTAAATTCTGCTTAAGAAATTGACCTAGTTCACATCCTGTTTGTGTGGAGAGGTTGTATAAATAATATATATATAAGTAACTATAGTTTTATAACCAAGATGAGTTTTTGGTTACTATTTCATTCTTTTCATTGGCATATCAAATTTCATGTATATGTGTATATGTATGTAAACATATGTGTATGTATGCGTGTATGTATGTGCATGTTTGCATATGTACATATAAATATATGTGTGTGTGTATAGGCATATATATGCATTGATATATATATCTGTCTATAAGTGTGTGTATATATATATGTACACTTACAGACATATATATATATATGTATTTATATCTGTCTGTAAGTATACATATATATATATGTTTATATATATCTGTCTGTAAGTGTGCATATATATATATGTGTGTGAGTATGTATATGTGTGTGTGTGTATGTATATGTGTGTGTGTGTTTATATATGTGTGTGTGTATGTGTATATTTGTGTGTTTATATACGTGTGTGTGTATGTGTATATTTGTGTATTTATATGTGTATATTTGTGTGTTTATATACGTGCGTGTATATTTGTGTATTTATGTGTGTATATTTGTGTGTATATATATGTCTGTATATATGTGTGTGTGCATGTATATATGTGTATGCATTTATTCTATATGTGTGTGTGCATGTATATATATGTGTATGCATTTATTCTATATGTATGTGTGTACGTATATATATAATATATATATACACACACACATATTCATTTCCTCCCCCCTCTCTCTCTCTCTCTCTCTCTCTCTCTCTCTCTCTCTCTATTATATATAATAATATATATATATATATTATATATACATATATATGTTATTATTTATATTTTCTAGAACCTCTTTATTCTATTTAACATTAATAATTCCTAATAACTTGACCAGTTTCCCAACCAGAATATGAGTCAGATTGGCCTTGGGTTATTCTCACCATCATTTGAAAATCTTCCAATAAAAGATGTTCAGCTTGTGTCAACAAATCTCCTTGCCAAAACTGACCAAAAAATTATTAAAAAAAAAAATCTTACCCTGCTGCTCATTTGGTCTGTTTTCTAACCGGTTTCATTTATATATTAGGTTTGAAGTGGAGTGTTGCATTCCATAGGACCACTAAGTACCGGGGTCACGGACTGCTCAGCCGAGGGTCTTGGCTCAGTTGCCACAATTCTGTCCTCAACCAATACGGGTCACCACACACGACCAACACGTAGCTATGTGGAATATTAGCCTTCTTCAGGGATTCAGTTGACATATTCTACAGCCCCACCAGCAGGGCAGTCCATATATAGCTTAAAATTGGAGGTGTGTGGTGTAATGGTTACTGTTGTAGGAAATGGATTTGTCACCCCGAGTTCAAATCCTGGATGTGATAATTGCATTTCACTTAGTGCTAATACCCTTGGGAAAGGTATGAATCCTACTCTTACCCCTCTGCAGGGGGATACAAGCAGCATCTTCTAAACCTTTTTTAAGAAACCTTGAATACTTGATTAGATCTGCTTATAAAATTGTTTCCGGCCATATGACCATTATATAGGAGTTGATGTGCCATAAAAAAAGAAATAAAGTCATCGGGGCGGCCTAATGTCTGTATCTGCCAGACAGCAAGGGAGTCTAATCTCTTTTCACTAGTGCTAGACCAAGGAGATTATTTTAGCAGCTGAGGTGGAGCACCACACCTACCATCAGCTCCTCACTTTACTGCACAGGTCCATGTGTTGCTCATATGCTGAGTTGGTGAGGGCCAGTATCGAATGTGATTCCTAGCCGAACGCTCTACCGACTGAGCTAAACCAGCCCTTAAAACCATATTTATTGTCTATTACTGGTATGACCACTATATAGGAGTTGATGTGCCATAAAACCATATTTATTGTCTATTACTGGTATGTATCTCAGTGATACAAACAAAACTTCTTTTTACAGTTTTACTAGGGTGAGTGAAAAGTTTCATGTCAAAGACATTTTCTTTTCTAGTCAACCCATAGATGGGACTCTAACAAGTACTACCACTCCGGCTCTCAGTGGACCTGGGAGTAATGGCAATGAAGGGGTACTCCACACTCCCCAGAGCTCCAGAATTGGAACTTCATCACTAAATGCAGTTTAAACCTATTCTTAACATCCTATACCACCTTATTCCACCCGGACGGAAGTCTCATTCATTTTTCTAATCCACCCCTTTGTTTAAATGTAATATTAAACATATTTAGACGTCTTTGATTTAAGGGAAATAATAGGTAACTTTAGATGCAAAGGTCATTTTTAGCCATTCTTTTTTATATATCCTTATAATATCCTTATAGGAATACTCTGGACTTTGAAAATTCTTAACAGGATGTTAAGAGTTAAACTCCACTTAAGAAATTGACCTGGTGTCACATCCTACTGGTGCAAAAGGGCTGGTAAATATATAAAGTTAAAGTTGGCAGAGAGGCCTATTGTCCGTATCAGCTGGAAGTGAGGGAGTCTATTCCCTTTTCACTAGCACTAGACCAGAGGGAGTATTTTTGCTGAGGTGGAGCACCACACCTACCATCAGCTTCCCACTTTACTGCACAGATCAGATTACGCACGTGCTGAATTGGTGGGGACCAGTATTGTATTTGGAACCTTGTGATTCCTAATTGGGTGCTCTACTGACTGAGCTATAAGAACCCTATTCTTCTAGCTAGATTGATTCTCCAGCTTTATTACCCACATGGCTAACGTGACGGATTGCAACATCATAGTAAAAGAGTTCAAACTCCAGTTGCACTATTACATTCACTTTCAAACTAATACCCTTGGGAAAGGTATGAACCCCTTAATCCTCCCAGCTATATGTTAAATAGTACTACTACTGTTCTTCTACAAGAATGGCCTTGGCATTAAATAACCCATGATGGTTGAGATGCCGTTAAACAAAGAAACCAAACTAAATATCTGTTCAATCAATATAGTTTAATTGGACACATGGCCGAATGGATAAGGCAATTAGGTTAAAACAGTTCTAAGTGACAGTTATCTCTGGAACCCGAGTTCAATCCTGAGTGAAAGCAGTTAGAAAAATAATTAATTAACACAACTCCTACCCCAGTTATGATTAGCGGAATGAGAACAGGATACCCCCATGGAATAAATAAAGGGTTAGGTTCAAAGTTCCGTGATGGCTCCCGAATACGACAAGAAAGTTCCCGAGTTCGAAAAGAAGGTTCCCGAGTCCGACAAGAAATACCTGAAGAAGGCCGGAGGGTATATCGGCTGAAACGTTGTACAAATAACAATGAAGATGGGGACAATAGTCCAAATAACGCTGATAATACTAATCTTCAAGCCTCATCTCAAACATTCAGAGAAATAGAATATAGTTTAGTTTAAATTTTCAAACCTATTTACTTAAGATTTTTAATGGCTAGGATTCATAGAATAATTTTAACAGGAAGTTGTAAGATACAATCTCTGTAATCTGAACATTAGCTACATAAATGAGAGTAGCTTCTCCTTGTTTGTTTCACTTATTTGTGCTTGCGCATTATTTGAAATAAACTTAATTGTTATTAAGAACACATTTTATGATATTTTCAGCAGGTTGTGAACATGTTTGGCACTACATAACACCGTGAACAGTTTGGTTTGTTTTGTTTTACGGCATATCAACCTCAGTGGGTCATTTAATGGCGATAAAGTTTTGAAATAAATCAATTCTTAATGGATAATACAATTTTTTTACAAATACATTTTTCTATTTAACCCATAGATGGGACCCTAACAGGTACTACCACTCCGGGTCAGAGTGGACCAGGGAGCAATGGTGATGAAGGGGTGCTCTACATTCCCCAAACCTCCAAAACTGGAACCTCACCATCAGATAGAGTTTAACGTCATTCCCAGGACATGTAGACCCTCAGCCACCGCCTTCTAGCACCCATATGATAAAAAGGGGTTGGGAAAATCATATAGGTGCCAGGGCTTGACATGACCAGCCGATTGATCGGAAGGGGCCTCTCCAACCGCCCGTCTAGCCCAAGATAGGTCCAAAGTGGAGTATTGCATGTCATGAACTGCTCATCCACCTGGGTTCTATCTTTAAGCATCACGGGTCGCCACCCACGGCCAACTGGTGGCGTCTTACCCCTCTGCAGAGGCCCATGAACAGTTGTTTGCCAAAATGAAGCATGCCAAGAGTCCGCTGCATATACAATCACTTGTCAAATAACCACTTGTCTGATGTGCCTCCTTCTGGCAACCTCTTTATCTAACCCTGATATTACATCGTTTTTTTGGGATTGAAAACAACATCAGACGTATCATTAATAAATTATAATTGATACCTTGTGAATTTAGTTGTTTTTTTCTGGTTTTTTTTTGTTTTTCTGCCTGTTGCATATAGAGCCAAATGCAAGTTGTAGTATATATATATGTGTGTATGTCTGTGTGTAAGTTGAAAATGGAAATGAATCCGACAATATGTTAAAAGGATAAATAAATAATGGAAAGAAAATGTTGAATGGATAAAATTGATTTTATGTGTGAGTTACTAACACATGTTTCAGCCAGGCGTTTGTTCATGTACACATGTATTCTATTTATTATTATTTTTATTTTATATTTAAAATAATAATAAATATAATACGAATAAGAGAGATTAATGATATATATATATATATATATATATATATTATATATATATAATCTCTCTTATCATTTACTACGATATATGTATTTACCTAACTTCTCTGCCTCAGGCAGGATGTAACATAAAGTCCATTTTTAAGTTAAGCTGGTTTGAATTCAGTGTTTTCCTTCTCCTTAACTGGTTACTTTACCGAAGTTAAATAATCCAATCTACTTTATTATTTATCCATAGCTGGAGGGAGAAAAGATGGATTCATGCCTTCTCAAGGACATTAGTATTAAATATTGTATTTTTAGATTATATTGCCTTTCTCACTGTATCATTTGTTACATCATTAAAACTTTTGTCAACCAGAGCGTGACATCAACACAGGCAACCTTGACTCTCGCTAACCTTCCTCTATCGGTCATTGTCCCTGGCAGGTCTTCTGCATGGCATCCAGAATCTGCACAGGGTACACAGCTGATTGATGTAGGTTTTTGCTGGTCAGCCTACACTGGTGTGCCTGCCCCGTTGGCTGGGGCGTTAGAATACTCCGACTGCACTTCTCCCCTAATAGAGCCACCTGTTGGCCGTGGGTGGCAACCCATGATACTTAAGGATGGAATCCTGGTGGCTGTGCAGTCCATGACATGCAACACTCCACTTTGGCCCTTACTTGGGTTAGACAGGCGGTTGGAGAGGCCCCCTCCAATCAATGGTCACGTTCTTCATAAATTCATAAAAATTCATATGTTCTTCATATCATTAGTTACTTGAAACCATATAATTGTGTATAAATTATTGGTATGAAGAATAGTTACTTGAAGCTATAATTGTTTACAAATTATTTAAATCATGAGTTAAAACCATATAATTGCTTTGAATAAGAAAGACTTTGGAGTTAACCTAAAATGGGTTGAGAGTGTGTAAGTCTTGTATGGCCAATCCGCAGCCGAGCTAGTATTACTTCTTCCTCTCGGGATTTTCTATATCCCGACTTCCATTCTCCTACTGTTGACCAATTCTAATGCTGTTACTATTTTTGCTTGATAAAATAGTACACTGAACAAATTATTATCAATTAGGTTGACTAGCAAGAATATGTGCCCTCCAAGTATTAAATCAGAAAGAACTAACATATATTACTATAAAATCATTCATAGGATTGATTTTAATATGTTGGAGAATAATAATATTAGAGCCAAGTAATTATTTATTAAACCCGGTTTTGTTAAAACCAGTATGCAAATTAACCACACCATATTATGTAAACTTTTATTTCTTAGGGATATATAACATTGCAGGATTTTAAACACACTAATAACCCGTCCGGGGGGGGGGGTGTGCTTCAGCCACTGGATCGGTGTGTTGAATTAATAGCGTCGATCCCAGGGGCTATCCCCCAGGCAATACCTGCGCCTTTGATTTAAAGGGGCAGGGTTTATTGCCAAAGGGATCGACGCAATTTTTGTTCTTTCCCACCCATGAGCTTCGGCTTATAAATTAAATACTTATTGATAAACTTATGAAATTCCTGAGGATATTGTGATGTTAGCGGTGATGTAGTTTCGGTTACTGACAGACAGAATCTCCATTATAATAAAGATGTGAGATGATTGAAAAAAGGGAGATAACTAATGTAGCATAAAAAACAAATAATTTATATTATTTGGATTATACGGACTATTGTCCTCATCTTTATTATTATCTACACAGTTTTTGGTCTATGTGCCCTCCGGCGTTCTTCAGATGTTTCTTGTCGAATTCGGGAATCTTCACGGAACTTCAAACAAAACCCTTTATTCGTTCCATGGGGGTAGACTGTTCTCATTCCGTTCGCCCCACATGTGCGGGTTAGGCACAAGGCCCTATTAATGTGGGACTTATGAGTGGCGGATGCAAAAAATGCGTTGATCCCATTGGCATTCTCCTTCAAGGGAGGCGCCTCAGGCACTAAGCAATAAACCCAGCCCTGCTCCTTTAAGTCAAGGGGGCAGGTGTTGCCTGGGTGGACGGCCTCCTGGGATCAACAATGTTAACTTATGCAGTCCAGGGCCGAAGCCACTGGACCCTTGGCGTTGGACTAGGTTCAATTTCTGTTATTAAAAAGGGTCACGCTCACCAGGCAAATCTATGTTAATTTTTTTTTTTGTAAAATTACTGATTTATATACAGAATTTCCTGTAATATTATACAAAGCTTAAATATTAGCTTAGAGAACTTATTTTTTGATATTATTAACTGATTAGTTAAAAAAGAAGTCTGCAATTTTGACACACAAACAGGATTAGTCCATTAATCCGAATTAAACTAATTGTTTCTGTAGAAAAAAAACCCCAAAAAAACGGTCAATTTTTTCTTAAATGATCCAGAGGATTTTTTTTTTTAAAAAGACCAAAATTAAATTTGAACAAAAGGTTTTTTTCTTTAAGGAGTGTTGTTTACATTTTTTTTTATATCTCAGCTGGTTGATATATTCCAGATTTTTTCTTGTTTACATTCTTCTTCTTCTCCCTCTTCACACTCTTCACCTCTTCACACTCTTCTTCTTCTCCTCTTCTTCTCCCTCTCCCTCTTCTCTCTTCCTCTCCCTCTTCCCTCTTCACACTCTTCTTCTTCTCCCTCTTCACACTCTTCTCTTTACACTCTTCTTATTCTCCCTCTACCTCTTCACACTCCTCTTCTTCTCCCTCTCCCTCTTTACACTCTTCTTATTCCTCCTCCTCTAAACTTTACACTCCTCTTCTTCCTCATGCTTTTCTTCTTCTTCTTTACACCCATCTTCTTCTTCTTCACACTCTTCTTCTTTTTCTCTTTTTCAACCCCCATTCTCCTTACTTTCCCCTCCTCTACATTTTCCTAAATAGTGGATTTCTTCTTCTTCTTCTTCTCCTCCTCTTCCTCCTCATCTCAGGCCGTATTTTCAATCGAGTTTTCCGGCCACACTTGCCTGTTTACCATATATATATATATATATATATATATATATATATATATATATATATATAAATACGAACGTTGCAACACAATTCCCCCTCGGTCAAAAACCAGGGGCAACTGAGGCGAACTACTTAGTTTTTTTACGTTATCACATGACTTTTTCTTTTTTTTTCTTTCTTTCTTTATTTATTTTAAGATTTAAAAAAAACTTCCTTTAAGAGTACAGTCAAGCACGTATCTATCTATATATATTTTTTAATTATCTAGTTTAATTTAAAATAAACAATTACATACGCACTTTCAAATTCAATGGATGTATTTGTGTGTGACTTTTAGACTTGATTGAATAAACGAATGTATGTGTGTGTGTAACTGTGTGCGTATTTAAATCTAGATTTTGAACTCTAGAGAATTTCAAGGCATTTTCTCTACATCTGTGATTGTTGTTGTTTTTTTAAACTCTATTATTTTGCAGGGGCGGATATACTAGAAAATTAATGAAACCTAAGTATCAGGGGGCCCCAGAAGTTATTTTACTCTACTTTCTTTAAAATGTTAGAAAATGATATTAATTTAATATAATCTATATCAGCTACTGGCAAAATGAGCCTAAAATGCGTTTTTGACAAAATGATTTTAGCCCCCCAGAAAAAAATTTACCAAAAATCAGGGAATTATCGGATTTTAATGAAATTTTCAGTGTTTATTTATCAATGAATGATCTTTATAATGCATTATTTATTTTATTTCAAAATGTTCTCATTTTTTTTCAGGTCGCTTAATTTTGACCCCCCTTATTGGGGGCGTACATTTTTTTCAAGTTGGTCTTATATTGTACTAATTACAGTATAAATAAAGAGATAAAAGACCGAAGTTATGAATAGAAACAAAAAAAAATTTTTTTACGGTGGCTATTCTATGAAAAATAAGTACCGAAAATCAAAAAATAAAATGTAAAAAAATAATAGATAATTAATTTTTTGGAGATTTTTTTTTACTCATTTCGATAATTATTTAATTGGCTATTATCTTACAAAAGAAAAAATTATACATCGATATTTTTTCTGCTTAAAAAGGGGGGGGGGGTACATTTTCAATTGAGTTTTTCTTCAAAAAGTATACTTTGATGAAATGAAATAATGTTTGCATTAAATAGATAGTTATTTCTAAAATGTAAAAATATAACATTTTAAACTTAACATCAGATTTTTCACATTTTAAATGAATTTTATATATTAATTTTTCATAGCAAAAATACTAAATTAAAGTTTTGAAATAAAATAACTGATGCATTATAAAATTCATTAATTGTTAAATCAATACTGAAAATTTCATTAAAATCGGAAAATTCCCTGATTTTTGGTAATTTTTTTTTGCAATCGGGAATGTTACAGTAAAATTGTAAACAAGCACTTAAAACCATCGAAAAAGAGACAGAATGGCGGATCGCATCGAAATTGACCAAAACAAATCCCTTTAAATGTATTAAAAATAAATTGCATATGATATGATATGATATTTTTCTTTTTTTAATATTGGTTATTATGTTACTACTTATCGATTTAGACAAAGTTTGACCTTAAATAATAGATTTAATTATTTTTAATTCACTTTTAAAATTCCTTGCAGACGACAAAAATGCCTATCCCTAATCTATATAACTAAAACAAAGATTCTGTCTGTCAACGACTGAGCATGTATCTATCTATCTATCTATAAACTTGCAAATCAGTTGGAAAATTAGGGTGACCCAGAAAAAACAGAACCCACAAATTTTGTAATAAAACTGTTAATTTTAACTAGGGTGGTTTAGGGGTTGGGGTTTAGGGTTAGTTTAATGGGAAAATAAATAAATAATTTGGGTTCTGTTTTTTCTGGGTCACCCTGTAATATGTTTTAATTTTCCGACCGATTTCAAGTTCAGCCCTATCTGTCTATCTATCTTTCCATACATACATATATATAAAGAGCAGTTGGTGTGTGTGTATGTATGTATGTCCGAGTGAAACTACGAATATAAAACAATTAACGACAAATGTTATATGTTAGATATCACCAGTCCTTGCCTTTTGTTAAAAAATTATGAAGATTTTATTTATATTCAAAGATATCTAAAAATTAGAATATACATAGAAATAGCATTGAAATTCTACTTAAGAATGTCCAGCATTTGTAAATCTCAAAAGTAAACAAATCAATACACCTGGGTTTCCCTCCCCTCTACCCAGGCGTCCCTGGGAACCTGCTTTTGTAGCAACTAAAAAATTTAACCTACATTTAGCATTTGTTCAAATTCTTTTTATTGGTTCGTATTGACTAAAAATAAAAATTTATGTAGTTTAAGTTTACAATCTAGGACAAAGAAAAGTGTCTTATAAAACCACCACTGCCGAGTGTCTTTACATGATCCTGAGGAAAGGCTAGGGGCGTAAACCCCGAAAACAAAGCCGGAGCTGGAGTCTATGTGGTGGCAAGAGGTTTTGTGTTTTAAGGTTAAAAGGTGGGCTGTGGTTATTTGTGCGTGTTCTTAGGGTTTGCTTTTAACGCCATCTTATTTGGTGGTTGCGCTGAAAGAGAAGGAATTCAAGGAACGAAAAGAAAGAGACAAATATAGGTGGTTTTATGGTTTTGGCTTTATTCATCAGTCGTGGCCACCACATGACAAGGAAATATCTCCCTGGCCAGTAGTAGTAGTGTCTAGACACAGTTAAGACCTAAACTCGAATGGCTGAGATATTCTCTTGGGGGTCAGAAGTCATTCCTTTTTCTCACACATGCGCGAAGGGTTCTTCCAGTGAAGGTTCATGGGAGTTTTTTTTATTTTATTTATTTTTATTCTATTCCCCTACAAGGCCTCCACTCAAATGGCCAAGAGATTCTCTTGGAGGTCGGAAGTGGGTCCTTTTTTTTTTTTTTCACACTTGCTCGGAGGGTTCTTCCAGTGAAGGCTCCTAGGAGTTTATTTTTTTAATTTCAATTTTATTTTAATCCCCACAAGTCCTTAAAGTGGGGGTAACGCTGAATTTCAGCACTACACATCAACTCCTGCAACACTACCATTGCCAAACTGCACTGGTTTCTTACCTTTCCTTTGGACCACAGCGGCAGTGTGGAGAGGGGGGATCTGCTGATTAGGCAACAGCACATCTTCCATATTAACCAGTCCAGGCTACGTAGTTAAAAAAAAAAAAAAAAAAAAATTTTGGACACTATGCCATTGTCTTTAGCAGATGGAAGGATGTCAACAAGAGTTTACATTTTTGTTTTTTGAAATACAAAATTTTCATGGTATTTAGGACATGTTCACACAAAAATGTAACAAGTTTGTGGTGAAAATAAGCTGACATTAGGAGAAACAAAATTATAAACAAACGTGTATAGTCCTCATGTATAATACGCACCTCTTGCCAAATAAAGGTTTAGATATGGTGGGGTTAATTTGCATACCGGTTTTAACAAAAACGTGTTTAATAAATAATTACTTGGTGTTATTGATCTCTTTATGGGCTGGGTTAGCTCAGTCGGTAGAGCGTTCGGCTAGAAGCCACAAGGTTCCTAGTTCGATACTGGTCCTCGCCAACTCAGCGTATGAGTAGCACAGAGATATGTGCTGTAAAGTAAGGAGCTGATGGTAGCGTGGCGCACCACCTCAGATGCTAAAATAATCTCCTTTGTCTAGCACTAGTGAAAAGGGGATAGACTCCCTCGCTGTATGGCTTAATAGCCGCACATTAGGCCGCCCAACGACTTTACTTATTGATCTCTAATATCATTGTTTTATTCTCCAGCTTAAAATCAACCCTATGAATGGTTTTATATAGAAACCAATTAAAATATAATTAAGATAAGTGTAATCTTTTTACATGCGTTCTTATTTAATTTCATTAGTCTTTCTGATTTGATAGATTTCATTACATTAAAAATACTTATGCTTAGAGGGCATATATTCTTGCTAGAATTTATAAGGAGTTGTCTGTTTTAGTATGTACGTGTCAGCTTATAACTCAGAAATGTTGATGGCACGTGATGTAATGGTTAGAGTCGTAGGAAATGGTTTCCTCAATTCAAGTTCAAATCCTGGATGAGACTGTTTGCATTTCATATAGCGCTAATACTCTTGGGAAGGTATACATCCATACTCTCCTTTCAATAATGAGATAATAGAGTAGACTGGGCTCTTCAATCTTGGCTAGGTAACCAGTCTAGGAGAAGGAAAACTCTGAATTCAAACCTGTTAAACTTCACATAAGGAATTGACTTTGAGTCACATCCTGTTTGTGTGGAGGGTATGAGTATGTGTGTTTGTACACCAACACACACACACACACCATCATATATATATATATATATATATATATGGAGAGAGTAAACAAACACTGGATGTTGTACAAAATGGATGTTTATTGTGGTAGTGATGTCGACATTATAATGTTTCGGTCTGTTAGACCTTCTTAGGACGTTGGATTGCGTTCCTTAGCTTCCACAGTGAACATTTCATACTGGTGAATTAGGAGGTCATGAATAGGGGAGGGGTGGTCAATTGTTGGTGTTAGCAGGAGTTGTAGTGGGAATTTTTTTTCCCCAGATGGGGTATGTAGCAGTAAGTTCTGATAATGATGCCACAGGTGTTAGGTGTTGAGAGAGACGTAGGTGGTCATATGCGCAGGGTTTGTGACGATGTAGTAAGTCATGTACAAATGGTAAATGGTAGTAGGAATTGTTATGAGTGTGTGTGTGTGTGTATATATATATATATGTTTTATATTATTATCATTTATTTATTTTTTTTTTTTGCTAAGTATCATCTTGCTGTCTTTTTAGTCTATAGCTATTTGTGAAGGCGATTCTTGGGTGTGGGGAAATATTGAGGAAACTGGATCTACAATTAACATTTTAGTTTATATATATATTAACTAACTCTGAAAGAGCATTGAGCATTAAAATCGCGCATTTATCTTAAAAAGTAAAGTTGGCTGTATCACTCGGACAGGGAGTCTATCTCCTTTTCACTAGCACTAGACCAAGGAGATTGTTTTTGAGTCTGAGGTGGAGTGCCACACCTACTGTCAACTCCCCACTTTACCACACAGATCAGATTACCCAATCTGTGATACTCTATTGCTGAGTTGGCGAGGACCAGTATTGAACCAGGAACCTTGTGATTTCTAGGCAGGTGCTCTACCAAAGTAGGTGTAATTGCATGAAGTGCTAGATCATCTGTGTAGTCTGTATCACTAATAGTTTTGTCTGTCCTTTCATCCTGGATTTTTCTGTTTTATTGTTCTATATTGTTGATCATCATTGGGTGGCTGAGTACGATAAACAGGAATTATTGAAAAGAGCGGACGTTACCTTGCTACAACGCATAAGCATATTAATCCTCATCAAGGTCATTAATCAACTCTGGTGATCTCCTGTTTCTAACACACGTGGGCATGCCTACAAATTCAGAAAACAGCATAGCTCACATGACTTTTGGAAACATTTTTTCACGCTCAGAGTTGCCAAGGCATGGAATAAGCTGCCTGCATCCGTTGTGGCTGCTGAAACTCTGTATCTTTCCTGTAGTCCGCCAACACTATACCTGTACCCTCTCCACACACATACGCATGCGCACACATACATGTATACTATTACGGTACACTGTTCATGTTCCTGACACTAATACATTATCTGTGTACTAACATGAGACTTTGATGAGTTGTGGTGCACCTGAGCACTGTACACATAAGTCGTCGGTGTCCTAAAGTCGGTACAGCCTATCAGCGAGGGAGTCTGTCCCTTTTCACTAGAGCTAGACCAAGGAGATTGTTTTTGCGTCTTAGGAGAAGCACCACACTACCATCAGCTCCTTACTTTACTGCACAGATCCCTGTGCTACTCATACACTGAGTTGGCGAGGGTCAGTATCGAACTAGGAACCATGTGGTTTCTAGCCGAACGTTCTACCGACTGAGCTAACCCGGCTCTAATGTATGTACACTATACATGTATATTATTACTGTACACTATTCATTGTTCTATGTACCAGACATGAGACTTTGATGAGTTGTGGTGCACCTGAGCACTGTACACAATAAATTTCATTATTATTTAATTAATCAAATTTGAAAAAGAAAAACAGAAATTTCTCTAATCTGATGTGACCTAGTTATTACTTTTTTCTTTCTTTTTTTTTTCTGATTTACAAATCTATATTTTTCTAATCCCTTATCTTATATCATTTTGTTTGTTTGATGAGAGAGATTGAAGGTGTTAATATGATTACTTTCAAAGTGCAACTCTTGCCTGTCCGCAGGAGAAGGGTAGTGCTGGGTAGGTGGCTTGGGATTTTGGTTGATAGGATAAATACGAATAAACCTGCTTTTTTGTTTCATGTGACATTTTACTTACTTTTATATATTATATATATATATTATATATATAGTCATCCACAGACATGTGTTTCGACTTATCAAGTTCTTCAGTGGGGCTAGACATTTTGTGAGCTACCTACAGCCAGGATAGAAACCTGATCAATTCAGCATCAGGCGGACAGCTTAACCGCTCGACTATCGTCACCCACAGAATGCAAAGGGATTTTAACTGTTTTAATACACACATCTGTATGTATGTAAAGGTCGCCATAGAGTGCTCCATCACTTATATAGGAGAGCGTTGCTTTTACACTTTATTTATTGGTCGTCAGTGAAATCCCTCCAAAGTGCTCAACCCAGATATATAGTATCCAATTGCTACTTTAACGTTTCCGTTGCAGTGGCATCAATAAATAATCTGACTAAGACACTTAACTTGTTTCCTCTACTAATATATATATATATATTTTATTATAATGGAGATTGTATGTTTGTCTGTCTGTAACCGAACTATATCACTACTCAAATCACAATTTCCTTAGTTATTTACGTTGCATTCTCCATGGTTTTATTTTTATTTAAACCTCAATTATTAATAAAATTGTTTACATTACTTACACTGTTGACCATATCTACACGGCTAACAACATGCAATTGTATTTATATATACAACAAATAAGAGGTTTACAGTGTGAACGGTAAAGCTAATTTGCATATTGATCTTAAAAAATTGATTTTAATAAATATATGCTTAAGTTATTGATTTCTAATTGTTTGGTTTTATCTTATTGAATATGAGCAAAAATCTCTTCAATAAATCTTAAAAGAAATCCCTTAACAAGAANAGATAATCGTACCAACAAAAAATAATCTATTGGTACAATATTTGACCAAAAAAAAAAACATATGCATAGCTATAATTTCATATAAACCCGCCAGGAGACTAAAGCTAATAAGTAAAAAGTGCTAATACCTAAGTAGAGCAAATAATAAAAGATAAATCTAGTGAGTCAGGACGAACCTACTAAAAGTTTCGCTTAATGCTCTTCGGGCTAAGATCTGACTAAAGAGACTGGGAGCAAAAACGCATTAAAATTATATAATATATATTTTAATGCATTTGCTCCAGTCTCTTTAATCAGATCTTAGCCCTGAAGAGCATTAAGCGAAACTTTTAGTAGGTTCGTCTGACTCATTAGATTTATCTTTATATATATTATATATATACATATATGATGGACTTTGAATGTTAGTTTGTTATTATTATTCATTAATAAAATGTCAAGGAAAGGTAGGGAGTTTTTTTTTTTAATTCAATCGTGAAGCTTTATGGTGGGTTCAACCGGTTTTAATTTTTGAGTGAGAATGGTGAATGTTAATGTTTATCAGGGTAAATGATAAGAATGTCGTCGATGTATCTATAATAATGTATGTCATTAGGAAGAATAATAACTTCTATCAGCAAAATTTGGGCTCCCTATGGGATCACCACTAAGCGGCGTTCTCGCTTGCCCGTTAATTGAACTCTTAGAATCTAAACCATTTAAATATATTCTTCCTAATGACAACATTATTATAGATACATTGACGACATTCTAATCATTTACCCTGATAAACATAACATTCACCATCTCACTCAAAAATTAAACCAAGTTGAACCCACCATAAACTTCACGATTGGAATTAGAAAAAAACAACTCCCTATCTTTCCTTGACATTTTATTAATGAATATATATATATATATATATATATATATATATATATATGGTACAGAAAAAAGCTTAAAAATCAGCCATAAGAAATATATTGTTCTGTTCAAAAATATTGAACTTTGAGGTTTCAATTTTGACCAGAACAACTCTAACATTCCGTTGTTAAAAAAGGCCCAGCTTAGAATCCTCCTAATACCAACTAACCTGGTGATCAATATATATATATATATATATATATATATATATATTTTAAAAATAAGTGTATTTTGGCTGCATTTTTTCTTTTATACAAGTTTTGTTGAACTGTACAGACAATTCTTGTCGGACAAGTTTTTGGTTGATCCTTTCTAATTTTCAGGCCATCTTTTTGGTGTCGGGGTGTAACAGTCCACCAAAGGTTTCAAAACAAGCGCTTTCGGCAATACAATTTGCCATCATCAGGGTAGGAAACGATGGTATGGTTTCGAGACACAAAACCATAACTATCGTACAAAACTTGTGTATATATATATATATTATATATATATATATATATAATGTGTGTGAGGAAAAGTATTGGAAAAGTGAATAAAGAACACAAACAATTACATTCATCTCTTTTTGTTTTAGAAGCTTCTTTAGAATCTGATTAAGCTTCTAAAACCAACAGAGGTGAAATATTAATTGAATGTTATTGTTTGTGTTTGTTATTCACTTTTCCTCACATTTTCCTAATCTGTTATTTTCTTCATATATATATATATATATATAATTTTATATGAAAATGGTGAATTACCGGTGAAATAGGTCACAATGGTTAGTTGATATAAGTTTCCCAATGATAAGACAGCGATATATGATCCTTATGGTGAAACTCGAGTAAGTTATTCCTGTGTGTACCATTATAATAATAAATTTGCTCTACTTACGTATTGAGCACTTTATATTTGTTATATTGCTGTCTTATCATTGTGAAACTTATATCAAGACAGCGATATAACAAATATAAAGTGCTCAATACGTAAGTAGAGCAAATTTATTATTATAATGGTACACACAGGAATAACTTACTCGAGTTTCACCATAAGGATCTTCAGGGGTAAATCCACTGAATTAATCAAGATATTAAATAATTGCCGTGTATCTTGTGGTTATATATTATAACCACAAAATACACACATACAATCGGCTGCAATTATTCAATATCTTAATTAATTCAGTGGATTTAACCTGAAGATCCTTATGGTGAAACTCGAGTAGGTTATTCCTGTGTATACCACTATAAATAATTATATATATAATATTCATTCAAACAAATTTGGTTAAAAATAATGGAATCCTTATTGTTTTTAAATTTTTTCTTTCAAGTTTCTAAACATTATTTCGATGTTATCATTTTGAAAGGCATTAATGACTTGTTCAAAAGCTCTTTCATGGGGCCAAAGAAGGCAAACATTATTCCAGTGATGAGGAAATGAAATCTGTACTGAAGAAGTGGCTCCAAGAACAGTCAACAGAATTTTAGGGGCAGGGATACATGCTCTTATCCGAAGGTGGAATATTGCTATTGAAAGAAATGGTGACTATGTGGAGAAGTGGGGATGTGATCTACAGAGGACCAGTTTCATTTTGATGTATGATACATATTTTTATGTTGGTAATTATACCTGTCCTAAACAAAATGGCATCATTTTTTGACTCCCTATCTGGAGAAGTAGGGATGTAATCTACAGAGGACCAGCTTCGTTTTGATGTATGATACATGTTCCTGTGTTGGTAATTATACTTGTCTTAAACAAAATGGTATTACTTTTTGACTCACCCTTGTATATGTTTAGTATAACTAAATGTAGAGTATATGAAATATAATATACTATAATAGTATTCTATTTTTCTATTATTCTCCAAAGAGGATATGATTTGAGATTAAGCTTAATAGCAACCAAAGCAGCTTTAATTACACAAAAACAAAAACTTGTTTATTAGACAATCTTAAAACACGGATGAAAAGTAAGTCTGAAAAATAAACTTTGCTGTTAATCAATATTTCATTGTGTCCTGGGTATGATGCTAAACGGTGTATAGTTTGGTTGGTTGGATTTTATGGCATGTCAACCCATGCTGGGTTATTTTATGCCGAAGACATTTTGTTTTATTCATTCTTGATAGGTATTAAAAACAATTTTTTTTAAAACACATATTTTTTAACTCATTTTTTCTATTTAGTCCATAGATGGGACCCTAACAGGTACTACCACTTGAGGTCAAAGTGGACCATGATGGGTTAATTTATACCAAAGACATTTTGGGTTATTTCCTATAAGTCTAACATCCGCCCTGTTGGCTGGTGCGTTAGAATGCACCGACTGCACCTCTGTAGAGGGGTAAGACTCCCCCAATGGGGCCACCTGTTGGCCGTGGGTGGCGACCCATGATGCTTAAGGATAGAGCCCAGGTGGATGAGCAGTTCATGACATGCAATACTCCACTTTGGCCCTATCTTGGGCTAGACGGCCGGTCGGAGAGGCCCCCTCCGATCAATCGGCTGGTCACAACCCTATTGCCCTTATGGCAAGCCCCAACCCCTTTTTATCATATGGGTGCTAGAAGGCGGTGGCTGCGGGTCTACATGTCCTGGGAATGACGTTAAACTCTATCTGATGGTGAGGTTCCAGTTTTGGAGGTTTGGGGAATGTGGAGCACCCCTTCACCACCATTGCTCCCTGGTCCACTCTGACCCGGAGTGGTAGTACCTGTTAGGGTCCCATCTATGGGTTAAATAGAAAAATGTATTTATAAAAAAATTGTATTATCCATTAAGAATTGATTTATTTCAAAACTTTATCGGCATTAGATGACCCACTGAGGTTGATATGCCGTAAAACAAAATCAAACCAAACCAAACCAACCAACTATCATGATGCCCTGGCAGATGGGACTGTAGAATATGCTGACTGTACCTCTGCATAGTGGGAATACACCCCTTATTGGGGTCACCAGTTGGCCGGGGGTGGCGACTTGTGATGCTTAAGGATGGAATCCTGGTAGCTGAGCAGTCTATGACATGCAACACTCCACTTTGGCCCTTTCTTGGGCTAGACGGGTGGTCGGAGAGTACCTACTTCCGGTCAATCAGCCAGTCATGTAAGTCCTAGAACCTCTATGATTTTCCTAACCATATTGCTCTTATGTCAACCCACCCACAACCCTTTTATCATATGTGATATCATTATTTATCATATAGGTTTGTTGGTTGGATTTTACGGTATGTCAACCCTTGTTGGGTTATTTTATGCTGAAGACGTTTTGTTTTATTCATTCTTGATGGGTATCGAAAAAATTTTTAAACACAATTTAAAAAAAGAAAATTTTTAAAAACTGATTTTTTTCTATTTAACCCATAGATGGGAACCTAACAGGTACTACCACTCCAGGTCAGGGTGGACCTGGGAGTAATGGCAATGAAGGGGTACTCTAAACTCCACAGAGTTCCAGAATTGGAATTTCACCATTAGATGCATTACCTCTGGAGAGGGTTAAGACCCTCTCAATGGGGCCACCTGTTGGCTGTGGGTGGTGACCCGTGATGCTTAAGGATGGAATCCTGGTGTCTCAGCAATGACATGCAAAACTCCACTTTGGCCCTTCATTAGGCAAGTTTGGGCATTCGAAGAACACCCTCTCCTCCAGTCAATCAACTGGGCGAGGAGGTGCTTTGGTGATCTACTGGGAACCAGTGCTTTTAACATGACAGTTATGTTGGTGGGTGGGGGAGATGGAGTCATGTATAAATATGCACCTATGTCCATGGAACTATAGATAGAAGCATGCATCTCCTTCCCCTGACTGGGATATGCATGCAGGATTTGGGAAATGTTTGTGAATTTCCTATTCTCTTGTAACTCCTTCCATGAATTTACCACAGGTGAATTCGTTCGATGGAGCTGGCTCAATCGACCCAGGATGAATGCCATCACAAAAAACAGAAAAAACAAAAGTATCCATAAATTCACATTTTTTTTTTCTTTTAGATGGGGCTTGATGATTAGTATTATTTGGACTATTGTCCTCATCTTCATTGTTATCTGTACAACGTTTCGACCGATGTGCCCTCCCGCCTTCTTCATGTATTTCTTGTTGGACTTGGGAACCTTCTTGTTTTAATCGGGAGCCATCACAGAACTTTGAACCCAATCCTTTATTCAGTTCATGAGGGTATCCTGTTCTCATTCCGCTAACCATAGCTGGGGTACAGGTGTTAAGCTGTGTTAATTATCATTTTATGTTACTGCTGCCCCTGACCAAGATTGAACCTGCAGCCTAGAGATAACTGTCACTTAGAACCGTCTTAACCTAACTCATTTATCCCTTAGGCCATGGGTGAATTCGTTGGATGGAGCCAGCTCAATCGACCCAGGATGAATGCAATCACAGAAAACAGAAAACACAACAAAAGCATGTGTACATAAACAGGCACATTGACAGGAAGCAAGAAAAAAATATCACCAGCCAAGAATAAAAAAAATGAAGAAACAATGAACGTAAAATGTAAATCTTGATCCGATCTGTTTTTAGAGGAACGCGTTTAGTTGCTTTGCGGTGACGTGTTGTGACGTGCCCAATGCCAAAGTGCGTCTGAGTTTGACAGCTGCAGTTGGTCAGTTAATGAAATGGGGGGGACAGAATCAAACGGAAACCACTGCAACCCAACCCAACCCCTCCCAATACCCAAGTTGCACCCAGGCTTAAAAGTTGCAATCCAGTCAAAACAAAAAACAAAAAAAAAATTCATTATTGTATGGAGATTAAACTTCATCTAGTGATGAGGTTCCAATTATGGAGCTCTGGGAGGTATGGAGTACCCCTTCATCACCATTGCTCCTAGGCCCACTCTGATCCGGAGTAGGAATACTTAGGATCACATCTATTACACTACATTTACCACTAAGATACGAGGGTGATCCCAAAAGTAAGGTCTCCAAAGTGCTGGGGATGCAGAGAAACAGTTCATGCATCTATTGGCAACACTGTTGTATTTGTTGTGCATACGTTTATGCCTGCCCATTATATGAGGGTAATCCCAAAAGTAAGGTCTCCAAAGTGCTGGGGAAGCAGGGAAACTGTTCATGCAGCTGTTGGCTGGAGCTTTAGAATAAACTGACCACACCTCTGCAGAGGGGTAAGGCCACCCCAACCCATGGAGCCACCTGTAGTAGACCAAAAAATGGTGACCCGTGATGCTTGAGGATGGAACCCTGGTGGCTGAGCAGTCCGTGACATGCAAGACTCCACTTTGGCCCTTACTTAGGCTAGATGGATGGTTGGAGAAGCACCCTCTGATCAATTGTTTGGTCATGTCAAGCTCTAGCACCATCAGATAGAGTTTAACAATCATACCCAAGACAATAAAACCCTCAGCCATCACCTTCTAACACACATATAATAAAAAGGGTTAGGGGCTTGCCATGAGGGCAAAAGGGTTGGGACAATCATATAGGTGCTAGAGCTTGACATGACCAACCAATTGATCAGAGGGTGCTTCTCCAACCATCCATCTAGCCTAAGTAAGGGCCAAAGTGGAGTCTTGCATGTCACGGACTGCTCAGCCACCAGGGTTCCATCCTCAAGCATCACGGGTCACCATTTTTGGTCTACTACAGGTGGCTCCATGGGTTGGGGGTGGCCTTACCCCTCTGCAGAGGTGTGGTCAGTTTATTCTAAAGCTCCAGCCAACAGCTGCATGAACAGTTTCCCTGCTTCCCCAGCACTTTGGAGACCTTACTTTTGGGATTACCCTCATATAATGGGCAGGCATAAACGTATGCACAACAAATACAACAGTGTTGCCAATAGATGCATGAACTGTTTCTCTGCATCCCCAGCACTTTGGGACCTTACTTTTGGGATCACCCTCGTATCTTAGTGGTAAATGTAGTGTAATAGATGTGATCCTAAGTATTCCTACTCCGGATCAGAGTGGGCCTAGGAGCAATGGTGATGAAGGGGTACTCCATACCTCCCAGAGCTCCATAATTGGAACCTCATCACTAGATGAAGTTTAATCTCCATACAATAATGAATTTTTTTTTTTTTTTGTTTTGACTGGATTGCAACTTTTAAGCCTGGGTGCAACTTGGGTATTGGGAGGGGTTGGTTGGGTTGCAGGATTCTGTCCCCCCATTTCATTAACTGACCAACTGCAGCTGTCAAACTCAGACGCACTTTGGCATTGGGCACGTCACAACACGTCACCGCTAAGCAACTAAACGCGTTCCTCTAAAAACAGATCGGATCAAGATTTACATTTTACGTTCATTGTTTCTTCATTTTTTTATTCTTGGCTGGTGATATTTTTTTCTCGCTTCCTGTCAATGTGCCTGTTTATGTACACATGCTTCTGTTGTTTTTTCTGTTTTCTGTGATTGCATTCATCCTGGGTCGATTGAGCTGGCTCCATCCAACGAATTCACCCATGGCCTAAGGGATAAATGAGTTAGGTTAAGACGGTTCTAAGTGACAGTTATCTCTAGGCTGCAGGTTCAATCTTGGTCAGGGGCAGCAGTAACATAAATGATAATTAACACAGCTTAACACCTGTACCCCAGCTATGGTTAGCGGAATGAGAACAGGATACCCTCATGAACTGAATAAAGGATTGGGTTCAAAGTTCTGTGATGGCTCCCGATTAAAACAAGAAGGTTCCCAAGTCCAACAAGAAATACATGAAGAAGGCGGGAGGGCACATCGGTCGAAACGTTGTATAGATAACAATGAAGATGAGGACAATAGTCCAAATAATACTAATCATCAAGCCCCATCTAAAAAAAAAAAAAAATGTGAATTTATGGATACTTTTGTTTTTTCTGTTTTTTGTGATGGCATTCATCCTGGGTCGATTGAGCCAGCTCCATCGAACGAATTCACCTGTGGTAAATTCATGGAAGGAGTTATAAGAGAATAGGAAATTCCCAAGCAGTCCCCAAATCCTGCATGCATATCCCAGTCAGGGGAAGGAGATGCATGCTTCTATCTATAGTTCCATGGACATAGGTGCATATTTATACATGACTCCATCTCCCCCCCCCCACCAACATAACTGTCATGTTAAAAGCACTGGTTCCCAGTAGATCACCAAAGCACCTCCTCGCCCAGTTGATTGACTGGAGGAGAGGGTGTTCTTCGAATGCCCAAACTTGCCTAATAAAGGGCCAAAGTGGAGTTTTGCATGTCATTGTTCAGACACCAGGATTCCATCCTTAAGCATCACGGGTCACCACCCACAGCCAACAGGTGGCCCCATTGAGAGGCTCTTAACTCTCTCCAGAGGTAATGCATCTAATGGTGAAATTCCAATTCTGGAACTCTGTGGAGTTTAGAGTACCCCTTCATTGCCATTACTCCCAGGTCCACCCTGACCTGGAGTGGTAGTACCTGTTAGGTTCCCATCTATGGGTTAAATAGAAAAAATCAGTTTTTAAAATTTTTCTTTTTTTAAATTATGTTTAAAAGTTTTTTCGATACCCATCAAGAATGAATAAAACAAAACGTCTTCAGCATAAAATAACCCAACAAGGTTTGACATACTGTAAAATCCAACCAACAAACCTATATGATAAATAATGATATCACATATGATAAAAGGGTTGTGGGTGGGTTGACATAAGAGCAATATGGTTAGGAAAATCATAGAGGTTCTAGGACTTACATGACTGGCTGATTGACCGGAAGTAGGTACTCTCGACCACCCGTCTAGCCCAAGAAAGAGCCAAAGTGGAGTGTTGCATGTCATAGACTGCTCAGCTACCAGGATTCCATCCTTAAGCATCACAAGTCGCCACCCCCGGCCAACTGGTGACCCCAATAAGGGGTGTATTCCCACTATGCAGAGGTACAGTCAGCATATTCTACAGTCCCATCTGCCAGGGCATCATGATAGTTGGTTGGTTTGGTTTGGTTTGATTTTGTTTTACGGCATATCAACCTCAGTGGGTCATCTAATGCCGATAAAGTTTTGAAATAAATCAATTCTTAATGGATAATACAATTTTTTTATAAATACATTTTTCTATTTAACCCATAGATGGGACCCTAACAGGTACTACCACTCCGGGTCAGAGTGGACCAGGGAGCAATGGTGATGAAGGGGTGCTCCACATTCCCCAAACCTCCAGAACTGGAACCTCACCATCAGATAGAGTTTAACGTCATTCCCAGGACATGTAGACCCGCAGCCACTGCCTTCTAGCACCCATATGATAAAAAGGGGTTGGGGCTTGCCATAAGGGCAATAGGGTTGTGACCAGCCGATTGATCGGAGGGGGCCTCTCCGACCGCCCGTCTAGCCCAAGATAGGGCCAAAGTGGAGTATTGCATGTCATGAACTGCTCATCCACCTGGGCTCTATCCTTAAGCATCATGGGTCGCCACCCACGGCCAACAGGTGGCCCCATTGGGGGAGTCTTACCCCTCTACAGGGGTGCAGTCGGTGCATTCTAACGCACCAGCCGACAGGGCGGATGTTAGACTTATAGGAAATAACCCAAAATGTCTTTGGTATAAATTAACCCATCATGGTCCACTTTGACCTCAAGTGGTAGTACCTGTTAGGGTCCCATCTATGGACTAAATAGAAAAAATGAGTTAAAAAATATGTGTTTAAAAAAAATTGTTTTTAATACCTATCAAGAATGAATAAAACAAAATGTCTTCGGCATAAAATAACCCAGCATGGGTTGACATGCCATAAAATCCAACCAACCAAACTATACACAGTTTAGCATCATACCCAGGACACAAAGAAATATTAATTAACAGCAAGTTTATTTTTCAGACTTACTTTTCATCCGTGTTTTAAGATTGTCTAATAAACAAGTTTTTGTTTTTTTTGTAATTAAAGCTGCTTTGGTTGCTATTAAACTTAATCTCAAATCATATCCTCTTTGGAGAATAATAGAAAAATAGAATACTATTATAGTATATTATATTTCATATACTCTACATTTAGTTATACTATACATATACAAGGGTGAGTCAAAAAGTAATACCATTTTGTTTAGGACAAGTATAATTACCAACACAGGAACATGTATCATACATCAAAACGAAGCTGGTCCTCTGTAGATTACATCCCTACTTCTCCACATAGGGAGTCGAAAAATGATGCCATTTTGTTTAGGACAGGTATAATTACCAACATAAAAATATGTATCATACATCAAAATGAAACTGGTCCTCTGTAGATCACATCCCCACTTCTCCACATAGTCACCATTTCTTTCAATAGCAATATTCCACCTTCGGATAAGAGCATGTATCCCTGCCCCTAAAATTCTGTTGACTGTTCTTGGAGCCACTTCTTCAGTACAGATTTAATTTCCTCATCACTGGAATAATGTTTGCCTTTCTTTGGCCCCATGAAAGAGCTTTTGAACAAGTCATTAATGCCTTTCAAAATGATAACATCGAAATAATTGTTAGAAAACTTGAAAGAAAAAATTTAAAACAATAAGGATTCCATTATTTTTAACCAAATTTATTTGAATGAATATATATATATTATTATAGTGGTATACACAGGAATAACCTACTCGAGTTTCACCATAAGGATCTTCAGGGTTAAATCCACTGAATTAATTAAGATATTGAATAATTGCAGCCGATTGTATGTGTGTATTTTGTGGTTATAATATATAACCACAAGATACACGGCATTTATCATATTATAATAATAAATTTGCTCTACTTACATATTGAGCACTTTATATTTGTTATATCGCTGTCTTGATATAAGTTTCACAATGATAAGACAGCAATATAACAAATATAAAGTGCTCAATACGTAAGTAGAGCAAATTTATTATTATAATGTTATACACAGGAATAACCTACTCAAGTTTCACCATAAGGATCATATATCGCTGTCTTATCATTGGGAAACTTATATCAACTAACCATTGTGACCTATTTCACCGGTAATTCACCATTTTCATATAAAATTATATATATATATATATATATATGAAGAAAATAACAGATTAGGAAAATGTGAGGAAAAGTGAATAACAAACACAAACAATTACATTCAATTAATATTTCGCCTCTGTTGGTTTTAGAAGCTTCATCAGATTCTAAAGAAGCTTCTAAAACAAAAAGAGATGAATGTAATTGTTTGTGTTCTTTATTCACTTTTCCAATACTTTTCCTCACACACATTATATATATATATATATATATATATACAAGTTTTGTACGATAGTATGGTTTTGTGTCTCGAAACCATACCATCGTTTCCTACCTGATGATGGCAAATTGTATTGCCGAAAGCGCTTGTTTTGAAACCTTTGGTGGACTGTTACACCCCGACACCAAAAAGATGGCCTGAAAATTAGAAAGGATCAACCAAAAACTTGTCCGACAAGAATTGTCTGTACAGTTCAACAAAACTTGTATAAAAGAAAAAATGCTGCCAAAATACACTTATTTTAATATATATATATATATATATATATATTAATCATCAGGTTAGTTGGTATTAGGAGGATTCTAAGCTGGGCCTTTTTTAACAACGAAATGTTAGAATTGTTCTGCTCAAAATTGAAACCTCAATGTTCAATATTTTTGAACAGAACAATATATTTCTTATGGCTGATTTTTAAGCTTTTTTCTGTACCATATATATATATATATATATATATATATATATATATATATTCATTAATAAAATGTCAAGGAAAGGTAGGGAGTTTTTTTTTTCTAATTCAATCATGAAGTTTGTGGTGGGTTCAACTCGGTTTAATTTTTGAGTAAGATGGTGAATGTTATGTTTATCAGGGTAAATGATTAGAATGTCGTCGATGTATCTATAATAATGTATGTCATTAGGAAGAATATATTTAAATGGTTTAGATTCTAAGAGTTCAATAAACAGGCAAGCGAGAACGCCGCTTAGTGGTGATCCCATAGGGAGCCCAAATTTTTGCTGATAGAAGTTATTATTCTTCCTAATGACATACATTATTATAGATACATTGACGACATTCTAATCATTTACCCTGATAAACATAACATTCACCATCTCACTCAAAAATTAAACCGAGTTGAACCCACCATAAACTTCACGATTGAATTAAAAAAAACAACTCCCTACCTTTCCTTGACATTTTATTAATGAATAATAATAACAAACTAACATTCAAAGTCCATCATATATATATATATATATATAAGATAAATCTAATGAGTCAGACGAACCTACTAAAAGTTTCGCTTAATGCTCTTCAGGGCTAAGATCTGATTAAAGAGACTGGAGCAAATGCATTAAATATATATTATATATTTAATGCGTTTGCTCCCAGTCTCTTTAGTCAGATCTTAGCCCTGAAGAGCATTAAGCGAAACTTTTAGTAGGTTCGTCTGACTCATTAGATTTATCTTTATTATTTGCTCTACTTAGGTATTGAGCACTTTTTACTTATTAGCTTTAGTCTCCTGGCGGTTTTATATGAATATATATATCTATGCATATAAATTGTTTTTTTCTTTTGGTCAAATATTGTACCAATAGATTATTTTTTGTTGGTACGATTATCTTGGTCTTTTCTTTTTTCCAAAATTTTTTTTCTCCCCGGGTAATGTTTGGTAGTATATTTTTACAATCAAACTATTTGCTGGGTTTTTTCTCACTGCAAGGACTTACCAATAAGTTTGGTATATTAAATTATATATATATATATATATATATATATATAGGGGCTGGTTTAGCTCAGTCGGTAGAGTGTCAGCCTAGGAACCACAAGATTCCTGGTTCGATACCAGCCCTCACCAACTCACTGTATGAGTAGCGCACAGATCTGTGTGGTAAAGTAAGGAGCTGACGGTAGGTGTGGCGCTCTGACTCAGATGCTAAAAACAATCTCCTTGCTCTAGCGCTAGTAAAAAGGTGATAGACTCCCATACTGTCTGGCTTTTAGGCCACCCCAACGACTTTACTTATCTTATATATATAATGTTTACAAAATAGTGAGAAATAACTAAGTAGTTCAAACATTGCACTGAGGGATGGAGGGCTGCTGGGTAGGCGAGCCTGCATTGTTAACAGTTTAGAAAAAGAATAATTTTAAAATGAAAACGTAAGCATCATAATATCTTTTTTTTTAAATCCCAAAAAACCAAGTGGATTCCGCAAAAGTCATTAAAACAGTCGTCCTAGTAATTCCTCGTAAGGTCACGTTATCTGACTGTCTGACCAAGTTATAAATAGACGTTGCAGATCATAATAAACAAACATTTCTCTCAGTAACTCCACTCAACAGTAAGGAGGTACAATATGGAATGATATCATCATACAGGGATGTACAATATTCAGAACAGCTAATAATTCCATCAGGTCACATTCTAAAAAAAAAAAAAAAACAGAATTTTTTTGTATACAAAATAAACATTCAAACAGTTAATGAGGCATTACTCAAAAATAACATTTTTTCAACTTATATATATATATATATATATATTCATGTAATATTGTGAAAAAATTGAAAAAACACAAGTTCATAAACAAGTAATGTTTATTTTGCCTATGCTGCAGTGTTTCGGTCTGTTTCAATAGATCTTCATCGGGGCTTTTGTTAGTTTGAGGAAAATAAATTCACAGAAAATAAGAAGTCTGCGAGACTTAAACATTACTCGTTTATGAACTTGTGTTTTTAAAATTTTTTCACAATATTATATACTGTCGGATTCACTTCGTGTGTGTGTAAGTTGAAAAAATGGAAATGAATCCGACAATATGTTGAAAGGATAAATAGATAAAGGAAATAAAATGTTGAATGGATAAAAATGGTTTAATGAAATGCCAACACGTGTTTTGGCCAAGAGTTTGTCTATGTACACATTATATTCTATTTATTATTATTTTAAATATGAAATAAAATAATA
>CM042172.1:38862351-38899067 GCA_023376005.1 Doryteuthis pealeii
TCTCCATTATAATAAGATTTTACATTTAACCAGGTGGCGTATCAAGTTGTCCATTCTCCCCCCTCACCCCCCCCCGATTGTCACGGACTGATGAGCCATGTGAGTTGCATAAAAATAAAAAAAAAAGCAACTAAAATGTAAAGATGAAAGAAAATACCTGTCAAAATGAATAAGGGTTAACTCCCTCTCTCTCTCTCACACTATTCTTTAAATATAGGGCTTTTCTTCTGACCTATTTACGATATTTGGATGGGTTCCAAAAAACACTTTCAATATTGATGTTATCGATGAAAATTGAATCATTGAACCCATCAAAATATAAAAATAAATTGTTTCAGTGCTTTATAAAGATTACTGATAACAATATATATATATATATATATATATATATATATATATATATACATAGGGCCGGTTTAGCTCAGTCGGTAGAGCATTGACTAGGAATCGCAAGGTTCCTGGTTTGATACCGGCCCTCACCAACTTAGCATATGAGTAGCACAGGGATCTGTGCAGTAAAGTGAGGAGGATGGTAGGTGTGGCGCTCCACCTCAGATGCAAAAACAACCTCCTTGGTCTAGCACTAGTGAAAAAGAGATAGACTCCCTCACCATCTGGCTGATACCGATATAAGGCCACCCCATCGACTTTACTTATATATATATATATATATATATATATACACTCATTTATAAACCAGATGTGAGCTCTCTAACGGCTGTAACATATATACCTATGCATGTATTTAACAGTTAAAAGTCTATCCCTTCCCTGCAGCTGGTTGATGGCCAAGTGGTTAGATGCTAGACTGATAGAAAATCAGTTGGGTTTCTATCCCACCTGGAGGTAGCTTGCAAAGTTTAGCCACACTGAGGAGACGTGATATGTTGAAACACGATGTCTGTGGATGTCAATATATATATATATATATATATATATATATACTAGCAATAATATGCACCCTATGGGCACAAATATTTAAGTTTTAATGTAATGAAATATATGAAATAAGAAAGACTAATGAAACTAAATAAGAATGCAGATAAAATGATTTGAAACAGAGTGAGTATAATCGAAAAATAGACCAACTTTGAAACTAACTCTTCCATAATTTTCCATCACTCTTGTCTTTCATTGCTAAATTTTCCTAATTTAACTACCAAGTCTGGATTCTCGGAGGCTGATCCAACTTGCAATAGTTGAATACTGATCAATTTACACAAATCTCAACATTTAGGAAGTAATGAATAAAATTACAGTTATTTCTTTTTGTTAATCGATTTCTTTTAAGATTTTTCTCTTAAATTTTTGCTCATATTTATTAAAATAAAACCAAACAATTACAAATCAATAAGACCAAGTACATGTTTATTAAAATCAAATTTTTAACATCAATATGCAAATTAGCCTTCCCGTTCACACTGTAAACCGCTATTTTGTTGTATATTTAAATACAATTGCATGTTATTAGTATGTAGATATGGTATTAACAGTATTAATAATGTAAAACAATTTTATTAATAATTGAGGTTTAAATCAAATCAAATCATAGAGAATGTGACATAAATAACTAAGGGGATTGTGACTTGAATAGTGATATAGTTACAGACAGACACACAATCTCCATTATACCTTGTCAGATGGGGTGGGGGGTTAGAATACACTGATTGTATCCTCTGCAGAGAGGTAAGACACTGAGGACACAACAAGTTTGTATGCTTTGCTTACAGCCAAGTACACAAATCTTATTATTGGTGCTATTGATCTCCAATATATGTTGTTGTTAATTTGCATACTTGTTTTAACAAAACCAGGTTTAATAAATAATTACTTGGTGTTATTCATCTCTAATGTTATTGTTTTATTCTCCAGTGAATTAAAATCAATCCCATGAATGATTATATATAAAAACCAATTAAAACATAATTGAAATAACTGTAATCTTTTTATATGCGTTCTTATTTAATTTATTTCATTACATTAAAACTTAAATACTTATGCCCGGGTGCATATTCTTGCTTGTGAAATAAAAAAAACTGTTGTTTTTTTTTTGGTGGGAGTCTATTTATGAGATGAGACTTGATATGAATATTTTTTATATTTTGGACTGTTGACCTCATCTTTATTGTGGTATGTATAAACTAGGCATACCCAATTTGTCAAAAAATCTGTGTTTTACAAAACAAATTTACCCCCCCCACACCTGTTTAAAAAAAAATTACCAAAAAATTTTCAGTGTTGATTTATCAATGAATGAGTTTTATAATGCAACATTTATTTTATTTCAAATCACTTAACTTTGACCCCCCCCCCCACCAATTTTTGGGGTGCAAAATATTGGTGGGGTTATATAAATTTGAAACTTATTACAGTATAAAATGACAAAAGACCGAAGGTGTGAATAGAGAAAAAAAAATTTTTTTAAGGGTGCTATCCTGGTAGAAAATAAGTACCGAAAATTGGAAAAGAAAATGTAAAATAGAAAATAAAAAATAATTTTTGGAGATCTTTTTTTTTATTCTTTTCAATAATTATTTAATTGGTTATAATCTTATAAAAGAAAAAAAATTATAATTCGATATTTGTTCTGTTCAAAATAGAGTTTTCAATAGAGTTTTTGACAAAAAAATTATTAGAATTCAATAATAAAGTAAAGTAATTATTAAATAAATATCTTTTTAGAATCTAAAAATATGACATTTTAAACTTAACATCATGTGGTTCATTACCATAGCAGAAATACCTAATTAAATCAGAAAGTTTTGAAATAAAACAACTGGTGCATTATAAAATTCATTCATTGATAAATCAACATTGAAAATTTCATTAAGATTTGATAATTCCCTGATTTTAAACATGGCTTTAAAAATGTATTCTAAAACAAAGAATGAATCTAAAAAGAATGAATAAAACAAAATGTCTTCAGCATAAAATAACCTAACAAGGTTTGACATGCCGTAAAATCTAACCAACCAACCTTTCACAATTTAAACTACTTCAGTTATGAGATATAAACACCACAAAGTATCACATACCAAAATATTACAAAATTTTTTTACTTACCAAGTAATAATTTTTTGGACCAAGTAACCAATAAGTACCCCAAATCATCAACTTAATGAAAGGTTCATATTTTAACTTGTCACCGGTAACTTCCGCTTCCAAATTTTTGTAAACAATGATTTTAATCAGAAGTTTATGGAGGTGTTGAACTTACAATAAATTAAATAAATAGATGGTTGGTACATGTAATCAAATTAAAATTCAATAGCCAAATCTTTTTTTAAATAAATACTTTTTAATCAGAAGTTTATGAGTATTTTTCAACACTTACAGAAAATTAAAAAAAGATGAAAGACGTTTTTATGTTAAAAGAGTTTTTACTTAATCAGAAGAGAAATGCAATTATCTTTATTTAAATAAAAATTCAGTTTTTATTAAAAAAAATAATTTTTATGTTTATTTAGATAAAAGGATGCTGTTCAGAAATAGTATCACAAAATTTGTAAAATTTGTTTTGTTAGATACAATATAAGTTCAAAAAATCATCTGTTCACTTATTTTCAAATATTTGAAAGTTGAAGTTACTGATGATGATTAAAATATGAACCTTTCATTAAGTTGATGATTTGGGGTGCCTATTGGATACTTGGTCCAATTTTTTTTTTTTTTTTTCAAACTTTTAAAACTTATTTTTTCTTTCTTTTTGTTTTCAGGATGTAATCGTTGGAATCCTTTACGTGTCCCTCATTTTGCCGCTACTGTTTCCATTCCTGCATGACTTTGACAATTTCTCGGTGACGCATCCACTGGCGCCAATCTTCACCATCGGCATCCCGTTCATCATGTGCGTCTGCTACCCTCCAGTCGACAAGTGGAACACGGCACGCCGGGATACCACCCTTCTTGTCGGTGTTGGGGCTGGAATTTCTGTCGGATCCTGGCTCAGCTATCAGTACGGACTCGCGGTCGAGGCTCCACCCATACCTTACGAAATTCATCTGCCAACCATCATGGATGTTGGTCTCAGTATCGTCCGACTTATAGTGGGTGTCCCTCTTATGCTGCTTACAGGAGAGCTACTCCGTCCGATCGTCCGACGCATCACGAGCTACATGCTTAAGATGGACTTGTACGACCCCAATATTAAAAAGATGCAGATATACGAACTAACTGATAGCTTTATTCCTTTTCTTTTCGTAGCTATCAACGTAACGTTTGGTATTCCTATGATTTTTAAATTGCTCTCCATAGATCGACCGGAATATTATACCGAACTTTTAAGTCCTGTTACCGGATAATTTTCGGGCAGTCTACTGCCAAAATATTATATATCAACAACCCCCCACCCCCGCAGAGCAACGTCTCAGTCCACAAACCTTCTTTTTTTGTCGAGGAATTCTATAAAAGAGTTTTAGCCTGGGGAGAGAGAGATGTGCACATAAAATGCTTGACCCCCCTCACATACACCTTTTTTTTTTCATTTTTTTTTTTTTTTTTTTTTTTTCATGGAACAAATATTTTATAAGCATTTGATTCACTCTTTCTTGAAGGCAGTAAAAAAAAAAAAAAAAAAAAAAAAAATGTAAAAAAAATTTTTTTTTTTACTTTTTAAAATCAAAATTATATTTTTTCATTAGTTGCACGCTCATAAAAAAAATCATTAGAATTCAATGACACTTTCTTTTATTGAAATATGTCTTCCTATTGTGATGATTATTTCACTCGAGGATATAAAGTTACATCGAGTATAGAGTACTTCCCCTTTATTCAGTTCCAGATAATTATATCAATTTAATAAATCAGATGGCCTTTCACATTGAACTTAATATCTGCCATTGGTGGTCTTCAAGTAAATACTACTACTACTACTAATAATAATAATCATTTCACTCGAGGATATGAAGTTATATTGGGCATAGAATACTTCCCCTTTTATTCATTCCAGATAATTATAATATAAGTTCAATAAATCAGATGGCCCTTTGATATTGAACTTAATTTCCGCCATTGGTGGTCTTCAAGTAAATACTACTAATAATAATTATTTCACTTGAGGATATGAAGTTATATTGAGCATAGAATACTTCCCCTTTATTCATTCCAGATAATAATAAATCAGATGGCCCTTTGATATTGAACTTAATTTCCGCCATTGGTGGTCTTCAAGTAAATACTACTAATAATAATTATTTCACTTGAGGCATAGAATACTTCCCTTTATTGAGAACTTAATTTCCGCCGTAAATACTGGATCATAGAATGCATTCCCAGCTAATTGGATGACCTTTAATATTGAATTTAACAGTCGCCATTGGTGGTCTTCATCTAAATACTACTACTATTACTAATACTACTACTAATTATTTCACTTGAGGATTTGAATAAACATTGAGTGTAGAATAAGTAAAGTAAAGTCGTTGGGGCGGCCTAAAGTCGGTATCAGCCAGTCAGCGAGGGAGTCTATCCCCTTTTCAGTAGCGCTAGAGTGTAGAATACTTCGCCTTTATTCATTCCAGATAATTATACCTTCAAGTAAACACAATTATTACTAATCATTCCACTTGAGGATATAAATTTATATTGAGCATAGAGTACTTCCCCTTTTATCATTCCAGATAATTAAAATATAAATTCAATAAATAGGATGTCCTTTGGCATTGAACTTAATATCCGCCATACTACTACTAATAATTATTTCACTTCAGGATATAAGTTTACATCGAACATAGAATACTTCCCCTTTATTCATTTATAGATGATTGAAATATAAATTCATTAAATGGGATTGCCTTTGACATTGAACTTAATAGCTACCAATGGTGGCCTTTAGGTAAATACTATTATTTCTACTGCTACTACTAAGTTTCCCTATTGTAGTAGCAATTTCATTTTGTTTTATAGCTAGATTTTATATTAAGTTTGTAGATGATGATCTTTTGGTTTTAAAGTTGCAAAATCTCATTTTGACTTGAGGAAACTATAGCCAAAAAATAAATATGGATGGATAGAAAGTATAAATTAAGGCAAACAACCGGTCCAATATTAAAGCCCAAAATATACATGACATGTTAAAAGGCAAAAGGTTTTCTTTTACATTGACTTTGGCTGGACAATTTTTTATGAATTAAAATTTTTGATTAGACATTTTTATTTGCTTTAACAATAACAAATAAATAGTTATATTCATATATATAATGCAATGTGTTTGCCATATGTACGTATGTGTGTGTGTGTGTGTGTGTGTGTGTATATATATATATATATAAACTGCAATGTATTTGCTGTATGTATGTGTATATATATATATATATATATACGGCAAACAAATTACATTATATATATATATATATATATATATATATATATATATAAAATGCAATGTGTTTGCCGTATGTATGTGTGGGTGTGTATATATATATATATATAATGCAATTTTTATATATATATGTGTGTGTGTATATATATATATATATATATAATGCAATTGGTTTGCCATATATATATATATATATATACACACACACACACACACACAATATAAAATGCAATGTATTTGATATATATATATATATATATATATATATATATATATAATGCAATGTGCATCCATTTATATATAATCTAAAATTAATGGATGTTTACTTACCCCTTTGTGATTACCTTACAACTGTCAGTATCATGTATTTGACAAATGTTTTTTTTTTTCTTAATATATACGTAAAACGGACAGTTATTGGGCTGCCACATTTATTTTACAGGCCTGTATCGAGCACTTTTTTTCGATTTTTGAAAAAACTTTTTTTTAAAACGACTCATTTGATCAAAAAGATTATATAAATATACATTTATATATATATATATATATATATATAAATATAAATATATATACATATACACACACACACACTCTTTTAAGAACTTTCTAAAAAAAAATTATCTCCTGAGAATGACCTAAGGTCAAAACTAGTTGAGAAGAATTAACAAAATAAATAACTACAAAAAATATTTGCATTTGTTTTATCACTTATTTATTTCTCATGTATGTGTGTATATATATATATATATATATATGGGAGAATATGTGCTTTTAATTTTAGTCAGACCTAATTTTTTGAAAGTTAATTCATTTATGGTTAATTAGGCAGGATTTAACCATAAATGAATTAACTTTCAAAAAATTAGGTCTGACTAAAATTAAAAACACATATTCTCCCAAATACACTGTCGGCTGAAATATAGCTAAAGTTGTTTACATTTGCATATATATATATATATATATATATATATATATATATATATATATACATATACATACACACACTCTCTCTCTCTCTCTCTCTCTATGCAAATAAGTCAACGCTTAAACATTTTGGTTTATTTTAAACCTTCCTCGGGACTGATTATGGGATGAAGAAAATTAATGGATGTTTTATAAATGACAGGAGTTATATTTATAAAACATCCATTAATTTTCTTCATCCCATAATCAGTCCTGAGGAAGGTTTAAAATAAACCGAAGCGTTGACTTATTTGCATAAATAAATTCATCTTATTTTGGAACACTTTGTTTTTCAAATTTCTTCTTACATATATATATATATATATATATATATATATATATATATATATATATATATATATATATGTGTGTGTGTGTAAGATTTTTGGATGTTTGTTTTTTAGAAGCATTGTTGGATAAAGTATATATTATGATTTATATTTTTTGCTTGAAGGCAATTACAATGCGTATATCGCATAAAATTAGATAATTATAGAAAATAATCTTGACAAGTGAATCCCGGCAAAGGATCGCTCGGTGTAAGAACATCGTACAGACTGTTTCGACTTTATTAAGTCTCATCAGCGATGTATACTAACGATTTCCCTCCGACAGAAATCAAAACCGGGACCTCAGCAGGCATAGTCAGAGACCATACTGACTCGGCCACGATACACACCGAACAATCCCTGCGAAATTAACCGTTAGTATACATCGCTGATGAGATTTAATAAAGTCAAAACAGTCTGTACGATGTTCTACACATCGAGCGATCCTTTGCTGGGATTCACTTGTCAAGATTATTTTCTATAATTATCGAATTTTATGCAATATATACGCATTGTAATTGCCTTCAAGCAAAAATATAAATAATAATATATATATATATATACACATATGGCTTGGTGAGTCATCTGAGAAAACACAAGGATACTGTGTCAAATGCTAATAGTATAGCACTCAACTATGAAAAAAAAAAAAAAAAGAACAGGAAATGGTCTTACTCGAGTACAAGTTGACAGCCAACATATCTATATCCAGATGAAACTATGAAAATAAAACAAGTAAGGACATTAAATATCTTCGGTTCTAGTTTATTGTGCAAAGATTATGAAGATTTGATTTTTATTCGAAGATTTTTAAAAATTAAGATATACATAGAAATAGCATTGAAATTCTACTTAAAAATATCCAGCATTTATAAATCTCAAAAGTAAACAAATCAATACACCTGGCCATTTCACTCAATCACAATATTGAGATCAAGTATGCTTCTATTTCAAGTAACATATAATCAAATAATAATGAAATTTATTGTGTATAGTGCTCAGGTGCACCACAACTCATCAAAGTCTCATGTCTAGTACACAGAATAATGTATTAGTGTCAGGAACATGAACAGCGTACAGTAACAATATACATGTATATGTGCACATGTGTGTGGATGGGAGTATCAGGTATAGTGTTGGCGGACTACAGGAAACATGGAGGCTTTGAAAGATGCAGTGTTTCAGCAGCCCCCAACGGACGCAAGCAGCTTATTCCATGCCTTGGCAACTCTGATCGTGAAAAAATGTTTTAAAAGTCATGTGAGCTATACTGTTTTCCGACTCTATTGGCATGCCCACATGTGTTAGAAACATGGAGATCAAAAAGGTGCTCAAGGTTGCTGTTGTTATGATGATTAATATGCTTATGCGTTGTAGCAAGGTAACGTCCGCTCTTTTCAATAATTCCTGTTTACTCAGCCACCCAATGATGATCAACCAATATAGGAACAATAAAAACAGAAAGGACAGACAAAACTATTAGTGAAACAGACATTTACCAGGTCAGTTGCCAGACGCAGGAGTTTCAACAAATCCATAAAGATATTTCAAATGTGAAATTAAAGGTATTAAGATTCATCATTTCAATGTTTGCACTTTCTATGACCTATTTTTCCGAGATTAAAATTAATGCCCTAAAAACTTCATACATATATGAGGCACTCATGGTGTAATGGTTATTATCATAAGATGTGGACTCTGCTATTCAAGTTCAAATCCTGAATAATTATTTTTAGCATTTCACATCACACTTGGGAAAGGTATGAGTCCAGCTATGGGTAAATAGTTGGGCAGACTGGTCTCCTTAACCTTGCTATGCTAACCAGTCTAGAAGGAAAACAATCAGACATTCTGCTAGGTGTATGGTATCTGGCAACTAGTCTACAAGATCCAGGGTTTTTTTTTCTGTTATAAAATGGATTTATAAATGCAAACTAGTTAATTCACCCCCCACCCCCTCTGCAGACCCCTATGCTTTTATTCATCCTGCTAATATTTTATCCACTCTCCCCAGGGCTCTGTAGGGATCCCACTTTGATAATCCATTTGCTAGGTGGATGATATCTTACAACTAATCTAGATGACCCAGCTATTTTTATTCTCCTGTAATAAAGGAATTTATAAATGAAAACTAGTAAATTCACCCCCTCCTCTATGGGACCCCTTATGCTTTTATTCACCAAGCAAAAAAATTATTCACCCCCTTGGGGTCTATATAGAACACTCTGGAAAGCCCTGCTTTCAACAAAGATGTCTGACCTTAAAAAGGGTCTATATGGATTACTTTGGGGTGCCTTGGTTTCAACAAAGATATCTGACTGTAAAAGGGGTCTATATGGACCACTCAAGGAAGTCCTATTTTCAAAAAAGATATCGGTCTGTTAAAATGGTCTATATGAATTTGCTGGGAAGCTATGCTTTTAACAAATACGTCCGACTGTAAAAGGGGTCTATATGGACCATTTTGGGAAGCCCTGCTTTCAAAAATATGTCTGATTGTAAAAGGGGTCTATATGGACCACTCAAGGAAGTCCTATTTTCAAAAAAGATATTATATGGACCACTCTGGGAAGCCCTGCTTTCAACAAAGATGTCTGACCGTAAAGAAGGTCTATATGGACCACTCTGGGAAGCCCTGCTTTCAATAAAGATGTCTGACCGTAAAAAGGGTCTATATGGCCCTCCACTCTGGGAAGCCCTGCTTTCAATAAAGATGTCTGACCGTAAAAAGGGTCTATATGGACCACTCTGGGAAGCCCTGCTTTCAATAAAGATGTCTGACTGTAAAAAGGGTCTATATGGACTGCTTTCAACAAAGATGTTTAACCATAAATACATAAAACCATGTATTCTGTAACCTTTTTAACTATCAATTGTTAACACCTTGGTATATTATTATTATTATTATTAAACCACTCTTTACCCATGATTGTAAACAAATGTAAATTAAATAAATTGTAATATTCTACACAAGAAAAGAAAATTATTATTTGTGATTATTTGGTTAAAGAAAAAATTAAAATACATTCTTTTTTTTTTTTTTTTTTTTTTTTTTTTTAATCAAAAAAATCCCCCCCCAAAAAGAGTTGATAAATAAAAATGCTTCAAGCATGCACAAGTTTTAATATTTATATTTGTTTTGAAGGGACCTATTTAGATGAGATGTTGCTACCAAGGTAGGTACTGACCCAACCCATTTGCCATGTGTAGGATGTGACAAAAGGTTGCTACTATGGAGGCACCCAGTGAGTATCAGACTTGCTATTCAGTAGTAATGGATCAGCGATACTAGCTTGTTAACCATTGCATCATGATGGAATGCCCAGATATTTTGTAGATGAGATATTGCTACCAGGGTATGTGAACTGGTCTACTAATTACAGAGTGTCAGTCTGTTACAATCTTATGGGCCATCTTTTAGCCTTTAAGCAAGAGCGCTTGTCCAGTGGAAATCCTTGATAAAGTATCTTTTGGTGCTCCTTAGTATTATAAGTTCCTTCGTCAATGATTGCAAATGAATTATGGCAAGTATCAGTGTTTAAGTAGTGAATCAGCTACACATTATGACTGTTGATTGGCGCAGGAATGAACCACATGATCTTGCCCAGTCTCTTCAGGTATTTTCTTCCTACCATCGTTATGTATTTTATAGCTAGGTAGTGCCCATTTTCAATACAGCAGGTGTGCTACACACCAGCCTTCACCCCCTATGTAACACCGGAACTTAATAGGCAGAGCTTGTGTTTATTTTTATGCCTACATCTTCAAAACATGTGTGGTCATTGAAAGAAAAGCACAAAAGTGATCCAGAAGTGAAATAGAAGATTATTAAGAAAGCCCCATCACACAAAGGGAATAATAACCCATGCATACTGTGCCCACAAGAAAAATTAAACTTAAATTGGTAGTTTTTAAACTATTCGGTTTTAATCGTCTATATATACGGTCGATGCAGATATTCCGAGGGTCCTCACATCAGTGAGGAGGGCCGATGTTGCTTTTTAAAACCATAGAGAGGAAGGCCCCGAAACGGTTTGCACATTCTCTCCTGATGAGCCCATGCATTTGTAAACATCCTTTGTTTTTTCAATATATCATATTCACACTGTCGGATTAAGTTCCATTTTATTTCTCATATATATAAGTCATCCACAAACACTGTGTTTCAACATTTCACATCTTATCAGTGTGGCTAGACACAGCAACTACCCCCGACCAGGAGCAAAACCCGACTGACTTATCATCAGCCCGGTCCATTAAGGAGCGGTGTTTTAACTGTTTTAAATACATACATCCGTGTATATATTTTACAATCACCAGAGAGATCAAATCTGTAAACAGATGATCATAGCTTTATGCTGGCAGTGAAACTTAATTAAAATCGCTCCTAGAGAGCTCTACAAGATTTTGGAAGCATATATGTGTTTATGTGTGTCACTTATGCAACCTACTCTCACTACAGAATAAGCATATAGTAAATCATGTTAAAAACATGACCCTGAGTAATATTGATGTTATAGAGTCACTACTTATGATTTTTATTTTCATCTTTAAACTGAAACAATTAGACAAAATGTTAAAATACAAAATAGATTAATAAACACTCATCATACACTTACCTGCAAGGTAAATTTCAAAACTGCACAATAAAAATGGTCAAATTTCAAAAGGGAACCTGGAATCTTTCAAAGTATGTCGTAGATTTCAAAAGAATTCTCAATAATTTTTAGCGATTCTTTTTTCATTTTTTCCATCTTTTTTCCTTTCTTTTTCATTTTTTCTTTTCCAATTCAATGTTGCATTGTTATTTCAGTTCAATTATTTCACAAAAAAAAAGAAAAAGAAAAAAAAAAATGTAAATAAGAAATTGCGACATTTTACAGCTACCATTTAAGTGAATTTTACTATAACTGCCTGCTGCAGACTCCTTTGAGAAGTCTAGGGACACAGACTTTGAAGAGTATAGGGTTGCAGACTCCTTTGAGGATAGTCCTTTGAAGAGTATAGGGTTTCAGACTCCTTTGAGGAATAGAGGGTTTCAGACTCCTTTGAAGAGTATAGGGGTTTCAGACTCCTTGAGGAATAGAGGGTTTCAGACTCCTTTGAAGAGTATAGGGTTTCAGACTCCTTTGAGGAATATAGGGTTGTAGACTCCTTTGAGGAATATAGGGTTGCAGACTTCTTTGAGGAATATAGGGTTGCAGTTGGGTTGGGGGCTTGCCATAAGGGCAATAGGGTCAAGACAATCATATAAATGCTAGGGCTTGATGTGACCAGCCAATTGATCAAAGTGGGCCTCTCCAGCCGCCCATCTAGCCTAAGTAAGGGTCAACTAGGTGTTGCACGTCATGGATTGCTCAGCCACCAAGATTCCATCCTTAAGCATTACAGGTTGCCACCAACGGCCAACAGGTAGCCCCATTGGGGGATTTTACCCCTCTGCAGAGGTGTAGTCAATATATACTTCTGGTCCAGCCGACAGGATGATAATTTATTTGGGGCTGAATGGAAATTAAATTTGGTTATAAGGCAGGTGGGCACATCAAATAAAAAGTTTGAGAAAACCTGATTTAAGCAAAGAATGTAAGAAAACAACATAAAACTTTTATTATACAGAAATAAGATAAGGAAAAATGATGCAGTTTAACTGGGTTTTTTTAGGGTATTACCCCTCTGCAGAGATACAGTCAATATATTCTAAGCCCCCACCCCTTGTATAGCGTACTTGTTACTTAAAAAGAAGTTTTGCATAAATAATAGAAAAGCAGAATTTCATTTATTTTTTCTCTACAAAAAAAAAAAAAAAAAAAAAAAGAAAGGAAAGTTTTTCAGGCACAAAATTTTGCAATGGAAGGGAGATAACTTAAATAGTAAACAAGGGAGATAACCCATTGTGATCATTATGTCTCACCAGGAATATTTTAGTATTAAAATAAAAACATTAAATATTTTTTTAAAAGTGAAAAGGGACATTTTTTCAATTTAAATTTTCATTTGAATACTCTTGCTTGTATTTCCTTTAATTTCATGTATATTAATAAATTGATAATAGAATTAATTTTTATGTTAGACTTTGCATTAACTGTATGAGTATTAATAAATTTGTAGAAAAAAAATCATTAATTTCATGTGAATTAATTAATTCGAAATAATTTTTTAAAGATTTTTCATTAACTTTATGTGTTTAAATAAATTTGTAGATATAATTCTCGGTTATTTCCTATAAGTCTAACATGATCAAAGGGGAACCACTCTTGACTGATAAATTATTTATCTATTGATCTACTAGGAAAAAAGAAGACGGGGTTAGGGTTAGGGTTTAGGGTTAATTTAATGGGAAAATAAATAATTTATCAGTCAATAGTGGTTCCCCTTTGAACATGTTAGAATTATAGGAAATAACCTAATTCTCATTAACTTCATGTATTAATAAATTGGTAGAAATAATTATCATTAATTTCCTGTGTATTAATGAATATTACTATCTCCAAATCAGCACCTGAGTAGCACAGCTTGGTTCTGTGTGATGAAGTGGGGAGCTGATAATAGGTGTGGTGCTGCACATCAGATGCTAAAACAATCCCCCTGATCTAGTGCTAATGAAAAGGGAATAGACTTCCTCACGGTCTTACTGTTACATAATTATTAGTATCCTAACACTTATTTACAGTAGTGTAGAAACCAAAATGGCTGTTATAAGTTGCAGCCAGCGGCCTTGAAGGATTGAGTGACACGACTTGACCTCATCCTGATCCCTCCGATGGATACTGTGAGAATCGGTGGAGAAGACCCTCTTCTGGTTTAGATTAGAAAGAGAGTTTAGTCAGTATCGGCCAAACCACGAAGGTGGTAAGTCGTGTTAAGCGCACGGTCGACTTAATCTGTGCAGGTAGTCTGGTGGGGATTTCGGAATAAAATATGATCTAAAGCAAATCTAATTCTTGGGTTATTGTCTAAAAACTACCAATGACACAGGGCTTATGATAAAGAGAAATCCCCAATGGAAGACCAGACACAAAGTCCCCAAGACAAAGTCCAGACGCTAGAAGAAGAACGTAAGATACCAAAGATGAGCCGAAGAATAATAGAAGTAAAGAGAGTATACAACATATATATATATATATATATATATATATTAAGATTAAAAGATAAAAAATAAAGAGAATATACAACATTACTGATACCAACGATAGGCCACTTCATCCACTTTTCTTTTTTTTTTACTAAATTGATAGAAATATCATATATGTTAGGTTTTTTTCCTCATTTCTTCTTTTTAATGAGATAAGTTTTTTATTATTTGGAATTTTCAAACTATTGTCCTCATCTTTATTGTTATATACACAATGTTTCGGCTGATGTGCCCTCCAGTCTTCTTCAGGAGTCCAGTTGGACACATGACATAACAGATATAGGGGTTGAGTTAATACAGTTCTAACTAACAATCATTTGTAGGCTGCATTTTCAATCCTGACCAAGGGCGATAATAATATAGAACACTTAACATAGCTTAACACTTGTACTCGATCATGGTTAACAGAATGTGAACAGTCTACCCCGTGGATTGAATAACGAGTTCGGTTCGAAGTTCTATGAAGGCTCCTGAGTTTGACAAGGAACACCTGAAGAAGGCTGGAGGGAACATCTGTCGAAACATTGTGTATATAACAATATAGATGAGGACAACAGTCCAAAAAATACAAAGATTCAGCCAAAAATTCATATTAAAAAACTAAGCTGTAACATGTTTTAGTGTATGCAAGAAAGTTTTGGTTTTGCAGTCCTGAGTATCAAGCTGCAGCTCTGTGTCATAGACTCTAATAACAAATAAAAATACTTTTAAATTTAAAAAAAAAACATTTATTTTCATCAAATATTACAGTTCAATAAAAAAAAGTTTGCAGCTCCTAAAAGAAAAAATTCTATTGGCATAAGAAAATCATCCATAAAGTATTTTGATTTTCGAAGTGTATCCAAATGATACGGATGTGGGCCAACACACACTTGTGGACAGTAAATATCTAAACCATATAAATCCTCCTGTACCATACTCGGTGAAAAATAAAAGCAAATATTGTTGGGTTAAAAAAAAAATTCACAGCTCCTAAAAGAAAAATTCTATTGGCATAAGAAAATCATACATATACTTTTTTTTTTTCAAATGTATCTAAATGATACTGATGTGGGGCCAAAAAAAAGAAAGGTCATTTTTCTAATTTTATAACTATCAAGGAGATAACTCTTACCAAACAAAAATATTGACTCTCAAGTAAAAGGTTAAAAAAAGGCAACATCAGAAAGGACACGAGTATGAAGATTGGTTGGTTGATTTGTTTAACGGTATATCAACTCTTTCCGGGCCATTTAATGCCGTATCAAGTCATTTTGATATTAGGTTGCTTACAGTACCTGCTGTTGCTTAAATGGTCACCCATCTAAGTATGAACATGCTCATCGCTGCTTAACTTTTTCCGAACCAAGTAATTTTGATTATCAAGTTGCTTACACTACCTGCTGTTGCTTAAATGGTCACCCATCTAAGTATTGAACATGCTCATCGCTGCTTAACTTTTAATTCCGAACCAAGTAATTTTGATTATCAAGTTGCTTACACTACCTGCTGTTGCTTAAATGGTCACCCATCTAAGTATTGAACATGCTCATCGCTGCTTAACTTTTAATTCCGAACCAAGTAATTTTGATTATCAAGTTGCTTACACTACCTGCTGTTGCTTAATGGTCACCATCAAAGTATTGAACATGCTCATTGCTGCTTAACTTTTAATGCCGAACCAAGTGACTTTGATATTAGGTTGCTTACAGTACCTGCTGTTGCTTAAATGGTCACCCATCTAAGTATTGAACATGCTCATCGCTGCTTAACTTTTAATTCCGAACCAAGTAATTTTGATTATCAAGTTGCTTACACTACCTGCTGTTGCTTTAAATGGTCACCCCATCTAAGTATTGAACATGCTCATCGCTGCTTAACTTTTAATTCCGAACCAAGTAATTTTGATTATCAAGTTGCTTACACTACCTGCTGTTGCTTAAATGGTCACCCATCAAAGTATTGAACATGCTCATTGCTGCTTAACTTTTAATGCCGAACCAAGTGACTTTGATATTAGGTTGCTTACAGTACCTGCTGTTGCTTAAATGGTCACCCATCTAAGTATTGAACATGCTCATCGCTGCTTAACTTTTAATTCCGAACCAAGTAATTTTGATTATCAAGTTGCTTACACTACCTGCTGTTGCTTAAATGGTCACCCATCTAAGTATTGAACATGCTCATCGCTGCTTAACTTTTAATTCCGAACCAAGTAATTTTGATTATCAAGTTGCTTACACTACCTGCTGTTGCTTAAATGGTCACCCATCAAAGTATTGAACATGCTCATTGCTGCTTAACTTTTAATGCCGAACCAAGTGACTTTGATATTAGGTTGCTTACAGTACCTGCTGTTGCTTAAATGGTCACCCATCTAAGTATTGAACATGCTCATCGCTGCTTAACTTTTAATGCCGAACCAAGTAATTTTGATTATCAAGTTGCTTACACTACCTGCTGTTGCTTAAATGGTCACCCATCAAAGTATTGAACATGCTCATTGCTGCTTAACTTTTAATGCCGAACCAAGTGACTTTGATATTAGGTTGCTTACAGTACCTGCTGTTGCTTAAATGGTCACCCATCTAAGTATTGAACAAGTTCATCGTTGCTTAACTTAAGACATAAATAAGATGGCTGCATGACACACCGCACACGTGTGGACAGTAAATGTCTAAACCATATAAATCCTCCTGTACCATAGTCGGTGAGAAATAAAAAAACAAATATTGAGAACAATTTTTATTATTCAGACTGTTGTCCTCATCTTTATTGTGGTATGTATAAATACAATGTTCAGGCTGCTGTAACCTCTGACCTTGTTTAGGTGTTACCAGTTGACCTTAGACTAAAGTCATCATCAGACAATAACCCTGAGTTCAAGCGTAGTTTTGGAGCTTTAATATCAATATAATGAAGAAGGCCCAAGGATAAAGCAGCAAGAACATTGTGTTTATACATACCACAATAAAGATGAGGACAACAGTCCGAAAAATCAAAATTATTCACATCAAGCCTCATCTAAAAAATGCAAACAAAATATTGTTGAGTTAAAAATACACTTAATTGTTTCATATTATTTGTTGATCCTAACCTTTTGCGTTATAACAATAGCATATCAAAGTTTGATACTTTAATCAAGTTAATAATGTAGATAATAATAATTGATAATGTAGTTATTCTAATCAAGTTAATAATGTAGACAATAATAATTTAGATATTTTAATATAGTTAATAATGTAGATTTTTAAATCAAGTTAATAATGTAGATTTTTAAATCAAGTTAATAATGTAGATAATAATAGTTAATAATGTAGTAGATTTTTAACTGTAAATAGCAAGTCTCTGAAATTAGTTGATCAGTCTTGGTAGTAATATCTCATCTACTGAAAGCGATGTCAACATATGCATAGGTAAAGCTTTGACTACTTTTGGAAGCTTATCAACCACATAGAAATCTGATATTTTCCAATATTCCAATTGAATACAAATAATTTTTTAAATAGATCTACTTATCCCATAGATAGTACCCTAACAGGTACTACAATTTACAGGATAGAGTGGACCTGGGAGTAATGGTCATGAAGTAATGCTCCACACTTTCAAGAGCTCCAAAATAGATCAACAAGATTCCCACTGTCCCATGTGAAACCTTTGGTAAAATTTTTTAAATTTTGTATCATTTGGATTGTTTGAACTATTGTCCTCATCTTTATTGTTATATACACAACGTTTTGGCCAATGTATTCGCCGGCCTTCTCCTGGTGTTTCTTGTTGAACAAGGAACCTTCTTGTTGTAATTGAACCTGAGAATAATGGTAATAAAGTGATGCTCCACCCTTTCAAGAGCTCCAAAATGGATCAATGAGATTCCCACTGTCCCTTGTGAAACCTTTGGTAATATTCTTTAAATTTTGTGGTTCCAAATATTTTTTTTTTGTTTTTTGTAGATTTTTTATTATCCTGCCATAGAATTTGAATGAAAGTCTTTTGTTGAAGAAACTAAGAAGATCAAGTGGAATCGGGCGATAAATGGTCAGTTTGGTCAGCTTGATCGATATTCTTACCGGTTCGATTGTCAATATCTTGTGACTGGGAAGACAAGATGGCATCTAAACTTGATCCACTAAATTCTGGCATATGTCTTAGCGCCTGGAAGAAAAAAAAAAAAAAAGAAAAAGAAAAAAAGATAAGTGTTAAAATCATAGATGTATATCATAATGTATATCTACGGTGCTTTGTATTTGATTGGGATGAGATCAACAACCGTCCAGTATATAAAAAAAAGATTTTCCCCATCATGTCTTTTAGCGGTTAAGAAAAGGTGGTTGCACCAGAGTTAGATCGCCTCTGGTGGGGTCTGCAATGCGAGGGATGTATGATGTTGTAAGACCCGAAACATTCCAATGAACTTTGCATAAAAACATCACTGAAGACAACCACCGGCGCCCAAAAAGAAATGAGCATATGTTTAAAGTATAATAAAATATCTATAATAAAATCATAATGTATATCTATAATAATATAATTAATTAATAAATATAATCTTATTATAATGGAGATTGTGTGCTTTTCTGTCTGTAACCGAAACTATATCACTACTCAAGTCACAATTCCTTCGTTATTTACATCACATTCTCCATGATTTTATTTATATTTAAACCTCAATTATTAATAAAATTGATTCACCTTTTTTATTAGTGTTGTCCATATCTACATACAAATAACATGCAATTGTATTTATATATACAAAAAATAGCGGTTTACAGTGTGAATGGGAAGGCTAATTTGCATATTGATATTAAAAATGTGATTTTATTAAATATGTGCTTAGTATTATTGATTTCTAACTGTTTGGTTTTATTTTAATGAATATAAGCAAAAATCTCTTCAATGAATCTTAAATGAAATCCATTAACAAGAAAAAATAACTGTCATTTTATTCTTTATTTCCTAATTTAACTAAATAGTTAAATAAGTAAACTTCAGCAATGAAAGACAGGAGAGATGGAAGAGGAAGTTTCATTTCTATTTTTCTATTATACCCCCACTCTGTTACATATCTTTTTATCTGTCTTCTTATTAGACTTTCTAATTTAATACGATATTTCATTACATTAAAACTTAAATACTTGCACCCGGAGGGTGCATATATTTGCTAGTATAATTAATATAATAAAGTTGGTTAGGTTTTACAACATGTCAACCCATTAGGTTATAAGATGTAAAGTTCTTATATTAAGGTTGGGAGGCCTAGAGTAACTTTACAACATGTACAAGAAAATATTCCGACAAAGTTATAAAATAATAAACTTTATTCCGCATTATTCGGACTATTGTCCTCATTTTTATCGTTATCTGTACAACGTTTCGGCCGATATGCCCTCCGGTCTTCTTCGGGTATTTCTTGTCGGACTTGGGAACCTTCTTTTCAAACTTGGGAACTTTCTTGTCGTAGTGGGCAACCTTCTTGTTGTACTCGGGAGCCATCACGCAACTTTGAACCTAACCCTTTATTCAATCCACAGGGGTATCCTGTTCTCATTCCTCTAACTATAGCTGGGGTAGGAGTTGTGTTAATTATTTTTCTATGTTACTGCCGCCACTCAGGATTGAACCCGGAATTCAGAAATAACTGTCACTTAGAACTGTCTTAACCTAACTACCTTATCCACTAGGCCATGTATCCAACGTTGTACAGATAACAATAAAGATGAGGACAATAGTCCGAATAATGCAGATAATACTAATCATCAAGCCTCATCTCAAACATTCAGAGAAATAAATTTTATTCCGTTAGCAACGTAGAAATACATTCAAGGCAAATATATAACATGCATAAAGAAAGTAGGTGTAGGACTTGTGTCATAAGGAATGTCACTTACTGGTAGCTGGTTGGGGGGCAAAGCCCCACACTCAATGGATATAGACAACATGCATTTATGCCATGTGTATTCGTTGCTGGCCCAAAAGAAAAGAGAAAGAATTCAGAATTCCCGATTTGCAGGCTAAATACTAACACCACCTATCGGCGAACAAACCACAGCAAGGGAAGATAACCCATTTGGACTTATGTCCACCCAGAATTACCGTTTTACTGACCCAACAGAGTCCTTTTATGTCGAAGATATTTTATTCATTCTTGATGGGTCCTCAATTTGTTTTAAACATATTTTTTGTATTTAATCCATAGATGGGACCCTAACAGGTACTACCACTCCGGGTCAGAGTGGAACTGGGAGTAATGGTGATGAAGGAGTAATCCACATTTCTTCCTTTGTTCTCTTTTCTTTTCTCTCTCTCTTCTTCTGTTCGTTCGTCAATTTGTGTTATATACCCCTTACTGTTGGGTATATAATGGTGAGAGAGAGAGACAAAGTGAAGGGGATGATAGATGAGGAGTTATTACTTGTCTTCTCTTTTGACTGGTTCCTGGTGCTAATTCGTCGGCCATCTCCTTAGGGGTGATTCTTTGGATTGATTTCTTTGGGTTGGGTGTCTGTGAATTCTTATTTTAATTAATCAACAAAACTTTGTTGTTTTTCTTTAAGTCTTTTATTGATCAACCTCAGCTCAGGATTCAACTGCGCGACAAGGAGCGACATCTTGATGAGACAGACTTTCAAGTTTGCTCACTCTGAATTTCTGGCCGCAGCTAAACTAAAATCTGTCTCACGTCCTACTGGCATGCTTTTCGAGATGTCAAATAAATGGTTATTACCTGCCAATAACGCTAACCGTAATTGCTGGTAATTTTTCACTTAACTCCCATTATTTTGAATCTAACAAACTCTGATTCAAAATTTATCTAACTACAGTAAGTACATAATTCATAAACTACCTATGAATTATGGTCTCCTAATATATACAACCACATGTTACATAAACAGGCAGATTTCTAACAGGCAGATTTGTTTTATAGTCAATTTATGTCCGTTTTGTCTGAAAAATGTTAAAACTGTTTTAAAATACTCAAACTGGTTGTTTATTGTTTTTTCTTCAGAAATGTAATAATAATATATATTTACCAACCCCTCCACATGAGACGGATGCGACACAAGGTCAATTTCTTAAGCAGAGTTTAACAGGTTTGAATTCAGAGTTTTCCTTCTCCTAGACTGGTTACCTAGCCATGGTTAAAGAGCCCAGTCTGCCCTGCTATTTACTCATAGCTGGAGGGAGAATTGGATTCATACCTTTCCCAAGGGTATTAGCACCATGTGAAATGCCAACAGCTTCGTCCAGGAATTGAACTCAGGTTGACAAGTCCATTTCCTACGACTCTAACCATTACACCACGCACCTCCATTATGTAAAATGTAATAATAATAAAAGATAGTAGCAGACCATGCACAGGGCAAAAATACTTTTTTGAGGTTGGTAAAATTCTCTTCACATATTAATATCCTTATAGTTATTATCCAGTGTTTTACTTACTTGGTAAATGTCCAGATATTTCTGTGGAGAAATATCGCCCGTTATGTTTAACATATTACAACCCATCCGGATCATCTCTAATCCGCAACCAGGAACCCAACTTCTGCAAGAAATAAATATTCATCAATAAAAAATACTTAAAGACAAATTTTATTTTATTTTTTTATTTATGAGGGTCATTCAATAACAAAGGAGTAAGACACCTACAACGAGTACCCTGGATATGATGTTAAACCAAACTACGAAATCACTAACTGTACTTGGCATTGTTATATATTTTCTTAATAATTAAAAAATAAAAATATGAAATAAAATTTTTAAAAAAAATGAAAAAATAAAATAAAAATAAAAATTATAATTATTTTTTATCATCATCAGTAAACCAGTAACTATTCAAATGAATAATAATTAACAAATAATAATAATAAAGATATCTGACTGTAAAAGGGGTCTATATGGACCACCTTTGGAAGTCCTGCTTTCAACAAAGATATCTAACCGTAAAAGGGGTCTATATGGACCACCTTAGGAAGCCCTGCTTTCGACAAAGATGTCAGACCATAAAAGGGGTCTATATGGACCACTCTGGGAAGCCCTGCTTTCAACAAAGACATCTGACCGTAAAAGGGGTCTATATGGACCACCTTGGGATGCCCTGCTTTCAACAAAGATATCTGACCGTAAAAGGGGTCTATATGGACAACCTTGTGATGCCCTGCTTTCAACAAAGATATCTGACCGTAAAAGGGGTCTATATGGACCACCTTGGGAAGCCCTGCTTTCAACAAAGACTGTAAAAGGGGTCTATATGGACCCCTTGGGAAGCCCTGCTTTCAACAAAGATATCTGACCATAAAAGGGGTCTATATGCCACCTTGGGAAGCCCTGCTTTAACAAAGATATCTGACTAAATACATAAAACGATGTATTCTGTAACTCTTTTTAACTATCAACTGTTAACACCCTGATATTATTATTATTATTATTAACCCCCCCCCCTTTACCCATGATTGTAAACAAATATAAATTAAATAAATTGTAATATTCTACACAAGAACTTTGTTTTTGGTGCTGTTTCTTGGTTATTTGAATGACCCTCATAAGAGGGTCATTCAAATAACCGAGAAACTGCACCTATATGATACAACATTTGTGTCTTTGATGATGTATAGAAATTGGGAGTAAAATATGAAAATGAATCCAACAATACAGAGAAATTAGAAAAACAAATATAAAAAAAAAAAATTATTTTATTTATTTTATTTTATCTATTTTAATTTTATTTAGGTATTTTTTATTTTATTTATTTTATTAACCTTGAAATGATTTTAAAAATCCTTAATAGTACCCAAAATTCAGTGCAAGTGCAGGTCCTAATGAGGTAGAGAAGCTGCCTCATATATATATATATATATATATTATATATTGGTTATTTCCTATAATTCCAACATAAACAAAGGGGAACCACTCTTGACTGATAAATTATTTATTTATTGATCTACTAGGAAAAAAGAAGATGGGGTTAGGTTTAGAGTTAGTTTAATGGGAAATAAATAAATAATTTATCAGTCAAGTGTGGTTCCTCTTTGTTTATGTTGACCTATAGGAAATAACATATATATATATATATATATATATATATATATTTAAGTATAAAGTTTTTTGAAAAAACAAGAAAATATGTCAAAGACTGACATTTAGAAAGCCAACGCTAAAGCGTTTCGGTTTTAATTAAGCCATCATCAAGGCTCAACTTGGTTAATAATTATAAATCATGTGAAAAGAAAATTGTGGAAACAAGCAAAAGCTTGTGAGCCTTTGTTTACAATGTTAAAAGGATCAACTTGGCACTTGAAATGCTCACAAGCTTTTGTTTGGCATGAGGGCAATAGGGTTCAGACAATCATATATGTGCTAGGGCTTGACCTGACCAGTCGATTGATCAGAGGGGGTCTAGCCTAAGTAAAGGGCCTAAGTAGAGGACATGAAAGGACCCATCACTACAAACAAACTTGATCAGAGGGAGCCTCTCTGACTGCCCATCTAGCCTAAGTGGAGGACATGATAATGAAATTTATTGTGTACAGTGCTCAGGTGCACCACAACTCATCATCAAAGTCTCATGTCTAGTACACAGAATAATGTATTAGTGTCAGGAACATGAATAGCATACAATAATAATATAAATATACGTGCATATGTGTGTGGATGGGGGTATCAGGTATAGTGTTGGTGGATTACAGGAAGCATGGAGGCTTTGAAAAATGCAGTGTTTAGGCAGCCTACAATGGATGCAGGCAGTTTATTCCATGCGTCGGCAACTCTGAGCGTGAAAAAATGTTTCCGAAAGTCATGTGAGCTATGCTGTTTTCTGACTTTGTAGGCATGCCCACAAGTGTTAGAAACATGGAGATCAAAATGAAAGGACCCATCACTACAAACAAACATGGATTCACCAAACTCTTAGGTACTTCAGTTCTAGCATATATGATAAAAATGGATTGGGACTTGGCATAAGGGCAATAGGGTTGGGACAATCATATAGGGAATAGGGCTTGACATGACCAGTTGATTGATCAGAGTGGGCCTCTCTGACTGCCCGTCTAGCCTAAGTAGAGGCCAACGTGGAGGACATGAAAGGACCCATTACTACAAACAAATACGGATACACCAAATTCTTACTTACTCCAGTTTTGGTATCAATCGGCAGTTTTTGTTCTTTGTGATTTGGTTCAAGAAAATCAAAAACCTTAAATATTCTTCTGAACAGTTGGCAATTGGATGCAGATTCTTCCGAGGAACCATTTTGACAAGATAGATGGAATCTTTATTCACAGTTGCAAATGATTTTGATTCCTGAAAAAGAAAAAAAAAAAGAAAGAAAAAAAAGTCACATCTTATTATAATGGAGTTACAGTGTTTCGGATAAGAAAATTTAAATTTGATTTGTTCAGCAAAAAGAAAACCTGTGAAAATTATTTAAAAAATCAAATTTTGCCTTTTTGGTTGGTTGTTTGGTTTAATGGTATATCAATCCTTAGCTTAGGTGTGGCACAAGGCCAGAATGAGCACTCAATGAGAATCAAACTCACTAACAATGGTCTGCTAATCTGGCTTTCTAACTATTACATCACATGAGGTGCTCAGCATACAGATATAATTATCTTCTAAACTGCAAGTTTCTTCTTTCTTTCTTTTCTTTTGGAAGTCTGTCGCAGACGACGATGACGTCACTCCATGTGTTCATTTGTGGACCCTATTGTGGCTCATTAGTCCAATTCTGGACTTGCAGATGCGGTCACACACATTGCAGGGGAAATTCCCATCTACATTTGGTTGTTCATGACAACGAAGGCATCGCCATTCTGCAGTCCTGTTTTTCTCATTATTGAGCTGCTTAGCTCCTGTGTGGCAGGCGTCATGCCAACCCTGTCTGTGGGAGGCCAGATTTTCCATGCTTAAAGGTGTAATGTTACATTTCTTCAGTATTGTCTTAATATGGTCTTTGAACCGCATTTGGGGGGCTCCTGTTCTCCACGTGCCATCTGTGAGTTCACTGTAAAGTAGTTTATGGAGGAGTCTGTCTGCAGGCATGCGGATGGTGTGATACAACCGTCGCAGTTGGTGTTATAATAGGATGGTACCACCTTCAACTTTCAAAACTGCAAGTAGATGTGGCACAAGGCCAGAGGTATGGAGCACCCAATGAGAATCGAACTATCTAACAATAGTCTGCTAATCTAGCTTCTTAACTGTTACTCTAGGTGAGGTACTCACCCAGTGAGAATTGAACTCACTAACAATAGTCTGCTGATCTAGGTACTTAGCATGTAGAAATAGTTATCTACTAACCTGAGAGTAAATGTGGCACAAGGCCACATGTTTGTAGCACTCAGTGAGTTTGGTTTGGTTTGGTTTGTTTTGTTTTACGGCATATCAACCTCAGTGGGTAATTTAATACCGACTAAGTTTTGAAATAAATTCATTCTTAATGGATATCTGGATATTATTTACGAATTAATATTGGATAAAAGATTTAAATCCCCAATCATTATATGCCACTATTTGATCTTTTTTATACTCAAGACAATTGCTTGCAAAGGGCTAATCACAAATTAGGATATCAAATCAAGGAAAAGAAAATTCGGACCATGTCACCATTAAGCACCCCATCTGCGATCTCAATTAAGGACATGTTTTTCATTTACACCGTCAAAATCCGGTTGTTTGTTAACAGACGATTTTTAGACATTTGTTTTTTAAATTATAAAACTAACTGTAACCCCTAACCCTAGCAAAATATTTTTTTAAATAAATACCTTTTAATAAAACTATAAACGAAAGACATGTTTTATATTAAAATAGTTTTTATTTAATCAGAAGAGAAATGCATGCAGATATGTTTATTTCAATAGTTTTTTTTTAGTTTTTTTATTTACAAATACGTTAAACAAAAAACAAGTTTACACGAGAATAGTTAACAGTTTTATGGGACAATCCTAAATCACGCTCAATCGCCGCTCTGGCACCAGAGCATTACTTTTAATAAATCAGAAGTTTTGCTTATTAATCAGAAGTTGATGAATATTTTTCAACACTAATAATAATTTTTTTTTAAATTAGAAAAAATATTAATTTTTAATTCTTAATCTGATAAAATAGTTTTTGATTTTAATAAAAAAAAAAAAAATTAGCTACTTCATGTTGTTAGCCTATGTGAAAAAATTAATTTTGCACTAAAGATAAACTAATATTGTTATTTTAAAAAAAAAACAAACTTAAAATGAAAGAAATGTTTATTTATTTTCCATGTGCCTTTATGGATAGTTAATATTAAAAAGTATTTATTTAAAAAAATATTTTGCTGGGATAACCCTAAGTTAGCAGTAAGTTTTATAATTTAAAAAAAAATGCGTCTAAAAATCGTCTGTTAACAAACAACTGGATTTTGCTGGTGTAAATGAAAAACATGTCCTTCTGAATCGAGATCGCAGCTGGGGTGCTTAAAGGTGACATGGTCCGAAAATTCTAAGAAATTTTCAATTTTTGGTATTTCTGAGAATTGAAGTGACAATCCAAAATGATTGTATGTCCCAATTTGACCTTTTTTAAACTCAAAACAATTGCTTACCACACCATTAACAAAGGACTAATCATAAATTTGGATATCAAATAAAGGAAAAGTAAATTTAAAAAAAATTTCTATATTTTACTATTTCTGAAAATTGAAGTAACAATCCACAATGATTGTATGCCACAATTTGACCTTTTTCAAACTCAAGACAATTGTTTACCACACCATTAGCAAAGGACTAATCAGAAATTTGGATATCAAATAAAGGAAAAGAAAATTCTAAGAAATTTCTTATTTCATTTGTATTTCTGAGAATTTTCTTTTTAGAAAATGATGTCTTTATCCCCATCCCACCCCTCAATACTGTGGCTCTTTTGCATTTTCCAACCACTGAAATATGTTATTCGAAAATAAATACTTAGGATATAGATCTGTTGTGAATTAAATCTAATTAATTCTTATTATAATGGAGATTCAGTATGTCTGTCTGTAACCAATTATGTCAAAATACCCTCAGGAATTGCATAAGTTTATCAATGAGTATTTAATTTATGGTCAAAATCATTAATACATAGATAAATCTTATTTATTAACGATCTCTGAGAAACAGCCTATGTTATTAGTGTGTTTAAAATCCTGCAATGTGTATTATATATCACTAATAAATAAAGGTTTACATAATATATAGGGGGATTAATTTGCATACTGGTTTTAACAAAAGCAAGTTTAATAAATAATTACTTAGCATTATTGATTTCTAATATTATTATTTTTATTCTCCAACATATTAAAATCAATCCTATGAAGTGTAATCTTTTTATATGCATTCTTATTTAATTTCATTAGTCTTTCTATTTCAATTATTACATTAAAACTTAAATACTTACATATATAATATAGATATGGTGTAATATATACAATATTAATATACCAATATAAATGATAAATTTAAATAAAATTTGTAGCGAGTTGTCACCAATGTAATTAAGATGAAAGTATATTCTGATATAGATAAAAAAAAAACTACTCACACATCGAAGTCGTCTCTTGACTGGAAATGGAGGGTAAACATCAGATTTGTTAAGCTAAAATAAGAAAAAATACAAATATAAAGTTATATATACGAGGGTAATCTTAAAGGTAAGGTCTCCAAAATATTTAGAAATCACAGAAATGTTTATTGTTTATTGTGATACTGTGGTTGAAGATGAACATGGTCAGAATAAATAAATAAGAAAGAGAGTAGGTTAAGGTCAGGCATAAGTAAAAGGGGTGGGTGGCTGACCTTTTTATGAATCCAAAGATTAGGTCGTAAAGTTTAAAGAGACCTGTATGCCCACCATGAAATGGGACCACTTGGTGATAATATCTTAGGCACCCAGGTATTAAAAGCAAAAAGGATTTTTAGGAGAAATTCTCTTTTGAAAAAAATTAATGATCAACGTATTGAAGACAGATTGTCTGAAAAAATATTTAAGTACTTTAATTTTAAGGTTAATGGCGACTAAAAGCCTGCGATTTATTTAAGTGCTGGCCATTTGTGTGGTCCGGAGAAGATGGTTTGGGGAAGGGGAATTTGACATAAATACAACTAAACTCAAGCCCTAAAGCAGTTACAACTCGGCCATTGGGGTGTCAAGATCGCAGGTAGGGATAAACAGTAGCAGCCAGCGAGTATCAAACACATCCTTCTTCCATCCGTGTCTTGTTTACACTTGTTGTTGTTGTTTTGTTTTTAATCCTTGTGAGCCTGTTTTTCTGACTCGTGCTTTAAATTCGGCCAGCACATAATTCACAACGTTGGGATCTAGACAAGTACATCGAAAGAGCAGAGTGCAGAACAGGTCTTCTCACATTATTGTCAATGATGTTTACATCATTTTAAAGTTTCAACAACTATTTTTCTATATGAAGAATAAAACGGATATAAAACCTGACATTGTAAATATGTTGAAACTCCGGCATCTGGCAACTAACCTGGTAAATGCTCATAAGGTCATTAACCATTTTAACAACAGCAACCCTGAGCACCTTTTTTGATCTCCATGTTTCTAACACAAGTGGGCATGCTACAACAAAGTCAAAAACAGCATAGCTCACATGACTTTCGAAACATTTTTTCACGCTCAGAGTTGCCGAGCATGGAATAAGCTGCCTGCCACCCGTTGTAGGCTGCTGAAACACTGCATCTTTCAAAAGCCTCCATGCTTCCTGTAATCCACCAACAATATACCTGATACCACCTCCACACACATATGCAAGCATGCGCATACATACATATATATTATTTCTGTAGGCTATTCATGTTCCTGACACTAATACATTATTCTATATACTAGACATAAGACTTTGATGAGTTTTTGGTGCACCTGAGCACTATACACATACATGTATATTATTACTGTACGCTATTCATGTTCCTAACACTAATACATTATTCTATGTACTAGACATGAGACTTTGATAAAGTTGTGTGGCACCTGAGCACTGTACACAATAAATTTCATTATTATGTATAACTTTTTGTTAAAACACAAAAATATGTCAGAGATTGACATTTAGAAATTTCTGGGATTCTCATCAGCAGCAGTTAGTCATTATTCCTTGTATGTCTATATCAAATGTTTCGTCATCAGTATTTGAATGGGAATGCTATTTTTTGTTTGCATGGCATTTTGTTTTACATTTCTCTTACATTTCAAGTGTCAAGAGGAGCCTTTTAACATCATAAACAAAGGTTCACAAGTTTTCGCTTGTTCCACAATTTTCGGTAATCTGAACATTAGCTACATAAATAAGAGTAATCTCCCTTGTTTGTTTACTTTGAGGAAGCCTTATGTTTTGGTTGGTCATTTTCATTTCACCATAAATCTACACTGAAGATATGAATTTGTTCGAATCAATACACCTGCATGTTTTAACACAAAAATATCATAAAATGTGTTCTTAATAACAATTAAGTTCATTTCAAATAATGCACAAGCACAATTAAGAACACATTTTATGATATTTTTGTGTTAAAACATGCAGTTGTATTGATTTGAACAAATTCGTATTTTCAGTGTAGAATTATGGTGAAATGAAAATGGCTGACCAAAACATTAGGCTTCCTCAAAGTGAAACAAACAAAGGGAAGTTACTCTCATTTATGTAGCCAATGTTCAGATTACACAATTTTCTTTTCATATGATTTAGAATTATTAATCCAGTTGAGCCCTGTTGATGGTTTTAAGTCTTGGTTGTTGAGCAGTCCATGACCTGCAACACTCCTCTTAGACCCTTACTTAGGCTAGATGGGTGGTCGGAGAGGCCCCCTCCGATCAATCGGCTGGTCATGTCAAGCCCTAGCACCTATATGATTGCCCCAACCCTATTCCCCTTATGGCAAGCCCCAACCCTTTTTATCATATGGATGCTAGAAGGCGGTGTCTGAGGGTCTACATGTCCTGGGAATGACATTAACCTCTATCTGATGGTAAGGTTCCAGTTTCAGAGGTTTGGGGAATGTAGAGCACCCCTTGATCACCATTGCTCCCTGGTCCACTCTGACCCGGAGTAGTAGTACCTGTTAGGGTCCCATCTATGGGTTAAATAGAAAAATGTATTTATGAAAAAAAAAAAAATTGTGTATCCATTAAGAATTAATTTATTTCAAAACTTAATTGGCATTAAATAACCAACTGAGGTTGATATGCCGTAAAACAAAAACAATCTCCTGTTGATGGTTTAATTTAAAACCAAAACTCTTTAGTGTCGGCTTTCTAAATGTCAATCTTTGACATATTTCCTGTTTTTTTCAAAGACTTTATACATATTTTTATGCAACACCATTTTGTCGATGCAGTTTTTGTAGGTGCACTCGCAGTTTTTGTATGCACGGGTCATACAGCTTACCACCATATCATGGAAGCGTTGAACCTCGTTACCTTGCAAATTCCTTCACAACTTGCGGACGTTTGGGGCATTCATGCATACTCGGTTATTTTTATAAATCCGACATAAACAAAGGGGAACCACTCTTGACTGATAAATTATTTATCTTTTTCCCATTAAACTAACCTAACCCTTAACCCTAACCCTGTCTTCTTTCTTCCTAGTAGATTAATAAAAAAATAATAATTTATCAGTCAAGAGTGGTTCCCCTTTTTTATGTTGGAGTTATAGAAAATAACCCATAACTCACCATACACTTCCATTAATTGCATTAATTTCAATTGTTTAATACCTTTTGCATCAAAAACAAATGTCACAAACTTAACACTTAGCGGTAGCGTCAATTGGGAGCTCCATCAGAAACACCTGCCAAGCCAAAATTGATTATAGAGGCAAACCTGTATCAGGTGTTATATAACCCCTTACATCTCAGGTATATAAACGGCAAGAGAGAGACACATGAGAGGGATGATGGATTGGTTCTTACTCTGTTCTCTTGTTCATCGGCCATTTCTTCTCCGGGCTGATTCGTAGAATCTTGTTCGGGCTGGGCAGTCTTCTTATCTTTTGTTGATTAAATAACAAAGATTCGTTGTTTTTCTATTTTCTTTATTAAAGACAACCCCAGCCCAAGTGTTCTTGAAACCGCGCAGTGAGAAGTGGCATCTTGAGAGAACGTCCTCTCTGTGACTGACTGGCCGCAACTAACTTAACTAAAACTAATTTCTGTTTCATGCCTTCCTTCAGCGAATCAAAAGTCAGCTTGGAGGTGAGTGCGAGGTCAAATGCTGTCAATCATGGTAAATTTCCATTTCCTCGTTATTTGAATCTTTTTTATGAAAAAATATCTAAACTACTTACATAATTCACAGGCTACCCATGAATTAATATAACACCAGCACAGGTAAAGAAACAAAAGAAAATCCAAGAATAGAAATCCACTTACTTTCCAATAAGTTTCAATGTCAAAGAATAAATTCCAGATAGTGGTAAGGCGTGCGTAAGTCCAAAATTCTTGGGTTGGGTCTTTGACAATCATTAACTGAAGAATAAAAAAAAGGAAATATTGGCAAATGGAATCATATCAACTGGTAGAAATGGGGAAATTGTGTGTGTGTATATATATATATATATTATACTAAAGCTGAGTTTTAGCTCCCTAAAGGCTTTTTTACTGTTTAGTTTAATGACACGAAAATTATACTAAATTATTCCTTAATAATTATTATTAAGTGAATTATTATTAGAAAATTATACTAAATTATTCCTTAATAATTATTATTAAGAGAATTATTATTAGAAAATTATACTAAATTATTCCTTAATAATTATTATTGAATTATGTTTGAAAAAAATTATGATTTAATTGGTTCTAATTAGTCATAATTTGCAATTAAGTCAAAAACCAATCAATTTCTTACTTTACTCTGTGTTTATTTCTTTCTTCGCCTCTATGTATCTCTTGACTACCTCCTTGTTATATGTTAGTTTCTCTGAAGTGTAGAGAGAGAGCCGGGAGAATTTGAAATGTATTTCCATGTTAAATTTCACAACCAGGAACCCGTAGCTTAAATGAGGTCAAACATTTCCTTTCTTAGCTTACAAAATGATTTTACAGTTCCGTCTGGCCAAATTTTTTTTTTTTTTTAAATTCTATTCGCTTTGCTAACTCCCTTTTCCCCTAATCTCAATTATCTACCCAGAAATTACAAAAATGACATATAGTGACAACTTACACGGTAATTTTTAACAGGCACCAAGAGAAACAACTCTGGTCGTCCATAACTGTAAATACTTTCTTTGCTACCAATGAGGACTTGCAGGAGTTGAAGGAATTGTCTGGATTTGGTCGGATTTAATATTCCCACAATACTTGCATAAGGATCTGGAATCAAAGAAGAAAAAAATTGTACAAATTGGTTTTATAAATTGGTAGAAATAATTTTAATTAACTTCATGTGTATTAATATATTTGTAGAAATAATTTTAATTAACTTCATGTGTATTAATATATTTGTAGAAATAATTTTAATTAACTTCATGTGTATTAATATATTTGTAGAAATAATTTTTCTTAACTTCATGTGTATTAATAAATTGATAGAAATAATTTTCATTAACTTTACGTGTATCAATAAATTCGAAGAAATAACTTCATGTGTACTAATAAACTTGTAGTTGATCCCCAGCTACCTCCTTCTAGCACCTTTAAGATAAAAAGGATTCGGTGTTTGCAATAAGAGCAATTTAAAGAATACAGTCAGGACAATCATATAGGTACTAGGTATTAATGCGACCAGCCGATTGATCAGATCAGGCCTTTCTAACAACACGTTTAGCCCAAGTAAGAACTGAAGTTACAAGTCACGAACCTCGTAGTTGTGAAAAATTAGTTGGATTTATACATATATATCTATTATTATACTAAAGCTGAGTGAATCAATACTTGTTTGCTAAAGGCTTTTTTCCTATTTAGTTTAAGGACATGAATGCATCCCAAAATATTCCTTAGTTTTGGGATTAAGTTATATTTGAAATAAATTCGAAATTATTTTAATTAATCGTAATTTACAATTAAGTCATAAACTTACCCATCTCTTACTAGTCCTTATATATGTTAGTTTTCTCTGTGAGTGTAAATAGAGAGATTGGTGAGTGTGAGCAGAAGATTGAACTTCTCACTTTATTTGGATGTTAATTTTCAGCAGCTAACAGCTGGTTTATATATAAGATGGGTCAGTTTTTACAAATTTTAGATACCCACTATTTGATTATATTCAAATGATGATGATGGTTGTGGTGGTGATTTTCCCACCATGCTTACATTGTAAAGATATTTTTTTTACAAGACAGTAGTACATCCACTCTTGTCCCCACTCACATACACAGATCAATGACCTGGCCAGTTCACTGTGGAAAAAAAAAAAAAAAAAATCCCTTCAGTACAAAAATCTAGACGGGCCCACCATTCACCACCCCCAACTCACCTCCATCATATTTTTTCCAAGAGTTTGCTATCTTTGTTCTTTGATTTTAATGGGTTTTTTTTCTAATTACTATCCCGTCATATTTATTTTTCAAATTCAATACGTTTTGCAACTTCTAAATTATTCCTGATCCCAATTATCTACCCAGAGCTCAATAGGTGATTCAACGGGTCATGTTTTTTCTAGTGTATATATATATATATATATATATATATATATATATATATATATATAAGGGGCTGGTTTAGCTCAGTCGGTAAAGTATCCACCTAAAAATTGCAAGGTTCCGAGTTCGATACCAGTCCCCACCATCTCAATGTAGGAGTAGCACAGCTTCGGTAATCTGAACTGTGCAGTTAAGTGGGGAGCCGCCCGTAGGTGTGGCGCTCCACTTCAGCAAAAATTAATCTTCCTGATCTAGTGTTAGTGAAAGGGAGATAGACTCCCTCACTATCCAACTGATACCAACAATAGGCCACTCCGCCAACTTTATTTTTATATATATATATATATATATATATACAATGATGCTGATAGCTTTTGATTTAGTGCATCCTGGGATGCACATATTTACTTTGAATGAGTCCCCGGCAAAAATTTATGGGTCCCAACTAAAGCCGACTAACTCCTACCTTGTAACCTAATCTGTGTAATTCCTTTCTAAGAATCTATTGAAATGTATTTACAGTTAGCTTGAAAATGGTGAGGGAAGAAAAAAGAAAACACTGGGACACATGGATATGATTTTACTGTGTCCTTTTAGATTTTTGTGTGTCAGGGACGCAGGACGCGTATTTATCAGTATCTCTGTATATATATATAAAAATATATGTGTGCATAATATTGTAAAAATTGAAAAAACACAAGTTTCATTAACAAATGATCAACAAAAGTAGCCACACACCAAAAGCAGAGACTCGCAGACTTTTGTTTTCATTAATATTTTATTTTTTCCTTAAGCCAACAAAAGCCCTGATGAAGGTTTGTTTAAACAGACTGAAACATTGCAGCATAGGCTTATCAAACATCATTCATTAATGAAACTTGTGTTTTTTTTCAATTTTTACAATATTACATATTGTCGGATTTACTTTCATTTTTTTCTTCATATATATATATATATATACATATATATATATAAATATATATATATATACATATATATATATATATAAATAAATAGAAATGACCATCTTACCATCCAACCATTGCTGTGGTTTTATATTGTAAAAACTATTCTTTTCATTCTGATGAAGTTTGTCCATTCTTCCTGCATCAACCAAATTTCCCATAAAAGGATCCCAGTTTTGAAAGGTAAATTTCTTGCCACCAAAAGAGTCTTGAACATCCTAAAAGATACAGAAAACTTATTAGAAACACAAGTAAATATTAACAATAATTAAAAAATTTAATAGAATTTTAAAAAGAATTACTGTGACATAAGCAGTAACGTAATATTGGTTATAGACAAAAAGAGACCAAATCTCCATTATTAATAGATAATGAAATAATAATAACAATATATTGGAATAAAGACGGATCACCCTATCAGCCAGGAACCAGACCTAGTGTGAAATTAACAAAAAAAAAGAAGAACATTCAGCTGGTAAAACTTTGCAGTTCAAAGCAGATCACAGGGTGAAGTTGAAGGAAAATGAAAAGACAGATAATACTGGACTGCCAGAGAATTGAAAAAACTGTGGAATATGAACAGGTGAAAAGTGAATACCAAATTGTAGTTGGTGCACTTTGGAACAGTCCCAATAAAACCTGCCAAAAAAGACTGGAGGCTCTGGAAATCATGAGGAGAATTGACACCATCCGACTACCACGCTGGCAATCGGCTAGAATACTCCGAAGAGCTGGAGACCTGAGACACTTGTTATCACTCAGACTTAGTGAAATACCATCAGCTAACACTGGGTGTGAAAAACTCAAAAAGGAGTGAAATCTATTAATAATGGAGATTCGCTTCCGGTTTTGTCTGTAAAAAATTATGTCACTGCTTACATCATTATACCCAAATCGTCATAACATAGAATAAATATACTCAAAAATAAATAAGACAGTCCTCCCCTTGTTTTTTAAAACAAGTGTTTATAATACATGACTGGTATTATAATAATCTAATATATAGTTTTATTTTAATACATATTTAAAAGTTTTACAATTTCACAAATTGTTTTTTTATTCTTTGATCCTTTAATGAATTTGTGATTTTAAGCTTTTTTTATTTTGTACTAGTAATATATATGAAAACAAAAACAAAAAGAATTCTATGAAAAACTTACTTGTAAATAAGGTACCCGCCCGGACTTTCAATTCCATATAATCTTTTTTTTCGCTCCGAGGTTTAAAAGCTTTTTGGTAGCAAGAGCAGGACCTGAAAAATAATTAGAAATTAATTGTTGCATGAAAACTACTTGGTTATATGCCCTTGAATTTCAGAAAATTTTGCCACAGTGCTAAATTGAAATTGACAATCAACATAAAAGCAATGCACATCTAATACGTCTGTGTACATGTATTGGGCAGGTAGCAAGAAAACTAAGCAGGTTGT
>CM042172.1:38899167-38929167 GCA_023376005.1 Doryteuthis pealeii
GGATCGATGGTAAGAGAATAAGAGCGCGAGGTAGCAGCGGGGTGGTAGTGGTGGGTCGGTGAGAAAATTGGAAAAGAAATGTAAATGAGAAAAATAAAAATAATTTTTGATAGTCTTTTTGTCTTTTATTCTTTTCAATAATGTAGTTTAATTGGTTATAATCTTAATAAAAGGCGTCAAAAAAATTATAGATTCTGATTATTGTGGTTCTGGTTCAAAATGAGATTTTCAATAGAGTTTTTTGACAGAAAGAAATTATTAAGAGATTCAATAATAAAGGTAAATGGTAAATTTATTAAATAAATATCTTTGTTGTAGAAGTGCGTAAAAAGTATGACATTTCTAAAGCTTAACATAAGCTGTTGTTCATTACCATAAGCAGAAATACCTAATTAATCAGAAAGTTTGTGAAATAAAACAACTGGTGCATTATTAGAAATTCAAGTCGTCATTGATAAACAACTTGAAAAATTCATTGAAATTTGATAATTTCCCTTGATTTTTAAACATTGCTGGCTTTAAAAGTATTTCCTGAAAACAAGAAGAATCTTAAAAGCAATGGAATAAAGACAAAAGATGTCTTCAGCATAAAATAAGCCAAACAAGGTGTTGACATGGGCCGTCAAAATCTAACGCAACCAAACTTCGTCACAATTTGAAACTATACCATGGTCGTTCGAGTTATTGAAGTATAAATCAATGAGACAACAAGTATCACATAACCAAAATATACATAAATTTTTTACTTACAAGTTAATAATTTTTTGGACGGCAGAAGTACCAATGAAGTACCCCAAATCATCAACTTTAATGAAAGGTTCAATATTATTTACTTGTCACGCGTAACGTTCGATTCCAAAGTTTTTTGTAACAAATGATTTTATATCAGAGAGTTTTAATGGAGGTGTTGAACTTGCAATAAATTAAATAAATAGATGGTGTGGTAGTGTTAATCAAAATTAAAATTCAATAGCCAAATCTTTTTTAAATAAATACTTTTAAATCAGAAAGTTTATAGTATTTTTCAACACTGCGGTTACAGAAAATTAAAAAAAGATGAAAGAACGTTTTTATGTTTAAAAAGAGTTTTTACTTAATCACAGAGAATGCAAATTATCTTTATTTAATAAATTCAGTTTTTAAGAAAAACATAATTTTGTATGTTATTAGATAAAAGGATGCCTGTTCAGAAATAGTAATCAGCTAAAATTGTAATTTGGTTTTGTTAGATACAATATAAGTTCAAAAAAGATCACTGTTCAACTTATTGTTAAAATATTTGAAGAGATTGGAAGTTACTGGATGATGAATTAAAATATGAACCTTTCATTAAGGTTGATGATTTGGGGTGCTTATTGGATCTGTTGGTCCAATTTTTTTTTTTTTTTTTCAAGACTTTTAGAAACTTATTTTTCTTCTTTTGTTTCAAGGATGTAATCGTTGGACCTTTACGTGTCCCTCATTGCCGCTACTGTTTCCATTCCTGGCATGACATTTGACAATTTCTCGTGACGCATCCACCTGGCGGGCCAATCTTCACCATGTCGGCATCGCCGTTCATCATGTGCGTCTGCTACCCTCCAGTCGACAAGGTGGAAACGGCACGCCGGATTCCACCCTTCTGTCGGTGTTGGGGCTGGAATTTCTGTCGGATCCTGGCTCAGCTATCAGTACGGACTCGCGGTCGAGGCTCCACCCATACCTTACGAAATTCATCTGCCAACCATCATGGATGTTGTCTCAGTATCGTCCGACTTATAGTGGGTGTCCCTCTTATGCTGCTTACAGGAGAGCTACTCCGTCCGATCGTCCGACGCATCACGAGCTACATGCTTAAGATGGACTTGTACGACCCCAATATTAAAAAGATGCGATATACGAACTAACTGATAGCTTTATTCCTTTTCTTTTCGTAGCTATCAACGTAACGTTTGGTATTCCTATGATTTTTAAATTGCTCTCCATAGATCGACCGGAATATTATACCGAACTTTTAAGTCCTGTTACCGGATAATTTCGGGCAGTCTACTGCCAAAATATTATATATCAACAACCCCCCACCCCGCAGAGCAACGTCTCAGTCCACAAACCTTCTTTTTTTTGTCGAGGAATTCTATAAAAGAGTTTTAGCCTGGGGAGAGAGAGATGTGGCACATAAAATGCTTGACCCCCTCACATACACCTTTTTTTTTCATTTTTTTTTTTTTTTTTTTTTTTTTTTCATGGAACAAATATTTTATAAGCATTTGATTCACTCTTTCTTGAAGGCAGTAAAAAAAAAAAAAAAAAAAAAAAAAATGTAAAAAAAATTTTTTTTTTTACTTTTAAAATCAAAATTATATTTTTTTCATTATTAGTTGGCAAAAAAAAATTAGAATTTTTGACACTTTTTGTTTTGATTGAAATATGTCTTTTCCTATTGTGATGATTATTTCAACTCGAGTATAAATTCACAGAGTTACTTCCCCTTTATTCAGTTCCAGATAATTATATCAATTTAATAAATCAGATGGCCTTTCACATTGAACTTAATATCTGCCATTGGTGGTCTTCAAGTAAATACTACTACTATACTAATAATAATAATCATTTCACTCGAGGATATGAAGTTATAATTGGGCATAGAATACTGTCCCCTTTTATTCATTCCAGATAATTATAATATAAGTTCAATAAATCAGATGGCCCTTTGATATTGAACTTAATTTCCGCCATTGGTGGTCTTCAAGTAAATACTACTGATAATAATTATTTCACTCAAGGATATGAAGTTATATTGAGCATAGAATACTTCCCCTTTATGCATTCCCAGCTAATTGGATGACCTTTAATATTGAATTTAACAGTCGCCATTGGTGGTCTTCATCTAAATACTACTACTATTACTAATACTACTACTAATTATTTCACTTGAGGATTTGAATAAACATTGAGTGTAGAATAAGTAAAGTAAAGTCGTTGGGGCGGCCTAAAGTCGGTATCAGCCAGTCAGCGAGGGAGTCTATCCCCTTTTCAGTAGCGCTAGAGTGTAGAATACTTCGCCTTTATTCATTCCAGATAATTATACCTTCAAGTAAACACAATTATTACTAATCATTCCACTTGAGGATATAAATTTATATTGAGCATAGAGTACTTCCCCTTTTATCATTCCAGATAATTAAAATATAAATTCAATAAATAGGATGTCCTTTGGCATTGAACTTAATATCCGCCATACTACTACTAATAATTATTTCACTTCAGGATATAAGTTTACATCGAACATAGAATACTTCCCCTTTATTCATTTATAGATGATTGAAATATAAATTCATTAAATGGGATTGCCTTTGACATTGAACTTAATAGCTACCAATGGTGGCCTTTAGGTAAATACTATTATTTCTACTGCTACTACTAAGTTTCCCCTATTGTAGTAGCAATTTTCATTTTGTTTTATAGCTAGATTTTATATTAAGTTTGTAGATGATGATCTTTTGGTTTTAAAGTTGCAAAATCTCATTTTGACTTGAGGAAAACTATAGCCAAAAAATAAATATGGATGGATAGAAAGTATAAATTAAGGCAAACAACCGGTCCAATATTAAAGCCCAAAATATACATGACATGTTAAAAGGCAAAAGGTTTTCTTTTACATTGACTTTGGCTGGACAATTTTTTATGAATTAAAATTTTTGATTAGACATTTTATTTGCTTTAACAATAACAAATAAATAGTTATATTCATATATATAAGCAATGTGTTTGCCATATGTACGTATGTGTGTGTGTGTGTGTGTGTGTGTGTGTATATATATATATATATAAACTGCAATGTATTTGCTGTATGTATGTGTATATATATATATATATATATACGGCAAACAAATTACATTATATATATATATATATATATATATATATATATATAAAATGCAATGTGTTTGCCGTATGTATGTGTGGGTGTGTATATATATATATATATAATGCAATTTTTTATATATATATGTGTGTGTGTATATATATATATATATAATAATGCAATTGGTTTGCCATATATATATATATATATATACACACACACACACACACCATATAAAAATGCAATGTATTTTGATATATATATATATAATATATATATATATATATATAATGCAATGTGCATCCATTTATATATAATCTAAAATTAATGGATGTTTACTTACCCCTTTGTGATTACCTTACAACTGTCAGTATCATGTATTTGACAAATGTTTTTTTTTTCTTAATATATACGTAAAACGGACAGTTATTGGGCTGCCACATTTATTTTACAGGCCTGTATCGAGCACTTTTTTTCGATTTTTGAAAAAACTTTTTTTTAAAACGACTCATTTGATCAAAAAGATTATATAAATATACATTTATATATATATATATATAAATATATATAAATATAAATATATATACATATACACACACACACACTCTTTTAAGAACTTTCTAAAAAAAAATTATCTCCTGAGAATGACCTAAGGTCAAAACTAGTTGAGAAGAATTAACAAAATAAATAACTACAAAAATATTTGCATTTGTTTTATCACTTATTTATTTCTCATGTATGTGTGTATATATATATATATATATATATGGGAGAATATGTGCTTTTAATTTTAGTCAGACCTAATTTTTTGAAAGTTAATTCATTTATGGTTAATTAGGCAGGATTTAACCATAAATGAATTAACTTTCAAAAAATTAGGTCTGACTAAAAATTAAAAACACATATTCTCCAAATACACTGTCGGCTGAAATATAGCTAAAGTTGTTTACATTTGCATATATTATATATATATATATATATATATATATATATATATATATACATATACATACACACACTCTCTCTCTCTCTCTCTCTCTATGCAAATAAGTCAACGCTTAAACATTTTGGTTTATTTTAAACCTTCCTCGGGACTGATTATGGGATGAAGAAAATTAATGGATGTTTTATAAATGACAGGAGTTATATTTATAAAACATCCATTAATTTTCTTCATCCCATAATCAGTCCTGAGGAAGGTTTAAAATAAACCGAAGCGTTGACTTATTTGCATAAATAAATTCATCTTATTTTGGAACACTTTGTTTTTCAAATTTCTTCTTACATATATATATATATATATATATATATATATATATATATGTGTGTGTGTAAGATTTTTGGATGTTTGTTTTTTAGAAGCATTGTTGGATAAAGTATATATTATGATTTATATTTTTTGCTTGAAGGCAATTACAATGCGTATATCGCATAAAATTAGATAATTATAGAAAATAATCTTGACAAGTGAATCCCGGCAAAGGATCGCTCGGTGTAAGAACATCGTACAGACTGTTTCGACTTTATTAAGTCTCATCAGCGATGTATACTAACGATTTCCCTCCGACAGAAATCAAAACGCGGACCTCAGCAGGCATAGTCAGAGACCATACTGACTCGGCCACGATACACACCGAACAATCCCTGCGAAATTAACCGTTAGTATACATCGCTGATGAGATTTAATAAAGTCAAAACAGTCTGTACGATGTTCTACACATCGAGCGATCCTTTGCTGGGATTCACTTGTCAAGATTATTTTCTATAATTATCGAATTTTATGCAATATATACGCATTGTAATTGCCTTCAAGCAAAAATATAAATAATAATATATATATATATATATATATATATACACATATGGCTTGGTGAGTCATCTGAGAAAACACAAGGATACTGTGTCAAATGCTAATAGTATAGCACTCAACTATGAAAAAAAAAAAAAAGAACAGGAAATGGTCTTACTCGAGTACAAGTTGACAGCCAACATATCTATATCCAGATGAAACTATGAAAATAAAACAAGTAAGGACATTAAATATCTTCGGTTCTAGTTTATTGTGCAAAGATTATGAAGATTTGATTTTTATTCGAAGATTTTTAAAAATTAAGATATACATAGAAATAGCATTGAAATTCTACTTAAAAATATCCAGCATTTATAAATCTCAAAAGTAAACAAATCAATACACCTGGCCATCTCACTCAATCACAATATTGAGATCAAGTATGCTTCTATTTCAAGTAACATATAATCAAATAATAATGAAATTTATTGTGTATAGTGCTCAGGTGCACCACAACTCATCAAAGTCTCATGTCTAGTACACAGAATAATGTATTAGTGTCAGGAACATGAACAGTGTACAGTAACAATATACATGTATATGTGCACATGTGTGTGGATGGGAGTATCAGGTATAGTGTTGGCGGACTACAGGAAACATGGAGGCTTTGAAAGATGCAGTGTTTCAGCAGCCCCCAACGGACGCAGGCAGCTTATTCCATGCCTTGGCAACTCTGATCGTGAAAAAATGTTTTAAAAGTCATGTGAGCTGTACTGTTTTCTGACTTTGTAGGCATGCCCATATGTGATAGAAACATGGAAATCAAAAAGATGCTCAAGGTTGCTGTTGTTAAGATGATTAATATGCTTATGCGTTGTAGCAAGGTAACGTCCGCTCTTTTCAATAATTCCTGTTTACTCAGCCACCCAATGATGATCAACCAATATAGGAACAATAAAAACAGAAAGGACAGACAAAACTATTAGTGAAACAGACATTTACCAGGTCAGTTGCCAGACGCAGGAGTTTCAACAAATCCATAAAGATATTTCAAATGTGAAATTAAAGGTATTAAGATTCATCATTTCAATGTCTGCACTTTCTATGGCCTATTTTTCCGAGATTAAAATTAATGCCCTAAAAACTTCATACATATATGAGGCACTCATGGTGTAATGGTTATTATCATAAGACATGGACTCTGCTATTCAAGTTCAAATCCTGAACAATTATTTTTAGCATTTCACATCACACTTGGGAAAGGTATGAGTCCAGCTATGGGTAAATAGTTGGGCAGACTGGGCTCCTTAACCTTGCTATGCTAACCAGTCTATAAGGAAAACAATCAGGCATTCTGCTAGGTGTATGGTATCTGGCAACTAGCCTACATGATCCAGGGTTTTTGTTTTCTGTTATAAAAGGGATTTATAAATGCAAACTAGTTAATTCACCCCCCCTCTGCAGACCGCTATGCTTTTATTCACCCTGCTAATATTTTATTCACTCTCCCCAGGGCTCTGTAGGGACCACTTTGCTAGGTGGATGATATCTTACAACTAATCTAGATGACCCAGCTATTTTTATTCTCCTGTAATAAAGGAATTTATAAATGAAAACTAGTAAATTCACCCCCTCCTCTATGGGACCCCTTATGCTTTTATTCACCAAGCAAAAAAAATTATTCACCCCCTTGGGGTCTATATAGAACACTCTGGAAAGCCCTGCTTTCAACAAAGATGTCTGACCTTAAAAAGGGTCTATATGGATTACTTTGGGGAGCCTTGGTTTCAACAAAGATATCTGACTGTAAAAGGGGTCTATATGGACCACTCAAGGAAGTCCTATTTTCAAAAAAGATATCGGTCTGTTAAAATGATCTATATGAATTTGCTGGGAAGCTATGCTTTTAACAAATACGTCCGACTGTAAAAGGGGTCTATATGGACCATTTTGGGAAGCCCTGCTTTCAAAAATATGTCTGATTGTAAAAGGGGTCTATATGGACCACTCAAGGAAGTCCTATTTTCAAAAAAAAGATATCTGTTTGTTAAAAGGGTCTATATGAATTACTTTGGGGTGCCCTGGTTTCAACAAAGACGTCTGACCATAAAAAGGGTCTATATGGACCACTCTGGGAAGCCCTGCTTTCAACAAAGATGTCTGACCATAAAGAAGGTCTATATGGACCACTCTGGGAAGCCCTGCTTTCAATAAAGATGTCTGACTGTAAAAAGGGTCTATATGGACTGCTTTCAACAAAGATGTTTAACCATAAATACATAAAACCATGTATTCTGTAACCTTTTTAACTATCAATTGTTAACACCTTGGTATATTATTATTATTATTAACCACTCTTTACCCATGATTGTAAACAAATGTAAATTAAATAAATTGTAATATTCTATGCAAGAACAGAAAATTATTATTTGTGATTATTTGGTTAAAGAAAAAATTAAAAAATACATTCTTTTTTTTTTTTTTTTTTTTTTTTTAATCAAAAAAATCCCCCCAAAAAGAGTTGATAAATAGAAATGCTTCAAGCATGCACAAGTTTTAATATTTATATTTGTTTTGAAAGGACCTATTTAGATGAGATGTTGCTACCAAGGTAGGTACTGACCCAACCCATTTGCCATGGGTAGGATGTGACCAAAGGTTGCTAATATGGAGGCATCCAGTGAGTATCAGACTTGCTATTCAGTAGTAATGGATCAGCGATACTAGCTTGTTAACCATTGCATCATGATGGAATGCCCAGATATTTTGTAGATGAGATATTGCTACCAAGGTATGTGAACTGGTCTACTAATTACAGAGTGTCAGTCTGTTACAATCTTATGGGCCATCCTTTAGCCTTTAAGCAAGAGTGCTTGTCCAGCGGAAATCCTTGATAAAGTATCTTTTGGTGCTCCTTAGTATTATAAGTTCCTTTGTCAATGATTGCAAATTAACTATGGCAAGTATCAGTGTTTAAGTAGTGAATCAGCCACACATTATAACTGTTGATTGGCGCAGGAATGAACCACATGATCTTGCCCAGTCTCTTCAGGTATTTTCTTCCTACCATCGTTATGTATTTTATAGCTGGGTAGTGCCCATTTTCAATACAGCGGGTGTGCTACACACCAGCCTTCACCCCCTATGTAACACCGGAACTTAATAGGCAGAGCTTGTGTTTATTTTTATGCCTACATCTTCAAAACATGTGTGGTCATTGAAAGAAAAGCACAAAGGTGAGCCAGAAGTGAAATGGAAGATTATTAAGAAAGCACCATTACACAAAGGGAATGAAAACCAGTGCATATTGTGCCCGCAAGAAAAATGAAACTTAAATTGGTAGTTTTTAAACTATTCGGTTTTAATCGTCTCTCTCTCTCTCTCTCTCTATATATATATATATATATATATATATATATATAGAGAGAGAGAGAGAGAGAGAGAGATAGATAAGTCATCCACAAACACTATGTTTCGACATTTCACATCTCATCAGTGTGGCTAGACACAGCAACTACCTCCAACCCGGAGCAAAACCCGACTGATTTTTCATCAGCCTGATCTGTTAAGGAGCAGTGTTTTAACTGTTTTAAATACATACATCCGTGTATATATTTTACATTCACCAGAGAAATATGTAAACAGATGATCATTGCTTTATGCTGACAGTGAAACTTAATTAAAATCGCTCATAGAGAGCTCTACCATGTTTTGGAAGCATATGTGTAATTATGCGTGTCAATTATGTAACCTACTCTCACTACAGAATATGCATATAGTAAATTATGTTAAAAACATGACCCTGAGTAATATTGATGTTATAGAGTCACCACTTATGATTTTTATTTTCATCTTTAAACTGAAACAATTAGACAAAATGTTAAAATACAAAATAGATTAATAAACACTCATCATACACTTACCTGCAAGGTAAATTTCAAAACTGCACAATAAAAATGGTCAAATTTCAAAAGGGAACCTGGAATCTTTCAAAGTATGTTGTAGATTTCAAAAGAATTCTCAATAATTTTTAACGATTTTTTTCTTCTTTTTTTCCATCTTTTTTCCTTTCTTTTCCAATGCATTGTTATTTCAGTTAAATTATTTCACAAAAAAAAAAAATAAAAAAATAATTCTGTAAATAAGAAATTGCGACATTTTACAGTTACCATTTAAGTGAGTTTTACTATAACTGCCTCCCACAGACTCCTTTGAGGAACATAGGGTTGCAGACTCCTTTGAGGAATATAGGGTTGCAGTTGGGTTGGGGGCTTGCCATAAGGGCAATAGGGTCAAGACAATCATAAATGCTAGGGCTTGATGTGACCAGCCAATTGAGTGGGCCTCTCGAGCCGCCCATCTAGCCTAAGTAAGGATCAACTAGGTGTTGTACGTCATGGATTGCTCAGCCACCAAGATTCCATCCTTAAGCATCACAGGTCGCCACCAACGACCAACAGGTAGCCCCATTGGGGGATTTTACCCCTCTGCAAAGGTGTAGTCAATATATACTTCTGGTCCAGCTGACAGGATAATAATTTATTTGGGGCTGAATGGAAATGAAATTTGGTTATAAGGCAGGTGGGCACATCAAATAAAAAGTTTGAGAAAACCTGATTTAAGCAAAGAATGTAAGAAAACAACATAAAACTTATTATACAGAAATAAGATAAGGAAAAATGATGCAGTTTAACTGGTTTTTTTTAGGGTATTACCCCTCTGCAGAGATACAGTCAATATATTCTAAGCCCCCACCCCTTGTATAGCGTACTTGTTACTTAAAAAGAAGTTTTGCATAAATAATAGAAAAGCAGAATTTCATTTATTTTTCTCTACAAAAAAAAAAAAAAAGAAAGGAAAGTTTTTCAGGCACAAAATTTTGCAATGGAAGGGAGATAACTTAAATAGTAAACAAGGGAGATAACCCATTGTGATCATTATGTCTTACCAGGAATATTTTAGTATTAAAATAAAAACATTAAATATTTTTTTAAAAGTGAAAAGGGACATTTTTTCAATTTAAATTTTCATTTGAATACTCTTGCTTGTATTTCCTTTAATTTCATGTATATTAATAAATTGATAATAGAATTAATTTTTATGTTATTTTGCATTAACTGTATGAGTATTAATAAATTGGTAGAAAAAAAATCATTAATTTCATGCGAATTAATTAATTCGAAATAATTTTTAAAAGATTTTTCATTAACTTTATGTGTTTAAATAAATTTGTAGATATAATTCTCGGTTATTTCCTATAAGTCTAACATGATCAAAGGGGAACCACTCTTGACTGATAAATTATTTATCTATTGATCTACTAGGAAAAAAGAAGACGGGGTTAGGGTTAGGGTTTAGGGTTAATTTAATGGGAAAATGAATAATTTATCAGTCACGAGTGGTTCCCCTTTGATCATTTTAGACTTATAGGAAATAACCTAATTCTCATTAACTTCATGTATTAATAAATTGGTAGAAATAATTATCATTAATTTCCTGTGTATTAATGAATATTACTATCTCCAAATCAGCACTTGAGTAGCACAGCTTGGTTCTGTGTGATGAAGTGGGGAGCTGATAATAGGTGTGGTGCTGCACATCAGATGCTAAAACAATCCCCCTGATCTAGCGCTAATGAAAAGGGAATAGACTTCCTCACGGTCTTACTGTTACATAATTATTAGTATCCTAACACTTATTTACAGTAGTGTAGAAACCAAAATGGCTGTTATAAGTTGCAGCCAGCGGCCTTGAAGGATTGAGTGACACGACTTGACCACATCCTGATCCCTCCGGTGGATACCATGAGAATCGGTGGAGAAGACCCTCTTCCCGTTTAGATTAGAAAGAGAGTTTAGTCAGTATCAGCCAAACCACGAAGATGGTAAGTCGTGTTAAGCGCACGGTCGACTTAATCTGTGCAGGTAGTCTGGTGGGGATTTCGGAATAAAATATGATCTAAAGTTTTGGGTTATTATCTAAAAACTACCAATGACACAGGGCTTCTGATAAAGAGAAATCCCTAATGGAAGACCAGACACGAAGTCCCCAAGATGAAGTCCCCAAGACGAAGTCCAGACGCTAGAAGAAGAAGAACGTAAAATACCAAAGATGAGCAGAAGAATAATAGAAGTAAAAAGAGTATACAACATTACTGATACCAACAATAGGCCACTTCGTCCACTTTTCTTTTTTTTTTTACTAAATTGATAGAAATATCATATATGTTAGGTTTTTTTCCTCATTTCTTCTTTTTAATGAGATAAGTTTTTTATTATTTGGAATTTTCAAACTATTGTCCTCATCTTTATTGTTATATACACAATGTTTCGGCTGATGTGCCCTCCAGTCTTCTTCAGGAGTCCAGTTGGACACATGACATAACAGATATAGGGGTTGAGTTAATACAGTTCTAACTAACAATCATTTGTAGGCTGCATTTTCAATCCTGACCAAGGGCGATAATAATATAGAACACTTAACATAGCTTAACACTTGTACTTGATCATGGTTAACAGAATGTGAACAGTCTACCCCGTGGATTGATTAACGAGTTCGGTTCGAAGTTCTATGAAGGCTCCTGAGTTTGACAAGGAACACCTGAAGAAGGCTGGAGGGAACATCTATCAAAACATTGTGTATATAACAATATCTATATTGTTATATACACAATGTTTTGATAGATGAGGACAACAGTCCAAAAAATACAAATAATACAAATTATCAAGCCTCCTCTTAAATAATTCAGACAAAAATTCATATTAAAAAACTCAGCTAAGTAACATGTAAAATTCATATTAAAAAACTAAGCTAAGTAACATGTAAAATTCATATTAAAAAACTAAGCTAAGTAACATGTAAAATTCATATTAAAAAACTAAGCTATGTAACATGTAAAATTCATATTAAAAAACTAAGCTGTAACATGTTTTAGTCTATGCAAGAAAGTTTTGGTTTTGCAGTCCTGAGTATCAAGTTGCAGCTCTGTGTCATAGACTCTAATAACAAATAAAAATACTTTTAAATTTAAAAAAAAACAAACATTTATTTTCATCAAATATTACAGTTCAATAAAAAAAAGTTTGCAGCTCCTAAAAGAAAAAATTCTATTGAGATAAGAAAATCATCCATAAAGTATTTTGATTTTCGAAGTGTATCCAAATGATACGGATGTGGGCCAACACAGTAAATATCTAAACCATATAAATCCTCCTGTACCATACTCGGTGAAAAATAAAAGCAAATATTGTTGGGTTAAAAAAAAAATTCACAGCTCCTAAAAGAAAAATTCTATTGGCATAAGAAAATCATACATATATTTTTTTTTTTTTCAAGATGTATCTAAATGATACTGATGTGGGGCCAAAAAAAAGAAAGGTCATTTTTCTAATTTTATAACTATCAAGGGAGATAACTCTTACCAAACAAAAAATATTGACTCTCAAGTAAAAGGTTAAAAAAAGGCAACATCAGAAAGGACACGAGTATGAAGATTGGTTGGTTGATTTGTTTAACAGCATATCAACTCTTTCCGGGCCATTTAATGCCGTATCAAGTCATTTTGATATTAGGTTGCTTACAGTACCTGCTGTTGCTTAAATGGTCACCCATCTAAGTATTGAACATGCTCATCGCTGCTTAACTTTTAATGCCGAACCAAGTAATTTTGATTATCAAGTTGCTTACACTACCTGCTGTTGCTTAAATGGTCACCCATCTAAGTATTGAACATGCTCATCGCTGCTTAACTTTTAATGCCGAACCAAGTAATTTTGATTATCAAGTTGCTTACACTACCTGCTGTTGCTTAAATGGTCACCCATCTAAGTATTGAACATGCTCATCGCTGCTTAACTTTTAATGCCGAACCAAATTTTGATTATCAAGTTGCTTACACTACCTGCTGTTGCTTAAATGGTCACCCATCTAAGTATTGAACATGCTCATCGCTGCTTAACTTTTAATGCCGAACCAAGTAATTTTGATTATCAAGTTGCTTACACTACCTGCTGTTGCTTAAATGGTCACCCATCAAAGTATTGAACATGCTCATTGCTGCTTAACTTTTAATGCTGAACCAAGTGACTTTGATATTAGGTTGCTTACAGTACCTGCTATTGCTTAAATGGTCACCCATCTAAGTATTGAACAAGTTCATCGTTGCTTAACTTAAGACGTAAACAAGATGGCTGCATGACACACCGCATATGTGGACAGTAAATGTCTAAACCATATAAATCCTCCTGTACCATAGTCGGTGAGAAATAAAAAAACAAATATTGAGAACAATTTTTATTATTCAGACTGTTGTCCTCATCTTTATTGTGGTATGTATAAATACAATGTTCAGACTGCTGTAACCTTAGGCCTTGTTTAGGTGTTACCAGTTGACCATAGACTAAAGTCATCATGAGACAATAACCCTGAGTTCAAGCGTAGTTTTGGAGCTTTAATATCAATATAATGAAGAAGGCCCAAGGATAAAGCAGCAAGAACATTGTGTTTATACATACCATAATAAAGATGAGGACAACAGTCCGAAAAATCTAAATTATTCACATCAAGCCTCATCTAAAAAATGCAAACAAAATATTGTTGAGTTAAAAATATTTCATATTATTTGTTGATCCTAACCTTTTGCGTTATAACAATAACATATCAAAGTTTGATACTTTAATCAAGTTAATAATGTAGATAATAATAAATGATAATTTAGTTATTCTAATCAAGTTAATAATGTAGACAATAATAATTTAGATATTTTAATATAGTTAATAATGTAGATTTTTAAATCAAGTTAATAATGTAGATAATAATAGTTAATAATGTAGTAGATTTTTAACTGTAAATAGCAAGTCTCTGAAATTAGTTGATCAGTCTTGGTAGCAATATCTCATCTACTGAAAGCGATGTCAACATATACATAGGTAAAGCTTTGACTACTTTTGGAAGCTTATCAACCACATAGAAATCTGATATTTTCCAATATTCCAATTGAATACAAATAATTTTTTAAATAGATCTACTTATCCCATAGATAGTACCCTAACAGGTACTACCATTTGCAGGATAGAGTGGACCTGGGAGTAATGGTCATGAAGTGATGCTCCACACTTTTAAGAGCTCCAAAATAGATCAACAAGATTCCCACTGTCCCATGTGAAACCTTTGGTAAAATTCTTTAAATTTTGTATCATTTGGATTGTTTGGACTATTGTCCTCATCTTTATTGTTATATACACAACGTTTTGGCCAATGTATTCGCCGGCCTTCTCCAGGTGTTTCTTGTTGAACAAGGAACCTTCTTGTTGTAATTGAACCTGAGAATAATGGTAATAAAGTGATGCTCCACCTTTTCAAGAGCTCCAAAATGGATCAATGAGATTCCCACTGTCCCTTGTGAAACCTTTGGTAATATTCTTTAAATTTTGTGGTTCCAAATATTGTTTTTTTGTTTTTTGTTTTTTGTAGATTTTTTATTATCCTGCCATAGAATTTGAATGAAAGTCTTTTGTTGAAGAAACTAAGAAGATCAAGTGGAATCGGGCGATAAATGGTCGGTTTGGTCAGCTTGATCGATATTCTTACCGGTTCGATTGTCAATATCTTGTGACTGGGAAGACAAGATGGCATCTAAACTTGATCCACTAAATTCTGGCATATGTCTTAGCGCCTGGAAGAAAAAAAAAAGAAAAAGAAAAAGAAAAAAAAGATAAGTGTTAAAATCATAATGTATATCATAATGTATATCTACGGTGCTTTGTATTTGATTGGGATGAGATCAACAACCGTCCAGTATATAAAAAAAAGATTTTCCCCATCATGTCTTTTTAGCGGTTAAGAAAAGGTGGTTGCACCAGAGTTAGATCGCCTCTGGTGGGGTCTGCAATGCGAGGGATGTATGATGTTGTAAGACCCGAAACATTCCAATGAACTTTGCATAAAAACATCACTGAAGACAACCAACCGGCGCCCAAAAAGAAATGAGCCTCTGGTGGGGTCTGCAATGCGAGGGATGTATGATGTTGTAAGACCCGAAACATTCCAATGAACTTTGCATAAAAACATCACTGAAGACAACCAACACGACAACCACCGGCGCCAAAAGAAATGAGCCTCTGGTGGGGTCTGCAATGCGAGGGATGTATGATGTTGTAAGACCCGAAACATTCCAATGAACTTTGCATAAAAACATCACTGAAGACAACCACCGGCGCCCAAAAAGAAATGAGCCTCTGGTGGGGTCTGCAATGCGAGGGATGTATGATGTTGTAAGACCCGAAACATTCCAATGAACTTTGCATAAAAACATCACTGAAGACAACCACCGGCGCCCAAAAAGAAATGAGCATATGTTTAAAGTATAATAAAATATCTATAATAAAATCATAATGTATATCTATAATAATATAATTAATTAATAAATATAATATAATTAATATAATAAAGTTGGTTAGGTTTTACAACATGTCAACCCATTGGGTTATAAGATGTAAAGTTCTTATATTAAAGTTGGGAGGCCTAGAGTAACTTTCCAACGTTGGTACATACAAGTACAAGAAAATATTCCGACAAAGTTATAAAATAATAAATTTTATTCCGCATTATTCGGACTATTGTTCTCATTTTTATCGTTATAACTATTCATTAACAACATTTTCAAATTATTTTCAAAATCATATTATTTCAAAAACAACATGTACAAGAAAATATTCCGACAAAGTTATAAATAATAAATTTTATTCCGCATTATTCGGACTATTGTTCTCATTTTTATCGTTATAACTATTCATTAACAACATTTTCAAATTATTTTCAAAATCATATTATTTTCAAAAACAACATGTACAAGAAAATATTCCGACAAAGTTATAAAATAATAAATTTTATTCCGCATTATTCGGACTATTGTTCTCATTTTTATCGTTATAACTATTCATTAACAACATTTTCAAATTATTTTCAAAAATCATATTATTTCAAAACAACATGTACAAGAAAATATTCCGACAAAGTTATAAAATAATAAATTTTATTCCGCATTATTCGGACTATTGTTCTCATTTTTATCGTTATAACTATTCATTAACAACATTTTCAAATTATTTTCAAAATCATATTATTTTTCAAAAACAACATGTACAAGAAAATATTCCGACAAAGTTATAAAATAATAAATTTTATTCCGCATTATTCGGACTATTGTTCTCATTTTTATCGTTATAACTATTCATTAACAACATTTTCAAATTATTTTCAAAATCATATTATTTTCAAAAACAACATGTACAAGAAAATATTCCGACAAAGTTATAAAATAATAAATTTTATTCCGCATTATTCGGACTATTGTTCTCATTTTTATCGTTATAACTATTCATTAACAACATTTTCAAATTATTTTCAAAAATCATATTATTTTCAAAAACAACATGTACAAGAAAATATTCCGACAAAGTTATAAAATAATAAACTTTATTCCGCATTATTCGGACTATTGTTCTCATTTTTATCGTTATCTGTACAACGTTTCGGACGATATGCCCTCCGGTCTTCTTCGGGTATTTCTTGTCGGACTTGGGAACCTTCTTTTCAAACTTGGGAACTTTCTTGTCGTAGTGGGCAACCTTCTTGTTGTACTCGGGAGCCATCACGCAACTTTGAACCTAACCCTTTATTCAATCCACAGGGGTATCCTGTTCTCATTCCTCTAACCATAGCTGGGGTAGGAGTTGTGTTAATTATTTTTCTATGTTACTGCCGCCACTCAGGATTGAACCCGGAATTCAGAAATAACTGTCACTTAGAACTGTCTTAACCTAACTACCTTATCCACTAGGCCATGTGTCCAACGTTGTACAGATAACAATAAAGATGAGGACAATAGTCCGAATAATGCAGATAATACTAATCATCAAGCCTCATCTCAAACATTCAGAGAAATAAATTTTATTCCATTAGCAACGTAGAAATACATTCAAGGCAAATATATAACATGCATAAAGAAAGTAGGTGTAGGACTTGTGTCATAAGGAATGTCACTTACTGGTAGCTGGTTGGGGGGTAAATCCCCCCACTCAATGGATATAGACAACACGCATTTATGCCATGTGTATTCGTTGCTGGCCCAAGAGAAAAGAGAAAGAATTCAGAATTCCCGATTTGCAGGCTAAATACTAACACCACCTATCGGCGAACAACCGTAGCAAGGGAAGATAACCCATTTGGACTTATGTCCACCCAGAATTACCATTTTACTGACCCAACAGAGTCCTTTTATGTCGAAGATATTTTATTAATTCTTGATGAGTCCTCAATTTGTTTTAAACACATTTTTTTCTATTTGATCCATAGATGGGACCCTAACAGGTACTACCACTCTGGGTCAGAGTGGACCTGGGAGTAATGGTGATGAAGGAGTAATCCACATTTCTTCCTTTGTTGTCTTTTTTTTTCTCTCTCTCTCTCTTCTTCTGTTCGTTCGTCAATTTGTGTTATATACCCCTTACTGTTGGGTATATAATAGTGAGAGAGAGAGAGAGACAAAGTGAAGGGGATGATAGATGAAGGATTCTTACTTGTCTTCTCTGTCTACTGGTTCCTGTTGCTAATTCGTCAGCCATCTCATTAGGGTTGATTCTGTGGGCTGTTTTCTTTGGGTTGATTTCTTTGGACTGGATGTCTGTGCATTCTTATTTTAATTAATCAACAAAACTTTGTTGTTTTTCTTTAAGTCTTTTATTGAACAACCTCAGTTCAGGAGTCAACTGCGTGACAAGGAGCGACATCTTGATTTTCTGAATTTCTGGTCGCAACTAAACTAAAAACTGTCTCATGTCCTACTAGCATACTTTTCGAGGTGTCAAATAAAAGGTTATTACCTGCCAATAACGCTAACCGTAATGGCAGGTAATTTTTAACTCAACCTTCATTATTTTGAATCTAACAAACTCTGATTCAAAATTTATCTAACTACAGTAAGTACATAATTCATAAGCTACCTATGAATTATGGTCCCCTAATATATACAACCACATGTCACATAAACAGGCAGATTTCTAACAGGCGGATTTGTTTTATAGTCAATTTATGTCCGTTTTGTCTGAAAAATGTTAAAACTGTTTTAAAATACTCAAACTGGTCGTTTATTGTTTTTTCTTCAGAAATGTAATAATAATATATATTTACCAACCCCTCTGCATGAGCAGGATGCAACACAAGGCCAATTTCTTAAGCGGAGTTTAACAGGTTTGAATTAAGAGTTTTCCTTCTCCTAGACTGGTTACCTAGCCATGGTTAAAGAACCAAGTCTGCCCTGCTATTTACCCATAGCTGGAGGGAGAATTGGATTCATACCTTTCCCAAGGGTATGTGAAATGCCAACATGAAATGCCAACATCTTCGTCCAGGAATTGAACTCGGGTCGACGAGTCCTTTTCCTACGACTCTAACCATTACACCACACACCTCCATTATGTAAAATGTAATAATAATAAAAGATAGTAGCAGACCATGCACAGGGCAAAAATACTTTTTTGAGGTTGGTAAAATTCTCTTCACATATTAATATCCTTATAGTTATTATCCAGTGTTTTACTTACTTGGTAAATGTCCAGATATTTCTGTGGAGAAATATCGCCTGTTATGTTTAACATATTACAACCCATCCGGATCATCTCTAATCCGCAACCAGGAACCCAACTTCTGCAAGAAATAAATATTCATCAATAAAAAATACTTAAAGACAATTTTTATTTTATTTTTTTTATTTATGCGGGTCATTCAATGACAAAGGAGTAAGACACCTACAACGAGTACCCTGGATATGATATTAAACCAAACTACAAAATCACTAACTGTACTTGGTATTGTTACATATTTTCTTAATAATAAAAATATGAAATAAAAAATTTTAAAAAATGAAAAAATAAGATAAAAATAAAAATGATAATTATTTTTTATCATCATCAGTAAAGCAGTAACTATTCAAATGAATAATAATTAACAAATAATAATAATAATAATAATAATAATAATAATAAAGATGTCTGACCGTAAAAAGGGGTCTATATGGACCACCTTGGGAAGCCCTGCTTTCAACAAAGATATCTGACCGTAAAAGGGGTCTATATGGACCAATTTGGGAAGCCCTGCTTTCAACAAAGATGACTGACCGTATAAGGGGTCTATATGGACCACCTTGGGAAGCCCTGCTTTCAACAAAGATATCTGACTGTAAAAGGGGTCTATATGGACCACCTTGGGAAGCCTTGCTTTCAACAAAGATATCTGACCATAAAAGGGGTCTATATGGACCACCTTGGGAAGCCCTGCTTTTAAAGATATCTGACCATAAATACATAAAACGATGTATTCTGTAACTCTTTTTAACTATCAACTGTTAACACCCTGATATTATTATTATTATTATTAACCCCCCCCCCTTACCCATAATTGTAAACAAATATAAATTAAATAAATTGTAATATTCAACACAAGAACTTTGTTTTATTTATGAGGGTCATTCAAATAACCAAGAAACTGCACCTATATGATACAACATTTCTGTCTCTGATGATGTATAGAAATTGGGAGTAAAATATGAAAATGAATCCAACAATACAGAAAAATTAGAAAAACAAATATCTAAAAAAAAAACATTATTTTATTCATTTTTATTTCATCTATTTAAATTTTATTTAGGTATTTTTTATTTTATTTATTTTATTAACCTTGAAATGATTTAAAAAATCCTTAATAGTACCCAAAATTCAGTGCAAGTGCAGGTCCTAATGATGTAGAGAAGCTGCCTCATATATATATATATATATATATATATATATATATATATAAAGTAAAATGGATATGAATCCGACATTATGTGTAGAAAGTTTGTAGAAACAACAAGATGTTAATAGTTTTGCTGACAGAAATCTGTTTCGACCATATAAACGAATTTGTCAACATTACAGATTCCTGAAACTTTCCATCTTCATCAATTATACTGTTGGACTTATTATATTTTTAAAACTTGCTTTTGTAGCTGGAACATATTCTTGAACATTTTGATATTTGTATACACTTTTTACTTCAAACTCTTTTGAACTTTTTTAATGATAAAAATGCTTCTAATTTTTAAAAATAAAATTTATTTTATTTTTAACATAGAATACGCATTTTTAAATTTTTTTTGAAAATTCCGGCCCTGTCATGATTAACGATCTAACTATATCGTCTTTCCTATTATACATAGTTGCTTTGATAAAGACCGCTTTATATGGTCGAAACAGATTTCTGTTAGCAAAACTATTAACATCTTGTTTTTTTTCTACAAACTTATATATATATATATATATATAGTAAATAGTTTTTTGAAAAAACATGAAAATATGTCAAAGCCAACGCTAAAGTGTTTCGGTTTTAATTAAACCATCATCAAGGCTCAACTTGGTTAATAATTATAAATCATGTGAAAAGAAATTTGTCGAAATAAGCAAAAACTTGTGAGCCTTTGTTTACAATGTTAAAAGGATCAACTTGGCACTTAAAATGCTCACAAGCTTTTGTTTGGCATGAGGGCAATAGGGTTTAGACAATCATATATGTGCTAGAGCTTGACCTAACCAGTCAATTGATCAGAGGGGGCCTCTCTGACCGCCTGTCTAGCCTAAGTAAAGGCCTAAGTGGAGGACATGAAAGGACCTATCACTACAAATAAACTTGATCAGAGGGTGTATCGCCAACGACCCGTCTAGCCTAAGTAAGGTTCTAAGTGGAGGACATGATAATGAAATTTATTGTGTACAGTGCTCAGGTGCACCACAACTCATCAAAGTCTCATGTCTAGTACACAAAATAATGTATTAGTGTCAGGAACATGAATAGCATACAATAATAATATACATACACGTGCATATGTGTGTGGATGGGGGTATCAGGTATATTGTTGGCAGATTACAGGAAGCATGGAAGTTTTGAAAGATGTAGCGTTTAGGCAGCCCACAACAGATGCAGGCAGCTTGTTCCATGCCTCGGCAACTCTGAGTGTGAAAAAATGTTTCTGAAAGTCGTGTGAGCTATGCTGTTTTCTGACTTTGTAGGCATGCCCACAAGTGTTAGAAACATGGGGATCAAAATGAAAGGACCCATCACTACAAACAAACATGGATTCACCAAACTCTTAGGTACTTCAGTTCTAGCATATATGATAAAAATGGATTGGGACTTGGCATAAGGGCAATAGGGTTGGGACAATCATATAGGGAATAGGGCTTGACATGACCAGTTGATTGATCTGACTGCCTGTCTAGCCTAAGTAGAGGCCAACGTGGAGGACATGAAAGGAGCCATCACTACAAACAAATACGGATACACCAAATTCTTACTTACTCCAGTTTTGGTATCAATCGGCAGTTTTTGTTCTTTGTGATTTGGTTCAAGAAAATCAAAAACCTTAAATATTCTTCTGAACAGTTGGCAATTGGATGCAGATTCTTCCGAGGAACCATTTTGACAAGATAGATGGAATCTTTATTCACAGTTGCAAATGATTTTGATTCCTGAAAAAGAAAAAACAAAAGAAAGAAAAAAAAGTCACATCTTATTATAATGGAGTTACAGTGTTTCGGATAAGAAAATTTAAATTTGATTTGTTCAGCAAAAAGAAAACCTGTGAAAATTATTTAAAAAAATCAAATTTTGCCTTTTTGGTTGGTTGTTTGGTTTAATGGCATATCAATCCTTAGCTTAGGTGTGGCACAAGGCCAGAATGATCACTCAGTGAGAATCAAACTCACTAACAATGGGTCTGCTAATCTGGCTTTCTAACTACTACATCATATGAGGTGCTCAGCATACAGAAATAATTATCTACTAAACTGCAAGTTTCTTCTTTCTTTTCTTTTGGAAGTCCGTCGCAGACGACGATGACGTCACTCCATATCTTCATTTATGGACCCTATGGTGGCTCATTAGTCCAATTCTGGACTTGCAGATGTGGTCACACACATTGCATGGGAAATTCCCATCTACATTTGGTTGTTCATGACAACGAAGGCATCACCATTCTGCAGTCCTGTTTTTCTCATTATTGAGCTGCTTAGCTCCTGTGTGGCAGGCGTCTGTCTGTGGGAGGCCAGATTTTCCACGCTTAAAGGTGTAATGTTACATTTCTTCAGTGTTGTCTTAATATGGTCTTTGAACCGCATTTGGGGGGTTCCTGTTCTCCATGTGCCATCTGTGAGTTCACTGTAAAGTAGTTTAGGGGGGAGTCTGTCTGCAGGCATGCGGATGGTGTGATACAACCGTCGCAGTTGGTGTTGTGATAGGATGGTAGCACCTTCAACTTTCAAAACTGCAAGTAGATGTGGCACAAGGCCAGAGGTATGGAGCACCCAATGAGAATCGAACTATCTAACAATAGTCTGCTAATCTAGCTTCTTAACTGTTACTCTAGGTGAAGTATTCACCCAGTGAGAATTGAACTCACTAACAATAGTCTGCTGATCTAGGTACTTAGCATGTAGAAATAGTTATCAACAAACCTGAGAGTAAATGTGGCACAAGGCCAGATGTTTGGGGCACTCAGTGAGTTTGGTTTGGTTTGGTTTGTTTTGTTTTACGGCATATCAACCTCAGTGGGTAATTTAATACCGACTAAGTTTTGAAATAAATTCATTCTTAATGGATATCCGGATATTATTTACGAATTAACACTGGATTAAAGATTTAAATCCACAATGATTGTATGCCACAATTTAACCTTTTTTAAACTCAAGACAATTGTTTACCACGCCATTAGCAAAGGACTAATCATAAATTGGGATATCAAAGAAAAGAAAATTCGGACCATGTCACCCCATCTGCGATCTCGATTAAGAAAGACATGTTTTTCATTTACACTGTCAAAATCCGGTTATTTGTTAACAAACGATTTTTAGACATTTTTTTTTAAATTATAAAACTAACTGCTAACTGTAACCCCTAACCCTAGTAAAATATTTTTTTAAATAAATACCTTTTAATAAAACTATAAATGAAAGACACGTTTTATATTAAAATAGGTTTTATTTAATCAGAAGAGAAATGCATGCAGATATGTTTGTTTTTTTGTTTTTTTTTTGTTTTTTATTTAGAAAAACTTTAAACAAAAAACAAGTTTACATGGGAATAGTTAACAGTTTTATGGGACAATCCTAAATCACGCTCAATCGCCGCTCTGGCATCAGAGCATTACTTTTAATAAAATCAGAAGTTTTGCTTATTAATCAGAAGTTGATAAATATTTTTCAACACTAATAATAATTTTTTTTTAAATTAGAAAAAATATTAATTTTTAATTCTTAATCTGATAAAATAGTTTTTGATTTTAATAAAAAAAAAAAAATTAGCTACTTCATGTTGTTAGCCTATGTGAAAAAATTAATTTTGCACTAAAGATAAACTAATATTGTTATTTAAAATAAAAAAACAAACTTAAAATAAAAGGCATGTTTATTTATTTTCCATGTGCCTTTATGGATAATTAATATTAATAAGTATTTATTTAAAAAAATATTTTGCTGGGGTTAGGGTTAGGGGTTAGGGTTAGGGGTTAGTTTTATAATTTAAAAAAAAATGCATCTAAAAATCGTCTATTAACAAACAACTGGATTTTGATGGTGTAAATGAAAAACATGTCCTTCTGAATCGAGATCGCAGCTGGGGTGCTTAAAGGTGACATGGTCCGAAAATTCTAAGAAATTTTCAATTTTTGGTATTTCTAAGAATTGAAGTGATAATGCACAATGATTGTATCTTTTTCAAACTCAAGACAAATGCTTACCACACCATTAACAAAGGACTAATCGCAAATTAGGATATCAAATCAAAGAAAAGAAAATTCTAAGAAATTTCCTACTATTTGACTATTTCTAAGAAGTGACAATCCACAATGATTGTATGCCACAATTTAACTTTTTTTAGACTCAAGACATCTGTTTCTCACCTCCCCCATTAGCAAAGGACTAATCACAAATTAGGATATCAAATAAAGGAAAAGAAAATTCTAAGAAATTTCTTATTTCATTTGTATTTCTGAGAATTTTCTTTTTAGAAAATGATGTCTTTATCCCCATCCCACCCCTCAATACTGTGGCTCTTTTTCATTTTCCAACAACTGAAATATATTATTCGAAAATAAATATTTAGGATATAGATCTGTTGTGAATTAAATCTAATTAATTCTTATTATAATGGAGATTCAGTGTCTGTCTGTCTGTAACCAATTATGTCAAAATACCCTCAGGAATTGCATAAGTTTATCAATGAGTATTTAATTTATGGTCAAAATCATTAATACATAGAATAAATCTTATTTATTAACAATCTCTCTCTTTGAAAATCTGAGTTAGATTTGTCTCAAAACAGCCTATGTTATTAGTGCGTTTAAAATCCTGCAATGTGTCTTATATATCACTAAGAAATAAAGGTTTACATAATATATAGTGGGATTAATTTGCATACTGGTTTTAACAAAAGCAAGTTTAATAAATAATTACTTAGCGTTATTGATTTCTAATATTTTTTTTATTCTCCAACATATTAAAATCAATCCTATGAATGATTTTATATAGAAACCAATTATAACATGATTAAAATAAGTGTAATCTTTTTATATGCATTCTTATTTCATTTCATTAGTCTTTCTAATTCAATTATTACATTAAAACTTAAATATTTACATATATAATATAGATATGGTGTAATATATACAATATAAATATACCAATATAAATGATAAATTTAAATAAAATACGTAGCGACTTGTCACCAATGTAATTAAGATGAAAGTATATTCTGATATAGATAAAAAAACTACTCACACATCGAAGTCGTCTCTTGACTGGAAATGGAGGGTAAACATCAGATTTGTTGAGCTAAAATAAGAAAAAATACAAATATAAAGTTATATATACGAGGGTAATCTTAAAGGTAAGGTCTCCAAAATATTTAGAAATCACAGAAATGTTTATTGTTTATTGTCAATGATGTTTACATCATTTTAAAGTTTCAACAACTATTTTTCTATATGAAGAATAAAACAGATATAAAACCTGACATTGTGAATATGTTGAAACTCCGGCATCTGGCAACTGACCTGGTAAATGCTCATAAGGTCATTAACCATCTTAACAACAGCAACCCTGAGCACCTTTTTGATCTCCATGTTTCTAACACAAGTGGGCATGCCTACAAAGTCAAAAAACAGCATAGCTCACATGACTTTCGGAAACATTTTTTCACGCTCAGAGTTGCCGAGGCATGGAATAAGCTGCCTGCACCCGTTGTAGGCTGCTGAAACACTGCATCTTTCAAAGCCTCCATGCTTCCTGTAATCCACCAACAATATACCTGATACCACCCTCCACACACATATGCAAGCATGCGCATACATACATATATATTATTTCTGTAGGCTATTCATGTTCCTGACACTAATACATTATTCTATATACTAGACATAAGACTTTGATGAGTTTTGGTGCACCTGAGCACTATACACATACATGTATATTATTACTGTACGCTATTCATGTTCCTAACACTAATACATTATTCTATGTACTAGACATGAGACTTTGATAAGTTGTGGTGCACCTGAGCACTGTACACAATAAATTTCATTATTATGTATAACTTTTTTGTTAAAACACAAAAATATGTCAGAGATTGACATTTAGAAATTTCTGGGATTCTCATCAGCAGCAGTTAGTCATTATTCCTTGTATGTCTATATCCAAATGTTTCGTCATCAGTATTTGAATGGGAATGCTATTTGTTGCATGGCATTTTGTTTTACATTTCTCTTACATTTCAAGTGTCAAGAGGAGCCTTTTAACATCATAAACAAAGGTTCACAAGTTTTCGCTTGTTCCACAATTTTCGGTAATCTGAACATTAGCTACATAAATAAGAGTAATCTCCCTTGTTTGTTTCACTTCGAGGAAGCCTTATGTTTTGGTTGGTCATTTTCATTTCACCATTAATCTACACTGAAGATATGAATTTGTTCGAATCAATACACCTGCATGTTTTAACACAAAAATATCATAAAATGTGTTCTTAATAACAATTAAGTTCATTTCAAATAATGCACAAGCACAATTAAGAACACATTTTATGATATTTTCGTGTTAAAACATTCAGTTGTATTGATTTGAACAAATTCGTATTTTCAGTGTAGAATTATGGTGAAATGAAAATGGCTGAACAAAACATTAGGCTTCCTCAAAGTGAAACAAACAAAGGGAAGTTACTCTCATTTATATAGCTAATGTTCAGATTACACAATTTTCTTTTCATATGATTTAGAATTATTAATCCAGTTGAGCCCTGTTGATGGTTTTAAGTCTTGGTGGCTGAGCAGTCCATGACCTGCAACACTCCACTTAGACCCTTACTTAGGCTAGATGGGTGGTCGGAGAGGCCCCCTCCGATCAATCGGCTGGTCATGTCAAGCCCTAGCACCTATTGTTGCAATATGGGTATATTCCTGACTTTTGTGAGCTAGAACTGCTAATGGAAGGAGGAGGAATAAATAACAAAGGCTTAAAAAATAGTGATGACCCAAAAGAGGAGAGCGATGGTTTGACCGTAGCGTGACCCCGAACGAAGAATTGAGTGGCAAGCGGAAGTCGTGTGTTGACCGGAAGTCACGTGGTGACGTGGGGGAAGAAAGAAAGGGTTCGTCCTCTTTTTGCCGGTGGCGGGCCTAGTGTACGGACCTCATGAGAGCCCAGTAATCTAGTAGTGTTCTCTCTCTCTCTTTCTCTCTGCCTCTCCTCCTCTCTGGTAGAAGCCGACTAGACGAGCACGTTAATAAAGGCTGAGAGTTGTGACGACATGTTTCTCGTGTTATGATTTTTTATCGGAGTTTTGGTACCAAGAAAGAAAAAAGGACTACGGTACATGTATCGTTTTAGTGCCGTGAATATTACAACGTAACACCTATATGATTGCCCCAACCCTATTGCCCTTATGGCAAGCCCCAACCCTTTTTATCATATGGATGCTAGAAGGCGATGACTGAGGGTCTACATGTCCTGGGAATGACGTTAAACTCTATCTGATGGTGAGGTTCCAGTTTCAGAGGTTTAGGGAATGTAGAGCACCCCTTGTTCACCATTGCTCCCTGGTCCACTCTGACCCGGAGTGGTAGTACCTGTTAGGGTCCCATTTATGGGTTGAATAGAAAAATGTATTTATGAAAAAAAAAAAAATTGTGTATCCATTAAGAATTAATTTATTTCAAAACTTAATTGGCATTAAATAACCAACTGAGGTTGATATGCCGTAAAACAAAAACAATCTCCTGTTGATGGTTTAATTAAAACCGAAACTCTTTAGTGTCGGCTTTCTAAATGTCAATCTTTGACATATTTCCTGTTTTTTTCAAAGACTTTATACATATTTTTCTATATAAACACCATTTTGGTCGATGCATTTTTGTAGGTGCAGTGGCAGTTTTTGTATGCACGGGTCATACCAGCTTACCACCATGTCATGGAAGCGTTGAACCTCGTTACCATTGCAAATTCCTTTCACAACTTGCGGACGTTTTGGGCATTCATGCATAACTCGGTTATTTCCTATAAATCCGACATAAACAAAGGGGAACCACTCTTGACTGATAAATTATTTATCTATTTTCCCATTAAACTAACCCTAACCCTTAACCCTAACCCTGTCTTCTTTCTTCCTAGTAGATTAATAAAAAAATAAATAATTTATCAGTCAAGAGTGGTTCCCCTTTGTTTATGTTGGAGTTATAGGAAATAACCCATAACTCACCATACACTTCCGTTAATTGGCAATTAATTTCAATTGGTTTAATACCTTTTGCATTCAAAAACCAAATAACGTCACAACCTTTACACTTAGTGGTAGCGTCAGTTGGGAGCTCCATCAGAAACACCTGCCAAGCCAAGATTGATTATGAGAGCAACACCTGTACCAGGTGTTATATACCCCCATACATCTCAGGTATATAAACGGCAAGAGAGAAACAGATGAGAAGGATGATGAATTGGTTCTTACTCTGTTCTCTAGTTCATCGGCCATTTCTTCTCTGGGCTGATTCTACTTCTTGTTCGGGCTGGACAGTCTTCTTATCTTTTGTTGATTAAATAACAAAGACTTGTTTTTCTATTTTCTTTATTAAAGATAACCCCAGCCCAAGTGTTCTTGAAACTGCACAGTGAGAAGCGGCATCTTGAGAGAACATCCTCTCTCAGTGACTGACTGGCTGCAACTAACTTAACTAAAACTAATTTCTGTTTCATGCCTTCCTTCAGCCAATCAAAAGTCAGCTTTGAGGTGAGCGCAAGGTCAAACGCTGTCAATCATGGTAATTTTCCATTTCCTTGTTATTTAAATCTTTTTTAACGAAAAATATCTAAACTACTTACATAATTCACAGGCTACCCATGAATTATATAACACCAGGCACAGGTACAAGAAACAAAAGAAAATCCAAGAATAGAAAATCCACTTACTTCCAATAAAGTTTCAATGTCAAAGAATAAATTCCAGATAGTGGTAAGGCGTGCGTAAGTCCAAAATTCTTGGGTTGGGTCTTTGACAATCATTAACTGAAGAATAAAAAAAAGGAAATATTGGCAAATGGAATCATATCAACTGGTAGAAATGGGGAAATTGTGTGTGTATATATATATATATATATATATATATTATACTAAAGCTGAGTTTTAGCTCCCTAAAGGCTTTTTTACTGTTTAGTTTAATGACACGAAAATTATACTAAATTATTCCTTAATAATTATTATTAAGAGAATTATTATTAGAAAATTATACTAAATTATTCCTTAATAATTATTATTAAAAGAATTATTATTAGAAAATTATACTAAATTATTCCTTAATAATTATTATTGAATTATGTTTGAAAAAAATTATGATTTAATTGGTTCTAATTAGTCATAATTTGCAATTAAGTCAAAAACCAATCAATTTCTTACTTTACTCTGTGTTTATTTCTTTCTTCGCCTCTATGTATCTCTTGACTACCTCCTTGTTATATGTTAGTTTCTCTGAAGTGTAGAGAGAGAGCCGGGAGAATTTGAAATGTATTTCCATGTTAAATTTCACAACCAGCAACCTGTAGCTTAAATGAGGTCAAACATTTACTTTCTTAGCTTACAAAATGATTTTACAGTTCCATCTGGCCAAATTTTTTTTTTTTTTAAATTTTATTCGCTTTGCTAACACCCTTTTCCCTAATCTCAATTATCTACCCAGAAATTACAAAAATGACATATAGTGACAACTTACACGGTAATTTTTAACAGGCACCAAGAGAAACAACTCC
>CM042172.1:38934167-39126667 GCA_023376005.1 Doryteuthis pealeii
GACTTGTTCCTTTCTAGACTTCTTTAAAGTTGGTCTCCAGTCTCCCAAAGTTGGTTTGATTAGGAAGAGTTTATTGTAGATGTTGTTATTCCAGTGTTGTTGCCATTTTGTATGAAGGAATCTATTAATTTTAGGTTTTAAGTCAGTCAGTAAGAATCAAACTCACTAACCATGGTCTACTAATCTAGCTTCCTAACTGTTACTCTATGTGAGGTACTCAGCATGTAGAAATAGTTATCTACTAAGCTGAGTGTAGATGTGGCACAAGCCCAGAGGTATGGGGCACCCAGTGAGAATCAAACTCACTAGCAATTGTCTGCTAATCTAGCTTCCTAACTATTACACCACGAGGTGCTCAGCATGTAGAAAGGTTAGTTTAGTTTTGGTACAAAGCCAGATGTATGGGACACCCAGTGAGAATCAAACTCACTGACAATGGTCTGCTAATCTAGCTTCCTAACCATTACACAATGTGAGGTGCCATGAGGGTGTGTTTATACACAAATAATTACTAGTTTCAGGTTAGATCAGTTGGTAGAGCGTTCAGCTAAAAACAACAAGGTTCCTAGTTTGATACTGGCCCTCGCCAACTCAGGGTACAAGTAGCACAGGGATCTGTGCGGTAAAGTAAGGAGCTGATGGTAGGTGTGGCGCTCTACCTCAGATGCAAAAAAACAATCTCCTTGGTCTAGTGCTAGTGAAAAGGGGATAGACTCCCTCGCTGATTGGCTGATACCGACTTTAGGCAACTCCGACGACTTTACTTTTTTACTTTCTTACTAATAACTAATTTTAGTCTAATCAGCCCCTTACCCCTTCCCTGAAACTGTTGATAACTGATGTCTCTAATATTGCTAATTAGAAGCCAATAAAAACTATTTGATGATATTCAAATGATGATGATGATGATGGTGGTGATTTTAACCACCATGCATACACTCTAAAGATATATTTTTTTATAAGAGTAGTACATCCACTCTTGTCCCCACATACAATACACAGATCAATGACCTGGCCAGTTCACCGTGGAAAAAAAGAAAAAAAAAAAAAAAAAAGAAAAAGAAAAAAAAAAAAAAAAAAAAATCCCTTCAGCAAAAAACATCCAGCCAGGCCCACCATTCACCCCCCTCCCTCTCACCTTCATCATATTTTTTCCAAGAGTTTGCTATCTTTGTTCTACCACCTGCCATCAACACCCCGCCCCCTTCCCCCTCCCCACACACACGCCCGACCCCCAACTGCACCCCCTTATCACTTATCACTAACATTTACCCTCCTGGCAGATTGTGGTTGGCATTGGTAGCGGTGGAGATGGAATCAAGATGGAGAAGGTGGGAAGGGTAAGGGAATGGTATGGCGGCGGATGCTGCTGCTGCTGGTTGTCTCCCCTTGGGCAATACCATCCGCTGGTGGTTCCGTGAGTATCAAATTGGAATTGATCATTTTTATCTTTTTCTATTTTTCTTTTCTTTTCTTTCTCCCTGAAAGATGAAGATGATTTTTTTCTTCTTTTCATTACAGTGATGGAACTTTTACCTTTTTTTTTGCAAAAGGTGATCGAAAGAATGACATTGTTGTGCACTCTCAGTCGATGCAGAGATGTTTATAGGTGGGAGAAAATGAAAGAATGTGTGGTGTATGTATATATATATATATATATATGTATAGTTAGGCAGCATTTCTTCTTTAAGGCATATTTTGTTGAACAATGCAGCCTTTTTTTGTCTGCAAATTTTGTTCCTTGTCCTTTCAAGTTGCCGGATTGATGTGATTATATCTGGCAAAAAATTGGCTGATATTTGCCATAACTTATTTGCCGAGTACTTCCGCCCTATTGTGGGCCATCTTCAGGGGTAGTTCATAAACTATACAACAATGGGTTGTTCCATTCTGCTGTTCTATTTATATAGGGGTTGTGTTTATTTTATTTATTCTAATTATTGTTTTTGTTATTATTATTTTTGCAGACAAAAAATGGCTGCGTTGTTCAACAAAATATATATATATATATATATATATATATATAAGGTTCCTGCGTCTGACAAGAAATACCTGAAGAAAGCTGGAGGGCATATCAGACGAGATGTTGTCTAGATAACAATAAAGATGAGGACAATAGTCCAAATAATCCAAATGATCAAGGTTCATCTAAAAAACAACAAGAAACACCTGAAGAAGGCTGGAGAGCACATCGGTTGAAACGTTGTGTAGATAACAATAAAGATGAGGACAATAGTCCAAATGATCCAAACATAGCCAAGATTATATTTTACCGTTTTCTTTCAACTGCTCCAAGAATACTGACATATTTGTGCGTATTTATCAAAGACTTTGTGCGTTCATGCGTGTTGATCTATATTATTGGTTGAGTGAATGTATTTATAGAAAAGATTGTTTACAGTCGATTAAATGTAGGTAAATTGATAAGTTCAAGGACAAAATGAATAAAAAACAAAATGACTAGGGCTGTAGAATACACTGCATCTCAGTAGAGGGGTAAGACGCCCAAATGGGACCATCTGTTGGCCATGAGTGGCGACTTGTGATGCTTAAGGATGGAATCTTGGTGGCTGAACAGTCAAGGATTTTTCACTAGCACTAGACCAAGGAGATTGCTTTTTGGCGTTTGAGATGGAGCACCACACCTACATCAGCTCCTCACTTTACAGCACAGATCCTTGTGCTACTCATACGCTGAGTTGGCGAGGGCTGGTATCAAACCAGGAACCTTGTGGTTCCTAGTCGGATGCTCTACCAACTGAGCTAAGCCAGCCCAGTATCAGCTAGACAGCAGGGAGTCTATCCCCTTTTCACTAGCGCTAGACCAAGAAGATTGTTTTTGGCATATGCGACAGAGCGCCACACCTATCATCAGCTCCTCACTTTACCGCACAGATCCCTGTGCTACTCATACCAGGAACCTTATGGTTCCTAGTCAGACGTTCTACTGGTTGAGATAACTTGGCCGGCCCTGGGGCTGTAGAATACACCAAATGCATCCTAATAGAGGTATAAGAGCCCCCCCCTCTAATGGGGTCATCTGTTGGCCATGAGTGGAGACTCGTGATGCTTAAAGATGGAATCCTGGTGGCTAAGCAACAATGATTTGCAACACTCTATTCTTAGGCTAGACGGGCAGAGTGGCCTATTGTTGGTATCAGCAAGGGAGTTTATCCCCTTTTTGCAATTGCTAGACCAGGGAGATTGTTTTGCATCTGATGTGGAGCACCACAACTATCATCAGCTTCCCATGTTACCACACAGATCCAAGCTGTGCTACTCATACACTGAATTGGTAAGGGCCAGTATTGAACCAAGAATCTTGTGGTTCCTAGCTCTACCGACTGAGCTAAACAGATCCCTATAATAATATTTTTCACCCTGTTGGCAAAACTTCTGGGTAGAAGACTTATTAAGACTGCCTCAAAAAGGGGTGACCTGAGTAAAACATTAAGCTGCATTGGAGACAAAAATCAAAAACTATTATAAATAAAATACTTGTAAAATCTATATGAACTCGGAGATAAAAGACAAAAAACTGTTATAAATAAAATACTTGTAAAATCTATATGAAACAAAAAACTGTTATGAATAAAATACTTGTAAAACCTATATGAACTCGGAGATAAAGACAAAAAACTGTTATGGATAAAATACTTGTAAAATCTATATGAACTCGGAGATAAAAGACAAAAAACTGTTATAAATAAAATACTTGTAAAATCTATATGAAACAAAAAACTGTTATGAATAAAATATTTGTAAAATCTATATGAACTCGGAGATAAAAGACAAAAAACTGTTATGGATAAAATACTTGTAAAATCTATATTAAATTGGAGATAAAAGTCAAAAACTGTTATGACAAAAACAAAAACTGTTATGAATAAAATACTTGTAAAATCCATATCCCCTTGGAATTAGTCAGATATAACTGTTTTAGCAACACACACATGTACAAGAAATAGAAATTCTTCCTTCTCTCCAAAAAAATGCGAAAGAATGTAAACAAACACTAAACTAACAAGAGTGTAGTACAATGTATCGTCTTTTTAAGGAAGTAAAAACCTCAACAAGATTCTACCAACACTCTTGTAATCTGACAGCCACCTCTACCCCCTCCCCCCAATCCAAAGGGTGTGGCTTATTTAGCATTTGTGGAGCAATTACCTCCAAGAAAAAGAAGTACAAAAAGCTAAAATCAAAAATTTAAAAACATGTTGCTTTTCAATTTTTTTTCCTCTTCTTCCTTTCTATCAGCAAGCTTTATGGAAGCCCAATGGTACCAAAATTCTTAAATGATTGAAATACGAAGGTGAGTCAAAAAGTAATGCCATTTTGTTTAGGACTGGTATAATTATCAATACAGGAACATGTATCATACATCAAAATGAAGCTGGTCCTCTGTGGATCCCATCCCTACTTCTCCACATAGTCACCGTTTCTGTCAATAGCCATGCTTCATCTTCGAATGAGAGCATGCATCACTGCCCCGTAAAATTCTGTTGACTGTTTGTTGAGCCACTTCTTCACTACAGATTTCACTTACTCGTCATTGGAATAATGTTTGCCTCTCAAACGCTCTTTCATGGGGCCAAAGAGATTATAGTCTAAAGGTGCTAAATAGAGTATGGAGGATGCGGTAAAGTTGTCCACCTGAATGAGGTGATTTTCGTCCTTGTCCTGATGTTTGTGTGAGGTTGAGCATTAACATGCAAAAGGAGGACATTGTCAATTGGCAAGGTGGGTCTTACTCGTTGAATTCTTGCTCTCAGCTACATTAAGGTCTCAATGTAGGCCTTAGTTTTATAAAAAAAACTTATGTGCTGAGTTGGTGAGGACCGATATTGAACCTGGTACCTAATAGTTTATAGGCGCATGCTCTAACAACTGAGCTAAACCAGCCCTAAGTTGAACAATATACAATCAAATTGGATATTTTATTTATTACTAAATTATACACCATCGAAACTGTCACCAGAAATATAAACATTGAACATTCAACTGATACTGATATATATATATTTACCAACCCCTCCACACAAGCAGGATGTGACACAAGGTCATTTTCTTAAGCGGGTTCAACAGGTTTGAATTCAGAGTTTTTCTTCTCCAAGACCGGTTGCCTAACCAAGGCTAAAGAGCCCAGTCTGCCCTACTATTTATCCATAGCTGGAGGGAGAGTAGGATTCATACCTTTCCCAAGGGTATTAGCGGTAAGTGAAATGCAATTAGCACGTCCAGGATTTGAACTCGGGCGACAAGTCCATTTCCCATGACTTTAACCATTACACCACACTTCCAACTATACATATATATACTGAATATATATATATATATATATATATATAGAGTACGCAAACAATTTGTTTGATATGGCGATAGCCGACAATTTTTGGGAGAATATGTGCTTAATTGAAGTCATACCTAATTTTGAAAATTAATTAGTTGATAATTAATGAATTAGGCGAATAAATCTGTTCAAATGTAAGGCATAAACAAATCGAGAAAAAGTCAATCTCTCTATGTACATTTCGGCCTATTATGCCGCATCAGCAGAGTTATAGACTGGAAGCCGCTTTGTGTGTGATTCAAACCCTAACTACCAGGCTGACAGGCGGGGACTCTAACCATTACACTTGTTGAAGCCCATAGCTCAAATTAGGTCAAACATTCCCTTTCTTAGAAATCTTACAAAATGATTTTAATGTTTTTTTTAACTCTCCAGGCATATTTTTTTTTTTTAATTTAATTCGCTTTGCAAACTCACTTTTCCCTAATCCCAATTATGTACTCAGAGCTCAATGGATGACCCAATGGGTTACGTTTTGTCTAGTATATATATATATATATGTGTGTGTGTGTATGTGTGTGTGTACATATGTATGTATGCATGAGAGAGAAAAAAACTAATGAAAAAAGAAGTGAAACAGAATTCAAAATAGATAAGAGTCGCAAGAAACTGGCAAAAAGTGCCAGAAATAAACGTCAGAAAAAATAGACTTAATTATGGAAGCCTCAAAGAGTAAAGATTACCAAGAGAAGCAAATTAAATTTGATGATTTTGTCTTGAAAGCCAACTTCATCTATCACTGCCATGAAGTGACCAAAATTTTGGCAAATACATCAGATTAATTTGGCTAGAGTTGTTTCGAGGAGAGTGTGTAAACATGTCCATGTGTTAGAGCTAAATACTGAGTAAATTTTGTGTTTTAAGATATTTTAAGCTCAGTTTGGTTAGAATTGTTTTCAGAATAGCATGTGAACATAAACCAACCCCTCAAAGAATACAAAAGAAAAATAAAAAAAAATGAAAGTGACATAAACAGAATAAAGGTAGATAGGTAGATAAGGAATTAGGAATGTGAGAAAGAAAAAAAAGAACAACAATGAAACAATGATCTGTGCAACTAACACAAGGGTCAACAAAGTGGTCAGTTGGTTGGTTGGATTTTATGGCATGCCAACCCTTGTTGGGTTATTTTATGCCAAAGACATTTTGTTTTATTCTTTCTTAACGGTATTCAATTTTTTTTACAAATTGGTTGGTTGGATTTTACAGGATGTCAACCCTTGTTGGGTTATTTATGCCGAAGACGTTTTGCTTTATTCAAACAAATTCAAAAAATATGTTTACTCTTGTTGGTTAGTGAAAATCTTTTAAAACTCAATTTTTTTTTAAACAGACATTTTGTTAACTCATTTTCTTCTCTTTAACCCATAGATGGGACCCTAGCAGATACTACCACTCCACTTGACTGGACTCCAAAAAATGTCATATGATCCTCAGGGGTGCATATGGCCACAGACTGAGAACATCGGATGCAAACTATATAAATTCTTATATAAATACTGTGTAAATTTTGTGTTTTAAGAGGAACCGATAAAAAGTTGAACAAATGCTAAATTTTTATTAAATTTAGCCGCTATAAATTCTAAAAACTCAATATGTATCATACATAAGAGTGTTTTTTTTTAGAATTTCGTAGTCCAAATTTAGGGGTGCATGTTATTGTTGCATAGGGTGGGGTTCAAGTTGTGGTAGTAGGCGTTTAGTAGTAGTAGTCATCATTAGTTCAGATTGTTTGTTTTGTTTTACGGCATATCAACCTCAGTGGGTCATTTAAAGCCGATAAAGTTTTGAAATAAATCAATTCTTAATGGATACTCAATTTCTTTTTATATGAACACATTTTTCTATTTAACCCATAGATGGGACCCTAACAGGTACTACCACTCCGGGTCAGAGTGGACCAGGGTGCAATGGTGATGAAGGGGTGCTTCACATTCCCCAAACCTTCAAAACTGGAACCTCACCATCAAATGGAGTTTAACGTCATTCCCAGGACATGTAGACCCTCAGTCACCATCTTCTAGCACTCATATGATAAAAAGGGTTGGAGCTTGCCATAAGGGCAATAGGGTTGGGGCAATCATATAGGTGACCAGCTGTCTAGCCCAAGAAAGGGCCAAAGTGAGGTATTGCAATTATATAATTTCAAGTATTCCTATCTAATACAATATAATCAGCACACCTATGGTATCAAGTATTTCTATCTAACAGCAATAATTTGTACAGTTATATATAATATAATATATATATATATATATATATATATTTACCAACCCCTCTGAACAAGCAGGATGTGACACAAGGTCAATTTCTTAAGCGGAGTTCAACAGGTTTGAATTCAGAGTTTTCCTTCTCCTAGACCGGTTGCCTAACCAAGGTTAAAGAGCCCAGTCTGCCCTACTATTTATCCTTTTCCAAGGGTATTAGCACTAAGTCAAATACAATTACCACATCCAAGATTTGAACTCTGGGCGAAGAGTCCATTTCCCATGACTTTAACCATTACACCACATGCTTCCACAGTTATATTGTGACACTATGTCTATAAGTATTGCTATCTAATACCAATGACTTACAGTTATACAATACAATCTGCACACCTATGGTATCAAGTTTTTCTATCTCACAGGAATAATTTGCACAGTTATATTGTGACACTATGTCTATAAGTATTGCTATCTAATACCAATGACTTGCAGTTATACAATACAATCTGCACACCTATGGTATCAAGTTTTTCTATCTCACAGGAATAATTTGCACAGTTATATTGTGTCACTATGGTCTATAAGGGTTAACTGACTAAAAAACACCAAAGTAATCCTGTAAGGAAACAGCTTAAATTCAGATTTGATACGTACAAGAAAACAGTCTCCCATTTTTGGCGAGATAGGGTGTGTATAATAGTGAATCTATTGAGACCCTAGAAAAGGCAAACTGTTGATAATATTTTGGGAATAGGGCCATCTGTTTATTTTCTTTATAATTTAAGGAAACAAGTGAAGGTGAGTATTATATCTTGATTCAACAGAAAGAAGTGTTGAAGTAAATAAACTGCTGAATCAGCAATCAGATAGGAGGAATTATTAATTGCTTTGGGATTCAAACCTGTCTTTTTGTCAACGCACTTTGAAAGTAAGTTTTGTCAAAGAGACAAAAATCTCGTCAGCATAAAATAACCAAACAAGGGTTGACATGCCGTAAATCTAACCAACCAATAATTTGCAGTTATATGATATCAAGTATTCCCATCTAATACAAATGATTTGCATACAGTTATATGATATCAAGTATTTCTCAATTATCTGCACACAGTTATATGGTTTCAAGTATTCCTATCTAATATAAATAATTTGCACACATTTATATGGTTTCAAGTATTCTTATCTAACACCAATAATTTGCAGTTATATGATAAGTATTCCTATCTCCACAGACAGTATGGTTTCAAGTATTCCTACCTAATACTAATAATTTGCACACAGTTATATGGTTCAAGAATTCCTATCTAATACATATAATTTGCATACAGCTAGATGGTTTCAAGTATTCCTATCTAATATAAATAATTTGCACACATTTATATGGTTTCAAGTATTCCTATCTAACACCAATAATTTGCAATTATATGATATTAAGTATTCCTATCTCCACAGACAGTTATATAGTTTTAAGCATTCCTACCTAATACTAAAATTTGCACACAGTTATATGGTTTCAAGAATTCCTAATACAAATTATCTGCACACAGTTATGATATAAAGTATTCCTTTCCTATCTAATACAAATACATTATCTGCACAGTTATATGGTTTCAAGCATTCCTATCTAATACAAATAATTTGCATACAGCTAGATGGTTTTGAGTATTCCTATCTAATACAAATAATTTGCACACAGTTATACGATATCAAGTATTTTTCATACAAATTATCTGCACACACTTATATGGTTTCAAGTATTCCTATCTAACACCAATAATTTGCAGTTATATGATATTAAGTATTCCTATCTCCACAGACAGTTATATAGTTTTAAGCATTCTTATCTAATACAAACAATTTGCACACAGTTATATGGTTTCAAGAATTCCTAATACAAATTATCTCAACACAGTTATATGATATTAAGTATTCCTTTCCGAATAAATAATACAAATAAATAATTTGCACACAGTTATATGATATCAAGTATTACTCATACAAATTATCTGCACACACTTATATGGTTTTGAGTATTCCTATCTAATACAAATAATTTGCACACAATTATATGATATCAAGTATTCCTTTACGAATAAATAACTTGCACACCATTATATGCTATCAAGTATTTCTCATACAAATAGTTTCGAGTATTCCTATCTAATGCAAATAATTTGCACACAGTTATATATCAAGTATTTCTCATACAAATTATCTCCACACAGTTATATGATATTAAGTATTCCTTTCCGAATAAATAATACAAATTAAATAATTTGCACACAGTTATATGATATTAAGTATTTCTCATTCAAATTATATGCACACAGTTATATGGTTTTGAGTATTCCTATCTAATACAAATAATTTGCACACAGTTATGTGGTTTCAAGAATTCCTAATACAAATTATCTGCACACAGTTATATGATATAAAGTATTCCTTTCCTATCTAATACAAATAAATTATCTGCACACAGTTATATGGTTTCAAGTATTGCTATCTAATACAAATAATTTGCAAGTAAATCATATGGCTTCAAGTAACTAATAATAATATAATAATAATCCTTAGTAAACAATTATAGAAAAACCAAAAGTATATTTTTTTATTTTCTGTGATTATAATAGAACGTAAATGTCAGATAACAGTTGACAAGTGTCACTTGTAGAAGCAAAAGTTGCATCTCTGAAGATAAAGATCTTTTAATGAATAGTCGGTAGAGAAGAACCATCAACTAATTGAACATTGGCGGTGCTGAATGGTACAGAGAGAGGGTGGGGCGAGAAAGAGAAAGAGAGAACACAGGTGGAGCGGGAGGGGTTGGCTGTTTGATTAAAATGGTGAGGAAGCTTAGGAGGTGAGTTGAAGAAAATGGATCTATGAAATGTGAAGTGATCAGTTAATGGGTCGGCAGGAAAAGGACTTTCTCGTCTTTTAATAGAAAAAAAAAAGAAAGAAAAGAACAGAAGTTTGTTGAGAGAGCAGATGATATGAAATATTGATCGAGTTCAGCAAATGTTGTCAGCGGAACGTACGCTAAAGTATATTAGCTTTTCTCTTTTGACTCATATACATACCTAGGTACTTATGACTAAAATACACTGTCACTACATGCATACATAGACATATATATATATATATATATATAAAGAGAGAGAGAAGAAATGAATATGTGTGTGTGTATATATATATATATATATATATATAAATATACACAGACATTATATATATATATATATAAAGAGAGAGAGAGAGAGAAATGATATATATATATATATATATATATATATATATATATATATATAAATGAATAAATATATATATATATAAATGTATACATACATACACACATACATATAGAATAAATGCATATACACATATATACATGCACACACACATATATATATATATATATATACACATACATACACAAACACACACATATATACCCACATATATGTGTATATACATATAAAATTATTTCTATTTTTCTCATATACAGACATAATGACTTATGACTTAAGCTGTCACTACACACATACACAGACATTGTATGTATATATATATATATATATATATATATATATATTATAGTTCAGTTCTAGTATTGAAGAATGTCATTCTCATATATATATATATATACACACACATATTATATATACACATATAATATGATTGGGTGAAATCCAACAAAATCTAACTAAAATATACACAACCATATATATATATATATATATATATATAATTTAGTTATATTCTCTTTTATATATAAGTAGATACAAATGTATATATGCTATACAGTGAAAATATAATTTAATCAAAAGTCTCAGAAAATATGCACTGATGGTAATTAAAATTACAACACACTTAACGTGTTTCTGTGTAGACATACAGGTAACAAAACTGGATAACAGTAGACAAAGTCGGATCAATACATCCACAGGTTCCTAAATGAGGGATGGATCAAATGGTACTCGGATCTCATACATATACTCTACACAGGTCTAAATTGGCATCGAATTTCAAGGTGCTGTATCATAGCTTTCCTATCATATATATATATAATCCAGAAATCTGGAGAAGAAATCTTCCTTACGACATAGAAGTTTTTTTTTAAAAAGTGTCATAGTTTGAAGAGCTCAATGTGTGCTCTTATTGTCAGTCACAGAGCAAAAATATATAAGTGAAAAATATAAGAGAAGATTTAGATTTTTGCATCTAAATCTCTTATATTTTTCACTTATATATATATTATAACCGTGAAACAGAACTGTATGGGGATGACAATACATATGCTCCCTACTGCTGGTAGTTTGAGCTGTCTGGAATTTTCTGGTGGTCGCTAATCACGCAAAAATTGCATAGCTCTCCTTAAAACAGATAGAGCACTCTAGTGGTGACTTGAGGACATCAATGTTACTCAGGCTCCTATCTTTAACATAATTTACTAATTTAGAAAATAAAAAGAATTTTAACATTTTTCTAAATACAATTAATCAAATCTCTGTCCTGTGCAGATTTGCACAGCTGATACTCGACTACTGACCATTCTACAAAAAATAAAATTATATTTTCTCTTTATTGTTGTATTTTTGAAAACAAATATCTGACTATTTTTAACTGAAATTTTAACTGGGCTAGCAGAACAGGTTGGTTGGTTGTTTGTTTTATGGTATATTAACTGTTGTGGGTTATTCAATGCCAAATCTTTTTTTTGGGGGGGGGTATGTATGATTTATAACTGACTAGCAGCGGCTACCCGGCGTCACCTGGGTAGAGGGGGATTTTTTTAAGTTAGTCCCGCAGATCCATAATTATTGAATCGTGAGTTGAATCCTCGTGAGATGCCCATTTAAATCCGCATGTAAAAAAATAGACCTTGCATTGATCCAGCTACTCTAAAAAGAAATGTTAATGTCTACTATCTAAAATATGAAATGAAAAGAAAAAAAATCCATGCTTTTATCATTTAAATTTTATTTTTTAATTATCTTCATGAATATAAATCATATCTTCTAGATTTTTGCTCAAAAACCAAGCCCTGGTGATATTTAGTGTGTATACATATTTACTTTGTCGTTAATTTTTTTATTTTCAAAGTTTCCTCCAGACACACAGATTCACACAACTGCCCTTTATATATGAATAGATTAGTTAAGTTTTTCAAAACTCACTTTTTTTTAATACATCTTCTTAGAACTCATTTTTTTATCTATTTAACCCATATATGGGACCCTAACAGGTACTGCCATTATGAGTCAGAGTGGACCTGGGAGTAATGACAATTAAGGGAGGGATCTGTCCAGTAAAGTAAGGAGCTGATGGTAGGTGTGGCGCTCCACCTCAGATGTGAAATCAATCTCCTTGGTCTAGCGCTAGTGAAAAGGAGGATAGACTCTCTCACTGATTAGGCCACCCACATTCCCCAGAGCTCCAGAATTGAAACTTCACCACTAGATGCAGTTTAACGTCATATCCAGGATTCTAAGAGCCTCAGCCACCACCTTCTAGCACATAATCTGCAACTAGCGATGAAATTCCAATTCTGGAGCTGGGGGGGGGAGTACCCCTTCATCCCCATTACTCCCTGGTCCACTCTGATCCGGAGTGGTAGTACCTGTTAGGGTCCCATCTATGGGTTAAATAGAAAAAATCATTAAGTTTAAAAAAAATGTGTTTTTAAAAATTGATTTCAAAAAATGTTGAATACCCAACAAGAATGAATAAAAGAAAACGTCTTTGGTATAAAATAATCCAACAAGGGTTGACATGCCCTAAAATCCAACCAAATTTCTTGACCAATTGGAGATGGAGTGTCTAGTCAGCAAAACTTGTAAATGAAATAATTCAAAGTAAGCACAATGGCCTATTGTTGGTATAAGTCGGACAGTGAGGGAGTCTATCTCCTTTTCCCTAATGCTAGACAAAGAGATTGGTTTTTGTTTTTGCATCTGAGGTGGAACGATAGAGATAGAGATAGAGGAGAGAGAGAGAGAGAGAGAAGGCAAACAAGGAAGAAATGGGGGAAAAGAGAGATAAATGGGCGAAAGAGACAGAGGGGCAAAATGAGAGAGGTAAAAAAAAAAAAAGAGAGAATGAAACAAAACAACAACAAAAAAGGCAGAGGAGTTAAAACAATAGAGAAAGGGACAAGGGAAAAAAGGCAAAACGGAGAGAGAGAGAGAGAGAAAGTGTGTGTGAGAGAGAGGGGCAAAAGAGAGAGACAGAGAAAGAGAGAGAGAGAAAAAAAAAGCAAAAGTAGAGAGAGGCAAAACAAAATAAAGAGCAAAAGAAAGGCAAAGCAAGCAAGAGAGAGAGAGAGAGAAGAGAGAGAGAGAGGTAAAACAGAGAGAGAGAGAGGCAAAACAAAACAAAGAGAGACAGAAAAAGACAGATCAAATATTAGAAAAATACTGAGAGATAAAAAAAGGCGGGAATAATAATAAAGTGAAAGAGAAGTATAGAAAGAGAGGAAGAAAACGAAAGACAGACCAAAAAAAGAGAAAAAAAAAGAAAGAAAAAAACTGAACAGGTCAATAAAAAAAGAAAAAAAGAAAAAAAAAGAAAAACTCGAAACAACTGTAGCTGCTGCTGCTGCTTGAACAGAATATTTTCAGACATGTCTTAAGAAACAAAAAAATAACTAAAAAAAGACAAAAAAAAAAAAAAGAGACAAAAAAAAATCAACCAACCTCATTCTCTAGAGCAGCACACTTGCCCAACATACAGCATCGATTTACTCAGCGGTTGCATTCCCATTCCCCCACTCCAACACACTCTGCTCCCCACAGCCACTTGCCATCCCACTACTACCATCACTGGTTTCTTTTCTTTTTTGTCTTTTTAATGTTATATCATTATTGGTCTTCCATACAATTGTTGTAACATAGCAGCAGGGGCAGCAGGCTAAAATAAAAGCCCGGGTGCTTTTCATACATCAAATACAATTTTTGTCCTAAGGTTTTTGGTCTTTTCTTATTATTTTTTTATTATTTAATTTCTTTTTTCAAAAGATTTTCAGGAGATTTTGTCTGTGCAATTTCTTTTTTGGTACTCGATTAATGCTTATATAAAAGTTGTGAATACTTTCAGGAACACACACACACACACACACACACACACACACAGACAAATACACATACATATATACACATACACACAGACAAATACACATATACATATACACAGACAAATACAAATACACATATACACACACACACACAGACAATATACACACACACACACAGACATATACACACACACACAGAGACAAATACACATATACACACACACACACAGACATATACATATACACACAGACAAACACATATACATATACACAGACAATACACATATACATATACACACACAGACAAATACATATATATATATATATACACACACACAGACAAATATACATATACACACACAGACAAATACACATATACACACACAGACAAATACACATATACATATGTACACAAATACACGATTATTGCTTATATAAAACTACTGAGCACTTCCAGGAACATACACATGCACAAATACACATACAAAAAACACACACACACACACACACACAAATACACTATCACTGCGAATATCAAAGTTCTGAATACTTTCAGGAACACACTCACATTTACAAATACACATACAACGGAGATGTTTTTGCTAAGGCGGTGCACCACACCTACCATCAGCTTCTCACTTTACTGCACAGAGAAGAATACCCAATCTGTGCTACTCATGTGCTGAGTCTATCCCCTTTTCGCTAGCGCTAGACCAGGGAGATATTTTTGCTGAGGTGGAGCACCACACCTACCATCAGCTCCTCACTTTACCGCACAGAGAAGATTACCCAATCTGTGCTACTCATGCGCAGAGTTGGCAGGGATAGAATTGAACCCAGAATCTTGCGATTCCCAGGTCAGTACTCTACCAACTGAGTTAAACTGGCCCATATTGCAAAAATGACGTTTTTTTTCTAAAATTGAAATTACCCTGCTGGCCTCTAAATCGATTCACACCCAATCTCAAGAGATGACCAGTTTCTTAAACTTCTAAGAACACAAAACTAACCAAATTGAAAAAAAAAAGTCAATAATCTTATTGATTTTTTCTTTGAATAAAGAACTCTTCACAAAAGGAGTTAAAAAGTTGCTACCAAAAAGGAATAAATGTATAAAAACAAAGAGAAAATATTTTGATTTGATAATTGTTTTTGTGTAAGTAAAGAAGATGGAAATTAATTTGTCATATGTTGAGAAGATAAATGTAAAAACATAAATATATTTGTATGGACCAAATTTAATAAATGTTGACGTGTTTTTCAACTCATAACGAAATGTAGAATAATCATACTAAGTTCCAATTACCATCAAATTGGTAAGACAAGGCAACAAGGAGCCATAACTCAATACGGATCTAACCTTGTTGCAATCCTACTGCAGAATGCCAGAGTATTTATGAAGCCTCATAACATCATAGAGACCAGGCAGCCAATCAGGACTCAAGGAATGGAATCTCTCAATTATATGAATGTACTATTCTTGAGTTTCATAAGTACCAGCTGTTTTGGGCACAAGTTCAGTTGTGCTTAGCCAGTTGCTGACTGACTTCAACACGAAAGAGAAACGAAGGTGTGTTAAAGAAGAAATGCCAGACTGCATTTCTTCATTGAGAATTTTTTCAATGTTTTTTTCCTTCTTTTTTTGATAATCTAACAAATGCACTACACCTATCAGCAGTTTGTATATATTACAAATATAACTGCAATGCTAAACTTTAATCTTCATGTTTAATTGTACAAAGACAATTTAATGAATAAATAAGGTGAATTTTATCTAAGGAGTTGGCAGTAGTGAAACATATTGCATCTTATACAGAAGTAATTATGGTAAGGCCAAGATAACTAAATCTATGGCCACCTATGAGTAATAGCTACTCAAAAGCCATTACACATTAACCTCTTCACAATTTTCATTAACTTATAAATCCTCACAAAAAAACAGTTAAGTCTTAGTACATTAAAAACCACACTCACAGCCTTCAGTTTCATATTTCAGGTGGTAAAAGAGAATCATAGAAATCAGTGCTCTCAGCATAAGATGATGATGTTGATTTATTGAATGACTTCTTATTATAATGGAGATTGTGTGTTTTTCTGTCTGTAACCGAAACTATATTACTACTCAAGTCACAATTCCCTTCGTTATTTACATCACATTCTCCATGATTTTATTTATATTTAAACCTCAATTATTAATAAAATTGCTTCACCTTTTTATTAGTGTTGTCCATATCTACATACAAATAATATGCAATTGTATTTATATATACAAAAAATAGCGGTTTACAGTGTGAATGGGAAGGCTAATTTGCATATTGATATTAAAAATGTGATTTTATTAAATATGTGCTTAGTATTATTGATTTCTAATTGTTTGGTTTTATTTTAATGAATATAAGCAAAAATCTCTTCAATGAATCTTAAATGAAATCCATTAACAAAAAAAATAACTGTCATTTTATTCTTTATTTCCTAATTTAACTAAATAGTTAAATAAGTAAAATTCAGCAATGAAAGACGGGAGTGATGGAAGAGTAAGTTTCATTTCTATTTTCTATTATACCCCCACTCTGTTACATATCTTTTTATCTGCATTCTTATTAGACTTTCTAATTTAATACGATATTTCATTACATTAAAACTTAAATACTTGCACCCTACGGAGGGTGCATATATTTGCTAGTTCTTTTAAAGTAGACATCTAGCTGAAAATCTCCTTAGCTAACAAAACCAAATTTATGAGGGTTTTTTTTTTAATTACTAAAAATTATTTACGATTGAAGTATGAGTAATAACTACTCAAAGACCAGTGCACATTAACCTCTTTACAACATTTATTAACTTATAAATCCTCACAAAAACCCCAGTTAAGTCTTAGTACCTTAAAAAGCACACTCACAGCTTTCATATTTAGATGCGGGTACAGTCTGAAAATTCTATTCACTCCTCATCTTATAATGAAAGAGAAACACAGGTGTTTTAAAGAAGAAATGCCAGACTGCATTTCTTCATTAAGAATTTTTTCATTGTTTTTTTCCTTCTTTTTTGACAAATTTCGTATTTATTGTAAAAAGACAATTTAATAAATAAATAAGATGAATTTTGCCTAAGAAGTTGGCAGTAGTGAAACATAGTACATCTTAAACAGAAATAATTATGATAATGCCAAGATAACTAAACTTATGGCCACCTATGAGTTATAGCTACTTATGACACATTAACCTCTTCACAATGTTTATTAACTTATAAGTCATCACAAAAAACAGTTAAGTACCTTAAAACCACACTCACAGCCTTTATATTTGGATGAGGGTACTGTTTAAAAATTGTATTCCTTCCTAATTTCATTAAAAAAAGGGAAATGCAAGTTTTTTTTAATGAAGAAAAAGAAATAACACACTGCATTTCTCCATTATTCACACCATTTAGCAGTTCAATTCTTTTTTTTTTAACACTCTCACAAGTGCAATACACCTATCAGGAGTTTGAATTTGTATTATGAGTAATAACTACTAAAAGATTATTAAACATTAACCTCTTCACTATGTTTATTAACTTATAAATCCTCACAAAAAAAACAGTTAAATTTTAGTACCTTAAACACTCCCATAAATGCAGGTCTTTTAAAAACTGCATTTCTTCATGTAGAATTTTTTTCAATTTTTTTTTACTATCTCACACATGCAGTACACACCTATCAGTAGTTTGAATTTGTACTATGAGTAATAGCTAAGTAAAAGACACATTAACCTCTTCACTATGTTTATTAACTTATAGATCCTCACAAAAAAAAACAGTTAGGTCTTAGTACCTTAAAAACCCACTCACAGAATTCATATTTAGATGAGGGTACAGTTCAAAAATTGTATTCACTCCTCATTTCATTATAAAAGTCAAATGCAGTTCTTTTAAAGAAAAACAAGAAATGCCATACTGCATTTCTCCATTGAGAATTTAAAAAAGATGTTTTTCTTCTTTTCTTATTTTTGACAATTTCATGCATGCACTACACCTATCAGGAGTTTGAATTTGTACTATGAGTAATAACTACTCAAAGATTATTAAACATTAACCTCTTCACAATGTTTATTAACTCATAAATCCTCACAAAAAAACAGTTAAGTTTTAGCACAATAAGATGATGATGATGATGATTTATTGAATGACTTTTGTTTAAAGTAAACATCTAGTTGAAAATCTCCTTAGCAAGCAAAACCAAATTTATGAGTATTATTAGTGTTAATCGGACTATTGTCCCCATCTTCATTGTTATTTGTACAACGTTTCAGCCTATATACCCTCCGGCCTTCTTCAGGTATTTCCAGAGTCCGAGAAGGTTCCCGAGTCCGACAAGAAATACCTGAAGAAGGCCGGAGGGTATATCGGCCGAAACGTTGTACAAATAACAATGAAGATGGGGACAATAGTCCGATTAACACTAATGATACTAATCTTCAAGCCTCATCTCAAACATTCAGAGACAAATTTATGAGGGTTTTTTTTTGTCTTTTTAATTACAAGAAAATATTTATATTTGTAGTTGAGTACTCAAAGACCAGTGCACATTAACCTCTTTACAACATTTATTAACTCATAAATCCTCACAAAAAACAGATAAGTTTTAGTAGCTTAACCCCCCCCCAAAAAAAAAAGAAAAGAAATGCAGTTCTTTTTAAGACAGAGTGCATTTCTTCATGGAAAGTTTTTCAAATTTTTTCCCTCTTTTTTTTTACTATCTCACACACTACACCTATTAGAAGTTTGTATTTTTACATAGCGAACATGATGCTCCTATTACTACTGCTACTACTGTCAGCTATTCCAAATCAATGCTTGCCAGTATCTGCAAGAGACAAGTGATAGAGAAAAGGAGGGAAACGACTGAGTAAGGGTAGACAGGTTAGACGGGGTGGGGGTCGAGATTAGAGGTGACAGAGGAGGAACTGGAAGTTGTCTGGTGTTTCTCTAGCTCAAGGAAACAAAAGAAAAAAAGAAAAAAAAGAAAAGAAATAAAAGAAATCAAGTCTAGGTTTTTAGCTCTCTTTCTCCCACTAAGTGAAAACAACAACAACAACCTTCATCTTCAACAACAATCATCATCATCATCATGAACATTTTCAACAACAACAACAACAACCATCATGAACATCATCTTCAACAACAACAACAACAACCACCACCATCATCATCATCATCATCATCATCACCACCAACAACCACCAACAACAAATATCTTCATTAACAACAACAATTATAATTTTCAACAACAACCATCATCATCTTCAACTACAACAACAATCTTCAACAACAATCATCATCTTCAACAACAACACCAACAATCATCATCATCATCATCAACAACAACAACGATCATCATTTTCAACAACAACAACAACAACAATCATCATCATCATCATCAAACAACAATAGCCACCAGCATCATCATCTTCAACAACAATAATAATCATCATCTTCAACAACAATAATCATCATCAACTTCAACAACAATAATCATCATCAACTTCAACAACAATAATCATCATCAACAACAACAACAACAACCACCATTTTCTTCAACAACAATACCCATCACACCACCACCATCTTCTTCTTCTTTTCAGAGTTTGGAAGAGAAGCCAGAAAATTTCATGGGTTTGGTAGCGGAAGTGACAAGGGGGAATGATTTTGGCAATGGCTGAAAAAAGTGATGACAGCCGAAGGGAGTGCACATCGTATCATGAAAACCACATATGTGTGTGGAGGGGGCTGAGAACTGCCTGGCCAACGGTCCGACCTGTGGTGCACTGATCTCGTCTAAATAAGGTACAAGCCAGGAGGTAAAAACAAGAGGAAAGACAGGGGGAGGGGGCAAAGTAGGGTTTTTTTCACGGCAAGAGGGTGAGAGAGGAAGGTGGGTGGGGGTTAAGGTTACCAGACAAATTTTTAAAATGCTGGAAAGAGGTGCCCTGATGACAGAGAGAGGCGACCAAAATAGCAATGTTATTTTGGGGGAAAGGCTAAAGGGGACAAAATTAGAGGCGAGAGTCCAAAAGTACACAGCAAAAGTCTGAAAAATGAAGAAAAACCTGGGGCACCCAGTGAGAATCAACCCCATTAACAAAACTCTGCTAGCCTAGCTCACAGATAGAAAAAGAAATAGCAGTAATTTACTAATCTTTGCTTCGTTTGGCAACAGGACAGAAGTATGCGGCACTCAGTGAGAAACAACTTCCTAATAATGTTCTGCTAGCCTAGCTCACAGATAGAAAGAGAAATAGCAGTAATTTACTAATCTTTGCTTCGTTTGGCATTAGGACAGAAGTATGCGGCACCCAGTGAGAAACAACTTCCTAACAATAGTCTGCTAGCCAAACTCACAGATAGAAATTCAAAACCCCAAAGACAACACCAGGTAGTTCTGCTACTAATAAATAGTGCTAGGTAATTCTTTATTAGAATCTAGAAGTGGCTACCCAGCATCACCTGGGTAAGGAGTGGGGTGTAGAAAAAAAAAACCTGGTGTATTGATTTGTTTACTTTTGTGATTTACAAATCCTGGACATCTTTAATTAGAATTTCAATGCTACTTTTATGTATTATTTTGATTTTTGAATATCTTCAAATATAAATCAAATCTTCATAATTTTTGCACAAAAAGCAAGTGATATTTATTATATATATATATATATATATATATATATATATATATGTGTGTGTGTGTGTGTGTGTGTGTGTGTATGTGAAATGCGAACAGTTTTGTCTGGGACTTGAACTTCACAAATATAAATCAATTCTTCATTAGTTTTGTTCAAAAAGCAAGATCTGGTGATAGTGAACGTGTATATATATTTATTTTGTCATTGTTTTATTTTCATACCTCCATGCATACATACACACAACTGCCCTTTATCTATTAGTATACGAAAGCTGAGTGAATCAATATTTATATCTTTTCTAGAAAAAATTCCATTTCAATTTGTTTTTGAACTCTCTGGCCGTATTTACTAAAAACTAATACTAAAATATTCCTTGCTTTTAGGAATGAATTATGTTTGAAAAAATTCCATTTTAATTAGTTCTAATAAATCATAATTTGCAATTAAGTCAAAAACTGACTCATCTCTCACCTCACATTCTGCCTATCACTTTCCCCCCTCTCTATGTATATCTTGATTACCTACTTGTTATATATGTTAGTTTCTCTATGTGAGTAAAGAGAGAGATGGGAGAGTGCTTCTGAGGAGACATTTAACTTCTTACTCTATTTGTATGTTAAGATTCAACAGCAATGACGAGACTGTTAGCTTAATAAAATTCCATGATCAATTACAATTTAAATTAGGTCAAACATTCCTTACTTAGAAATCCTACAAAATTATTTTAAAGTTTTTTTTTTCTAACTCTCTGTCCATATTTTAAAAAAAAATTTAATTCTCTTTACAAGCTCTCTTTTTCCTAATCCCAATTATCTACTGAGAGCTCAATAGGTGACCGAACGGGTCGTGTTTTTTTTCTACTATATGTATAGATAGATAGATATGTGTAAACTTACCTGGATTATATTCTATAATTGGTGTGGAAGGATTTGAACGGTTCTCTAAGATTTTGGCTGCAATTTTTGCTGAAAAAGATTTTTAAAAAAGAAAAAAGAAGAAAAATTTAAAACATCATGAATTCTTGAATATTAGGCAACATGAGCTATTTACCTGCATTTCACGATAATATATTATTCGGTTATGCTATGTGTGGAATTGTTTCGTGCAGTATTTTTTTTTTTGTAACTAAAGTTAATATTATGAATGGTCTGTGTAATTTGTTCATCGACTATGTAGCTAGGAAATTCATTGTTGATAAGGGTTTGTTTAATATTTTAAAGTTTGGAATAGAATATTGTTTTTGAGGAGGAAATAAGTTTTGCTTGATTTATCAAGTTTTTTGCATTAGCTTTTTGGAATTGCTCAGGACATTCACTGTTGCAATTAAGAGTGCATGAATCGTTACTTGTGGGTTTTCTATATGGATAAGTGGTGAAAGTGTTGTTGTTAGTGTCAGGAATTGCATGAGTTTATCTATGAGTATTTAATTTAGAGACAAAATCATTAATACATAGAATAAAGAACCCTGTATTACATATACTCAGAAATTAAGTATACATCAGATGGTCTCCACTGTTTCTTAAAACAAGTTTTAATAAATACATACCAAGTATTATTGATTTGTATACAGTTTGTTTTATTTTAAGATATATTTAATGTTATATAATGTACAGAGTTATACAAGAAAATTATTTACAAACAAGAAATAGTCACATAATCTTCTTCTAATTGATAATGTATATCATTGTACAGTGAAAAAAATTTTTGATTATCATTTGTAGTAAAACAAAATTTTACGACAGATGATAATCAAAACAAAATGGTTTTGATGCGACAACCAAAAGAAAAACTATTTTAATTTGAATTTAACTATTAGAAACTTGGTTTTATTAGAAAGAAAAAGATATAAGATTTCAAAAATCTGTTTACATTTTTTAATGCAAGAGTGTGGCAAAAATTGATTTTTACACTGCCCAAGGGTTGATTTTTTCTAGTAGTATTAATACAGTGATGCTGATAGTTTTTTTATTTAGTGCATCCTGGGATGCATGTATTTTATTTGAATAAGTCCCTGGAATATTTTATGGGTCCCAACTAAAGTTTCTTAATAAATTGCAGAGATTTTATCTATGAACAACTAAAGCCGTCTAACTCCGTAATTCATTTCCAAGAAAATATTGAAAAATATTCACAGTAAGTTGGAAATGGTGGGGGAAGAAAAAAAACCTGGGATGCATGGATACAATTTTACTGTCCCTTTTAGATTTTTATGCATCAGTGACGCAGGATGTGTACCTATCAGAATCTCTGCTAATACCCTTGTTTTTATTTTAGAGCATATCAACCCATTTCGGGTCATTTAATGCCAAATCAAGTCATTTTTTATGCTGCACACATCTATGATACTCCATACATCTCCAGAACTGAAGCCTCGCCATCAGATTAGTGTTCTCAGTTTATTTTTATTTTTTTTATTTGAGGTTATTGTTATTTAATTATTAGTTATATAGAGCTGTGTAAATGGAGTTCAAAACTGTTTGAATTATGCAAATATCCTCAGTGGTTCAAAAGTTATGAGAATTTAAAGTCCCAAAATTGGGGTACAAAAGTTGACATGATTTTGTTAAAAAATATGTTAAATCATGGACCAATTCAAACAAGAAATTCAGTAATTTCTTCACCATTTCTTTATTTTTGGAATCAATTTTGATAAAACTTTGCATTCTTATGTAAAATTGTATGTTCTTTCTGATTCTGCACTTAAAATGTATGAATTACCATTATTATCATAAGATTATTCAACATTTTCATTTTAATACAGTATATATACACATATATAGTATTAATTCAAATAAATAACCTCACTTTGAACTTAAAAATACCTTTTTAAATACCTATGTTGAATTACATACAAGAAATAGAATACCTCTTTACATAAAAAAAATAGTGTCCCAAGCCACCTTTCTGAGCAAAAATAGTGTCCCTAGCAAGCAAAGTAGCGTCCTTAGCAACCGCCTCTAGAAACAGCTAAAATCAACAAAATCAATCTAAATTGTACTCCTTAGCTTCAATAGTGTCCATAGACAGCTTCCTGAGCAAAATAGTGTCCCTAGCAACCGTAAACAGTGTCCTTAGCAACCTCCTACAACAACAGCAAATAGCCACTTTTCATATTAAAAATCACGTCCCTAGCAACCATAAAGAGTGTCTTTAAAGAAAGCCAGTCTGGTGTGTACTGACAGTTTTGTTTACGTTTCTTGTAATTTTAAGTTTTTTTCAAAATTGAAAGTTTCACAAATAAACTCTGATGGTAAAGCATCATTAATATTTCACACATTATATATGAAAATAATTCTGAGACTGTCTTCTATTAATTATATAGTGCTCTTTTCTTTTTTTTTTCTGATCTTACACTTTTTGAAAAAAATCTCTGTTAACTTTTGTCTATCTTATTTTCGCTTCCTGAAGAAGAAAAAAACAAGATCCTGCTTGTAGTTTAAGGTGTCTTCTAGTTAAGTGTAAAATTTCAAGAATATTGATAAAGATTGGCCACTTCAATTTTACAAAAAAATGTAATGTGTAAAATTTAGTCTTGGAAAAAAATTTATATTATGCATTTTCGGCTGTTTGAAGCAAAATACCGCTTTAATTCGCCGTAAAAATAATTCAATGGATAAAAACGAATACAAATTACATATTTCAAAAGATTATTTTCTTTTCTTTCCAACTATATAAACATTTTTAAGTTTGGACCAGAAATACACGAAAAATTGTGATTTAAATCGATTAAGGTTGGAATTTGTCAATGTCAACCAAAATCAACAAAATAACTAGGATTGCTAATCAGATCCAGTTTACTGTCATACCCAGGACACCCCTTTTTTTTTGGGGGGGGGGGGAGTCTTACCCCTCTGTAGTGGATACAGCCAGCATATTCTAAGCCCGGCTGAAAGGGCATTATTCAACAAGAGTATTTTTTACAATTCTGTGCTTCCATATGTATGTATTTTTAACATTCTCTAATCTTGGAATGGTAAGGATTTTCGCTGAAACAGTTTTTGGTTTCATTATTCCATTCTTTAAATTTTTGGAATTCCACAAGTGATTTATTTCCTTTAAATGTACAAACAAAAAAGAGAAAAAGATTTTTGGGCCAACCCAATACTTTTACTATTTCTCTGATTTGGACACATGGTGTAGTGGATATACACATTGAGTTAATACAGTTCTAAGTGACAGTTATCTCTAGGCTGCAAGTTCAATCCTGGTCAAGGGCGACAGTAACATAGAATAACAATTAACACAGTTTAACACTTGTACCCCAGCTATGGTTAGTGGAATGAGAACAGGATACCCCAGTGGATGGAATAAAGGGTTAAGTTCAAAGTTGCATGAAGGCTCCCGATTACGACAAGAAGGTTCCCGATTACGACAAGAATGTTCCTGATTACAACGAGAATGTTCCAGAGTTCAAAGAGAATGTTCCTGGATTCAAAGAGAAGGTCCCCGTGTTCGAGATGGTTGACATGGCCGAGAAGAAATACCTTAAGAAGGCTGGAGGGCACATCGGCCGAAACGTTGTACAGATTGTAGAATACTGATAATTGTTATTCTGTGTTACTTTCACCCTTGGCCAGGATTGAACCTGCAGTCTGGAAATGACTGTTACAGATTGTTAACTATTGGACAGTAGAACAGTCAAACACCTCCTCAGCTTAATGGACTCTTCTGGCAGCAGTGGCAGGAATTATTTAAGCTGTTTATAGTGGGTTCATTAGAGAACTAGTAACTTCTGGCCAGTCAAAAATTGTTGACTGTCTAACTGACTTACTTCAATATGGCGCTGCGAACAGGATTCGACCTAGCTGATGCGAAAAGCTGTATGCCCAGACATTTTCTAGTGAAGAGATTGCAAGGTCCAGCTTGCACATGCTATGCTTAAGGAGACTATGGGTGACATGGGTCAGCTAATTATGCAAGCAACTGCAAACTTCCTCAACTCAGTTCGGAAATGACCCCACAACAATTCCGGAAGTTCAGGATAGACTGGGACGTATTACAAAGATGACCAATCTTCCCCCATACAGACTAACATTCAACTGTACAATTGTGCTGATGAAAGCTAGCAAACTACTTGATATGCTAGAGGTGTTTGTTACACAGAGATCGAATCCCATGGTGCACAGAATCTCCTTTTATCCATCATACAGAGTGACCATGAGTCCATCCAGGAGTACTTGATTCGTCTACAGTCAGGAGCACAAGATTGCAACTATATATGCCCCAACTGTGATCATGACTTGTCCAACATATATATAAAGGATCAGTTCATTCGGGGCATTGCTAATGACACACTACAGGCGGATATATTGGCTAAGGCAGGTTCACTTATGACCTTGGAACAAAATATAACTCTTGCAAAGCATTCGAGATGGCCATGCGAGACAAGATAAGATATCTGGTACCTCAGATGTTGCAAGGATTCGAACATCTGCGTATCACCGACAGAAATGGCCCAAAATTCAGCCCGTTCAGGCACTACCTTCAACCGTGGAGACATGGTGGAAAAACAACCCAACGTAATGCATGCAGAGGTTGTGGTAGCTACCGGCATGGTGGGGCTGGAATAGGTAACCGGCACAGAGGCATGGGTAAACATGCGAAACTTGTGGAAAACAGAACCACTTTGCAAATGTCTGCCAATCAAAGAATGAAGAAGGTGCTATTAAGTGTCTGGAAGATGAAGAAGCCAGTATGGATGCCCTGATTGCGCACCTAATATTCGATCCAGTAACTGACAGTTACAAACCAGACAGCCACACGGCCGCGAGGAGGTGGAAGCCACATTAACCCATTTTCCCCTGCCCTGACCCAAGACAAGCCAGAGATATCCCTGCCGCTTGTCTACCCTGACAGTGGTGCAACCATATGCCTCGGTGGGTTGAAACATCTACGGTATATGGGACTCTCGAAAAATTTAGTCCCCTCTAAAAAAAAAGTACGTGCAGTAGGACAAGGTTGGCTACCCATCATGTTCACAATTGGGGAGAGGACTACTACAGGCACCGTCATTGAAGTTCTCCCACATCGGCAATACCGGCTCCGAGTGGACAAATCGGGTAGGATCACACTCAGAAACCGACGCTTCCTGAAAAAGCTGATCACAAAACCCAAACCCACACCATTGCCTAGTGCTATGCTTGATCCCATTGGCTCCAACTCTAACACCCACACCTCAACACTAGGGACCTGGCCTCACCAATGTCACTCTGCCCCAAAACCAGGCCGACGAAAATACCCGGCATTGTCAAGATCGCTCCCTCTAATCAGCCTGGCCGAAAGGAACTAAAAAGGCCGATACACTTGCGCAATGGGAGAGGGGGGAGGAAGGGGAGATGTAGAATACTGATAATTGTTATTCTGTGTTACTTTCACCCTTGGCCAGGATTGAACCTGCAGTCTGGAAATGACTGTTACAGATTGTTAACTATTGGACAGTGGAACAGTCAAACACCTCCTCAGCTTAATGGACTCTTCCTGGCAGCAGTGGCAGGAATTATTTAAGCTGTTATAGTGGGTTCATTAGAGAACTAGTAACTTCATGATTAGGCTTGGCCAGTCAAACCAATTGTTGACTGTCTGACTTACTTACTTACTTCAATACAGATAACAATAAAGATGAGGACAATAGTCCAAATAATCAAAATACCAATACTTTTACTTTAACAGTTAGATATTCTCATGTTCTAGTATTTTTTCTACCCTGTCAGCCAGGGCTATAGAACACACCGACTGCACCTCTGCAGAGAGGGAACATTTCCCCAATGGGGCTACCTGTTAGCCATGGATGGCAACCTATGATGCTTAAAGATGGAATCCTACTGGCAGAGCAGTTCATGATATGCAACATTCTACTTTGGCCCTTGCTTACCTACGTGCAGTCGGAGAGGCCCCCTCTGATTAATCAGCTAGTCATGTCAAGCTCTAGCACCTATGTGATTGTCCAGACCCTATTGCCTTTGGGAGCTGCTCAAGAATGCTACGTGCGATCTTAAACAAATCGTGGAAACAAAACGCCACAAGAAATCAGCTGTATGGCCCATAACAACACACATATATATATATATATATATATACACATATATATAGTGTCATCCACAGACACAGTTTCGACATATCACATCTCCTCACTGTGGCTAGACTTAGCAGGGTACCACCTGCCAGAATATATATATATATATATATATATAAAATAAAAATATACCTCTCTAAATAACAAGGCATGATAAATATTGTAGGAATATTGACAATAGACTTATAGAATAAAAATTGGACAAAATTATACTGGAAAAAAAATCCTTTTAGACTACTAATCATAGAAAATAATTTTCCATTGGTTGGAAACTTGACAATTCTGTCAAAAAATATTGATTGCTTGAAAGCGCTTTTATTGAAAATGTAACTGAATGAAAGTAAATAAACAAAAAAAAGAGGGAAGAGCATAGACTGACTGAATGAAGAGAGTGAAAAAAACAAAAAAAAAACAAAGAGTTAAGTGAAAAATTGAGTGGAGAGAAAATTAGGGGAAATAACTCTGTAGGAGGAAAAAATTAGAAGAATAAATTGAGAGAAGCAGAAGGTAGTTAATGTTAGAAGTGGTGGTGATGGAAGAAGAAGTAGGGAATCATGGGAAGGAAAAAGATGAAGGTGAAAAAGAATAAATAGATTGAAGAAGGATGAAATCAAAATGGCTGACTGCCAGAAAAAGAGAAAGAAAAATAAATAAGTAGGAAAAAACAAAGTTTGTTTTACAGCACATCAACCTCAGTGGGTCATTTAATGCTGACAAAGTTTTAAAATAATTTTTTTTTACTTAGTACCCTAACTCTGGGTTAGAGTAGTCCTGGGAGCAATGGTGATGAATCGGTGCTCCACATTCCCCAAACCTCCAGAATTGGAACCTCAGTGGGTCATTTAATGCCTACAAAGTTTTGAAATAAAATCATTTTAATGGATACACAATTTTTTTTATATAAACACATTTTTCTATTTAACCCCTAGATTGGACCCTAACAGGTACTACCACTCCAGGTCAGAGTAGACCAGGGAGCAATGGTGATGAAAGGATGCTCCACATTCTCCAGAACTGGAACCTCACCATCAGATAGAGTTTAATGTCATTCCCAGGACATGAAGACTCTCAGTCACCGCCTTCTAGCACATATATGATAAAAAGGGTTGAGGATTTGCCATTCTAGCTTATTCTCTAGGCGGTTTTTTTCACATTTTCTTTGATGAAACAACTAAAGCTGTCTAACTCCTACCTTGTAACTCATCCCATGTAATTTGTTTCTAAGAAAATATTGAAATGTATAACAGCTTGAAATAGTAGGGGAAGAAAAATGAAAAAACACCAAAAAAAAAAAAACACTCTTTATCTATCTATCTCACACACTCTCTATCTACCTATCTGTCTATCTATCTATATCTCTTTCACACACTCTCTATCTACCTATCTGTCTATCTATCTATATCTCTTTCACACACTCTCTATCTACCTATCTGTCTATCTATCTATATCTCTTTCACACACTCTCTATCTACCTATCTGTCTATCTATCTATATCTCTTTCACACACTCTCTATCTACCTATCTGTCTATCTATCTATATCTCTTTCACACACTGTATCTATCTATATCTCTTTCACACACTATCTATCGACACAAGCGTTGTCTCAACGGTGGAAGTTCGAATGGGTGTAGGCACTCTCCTACATCACCCTCTGCCGCACTTGGGACGTCGTCAACCTCCATTCCCTCCTCGGGCACGTGCTGCACACCAGGCGATGCGACATTGATGTTCTCATCGGTGTCCATGGCCTCATCAGGTTGACATTGCTGTGGGAGCTCAGAATCCATGGGTGGGTGTAAAGTTTTCAGTGTGGAACAATGTGGACCGTCAACCACTGGATATATTTTACGGAGGAAGCGACGGTTGCGCAACGTTATCAGATTGCTCCCAGCCACCCGTACTGTTGGTTACTATACGTCTCCAGGATCCTCCCTGTTTTTGTCCATCGACATGGATAGTGACCATTCTGGTTTTGGATTTGGACGAAGTCGCCGATCCGTAGTTCCAGAAGCGTACGACAGTGCCTATTATAGAACTGTTCGTTCCGCATGTGCCTCTTAGCCATCGCAACCCCCTTAACTCCCCTATTTCTTTCTACTGCTTCCATGTTTGGTACTTGTCCCGTAGGACTGGAAGGTGATCCTTGATAATTCGTCCAAACAGCATTATAGCTGGGGACATGTTTAGGTCTTGAATGGGGGTGTTGCAATGGGTCAGCAATGCCCGAGCAGTACAATCATGGCATAGGCGACCGCAGTTGTGTGTGTTGTCGGCGAGTATATGCTTTGCTGTTTTGATGGCTAACTCTGCACGACCATTGCTTTGAGGGTAATAGGCTGATGACGTCCACTTTCGTATAACCCATTTCTTCAAAATGAGTCGTATTCCTGTGACTCGATTGGTGGTCCTTCGTCCGAGGAGAGTTCTTCTGGCGCGCCATACGTACAGAACCAAGTTCTTAACGTGTCGCATACCGTTTTGGCTTTTCCTGATGACATTAGGGCCACCTCCACCCATCCAGTATATCGATCTGCATATACAAGGTAGTTTTTGCCGTGTATGTCAACGAAGTCCACAACAGCTTGCTGGAAAGGAAATTCTGGGTCTGCTGGTGACATCAGGAGCTCCCTAGGCTGAGATGGCGCAATCCTGTCTGCAGCGCCATATAAAGTATGTAAGACTTTGTCAGTAGTTTAAACGTCAGTCGACTGATTGCAAATAGCTGCCTCTCGACTCTTTATTTATACCCATTCTTCAAGGTCAGACCAGTCCATTTAAACAACACACACAGGGATATCACTACTTATACAACAAGGAATAGTGTGGCAGGCAGGCCCCGACACTAACTTTTTTCATGACCGTTCCGAACAAAAATTATCGACCGTCCCGAATGGGGTTTGGACCGTCCCGAAATCAAAATATTTTTGTTTAATTCATTTGCATCATCTATACTTGTCAGTCACCAATAGCATAATAACATGTAATAAAACATTAAGAAAAGCTGAAGCAGTGATAATTCCGAATATTTGGACAAAAAATCTATTTCCTAGTGTTTTGAGCTAAAAAAAAAATACTTTTTTACTTTAAGTTACCCAATTTTCATGTAATCATTGGTTTTCTTTTTCGGGAAGGACATGCTGAACCTTTTGAAATTTTTACCGTCCCCAGCAAACTGTCCCGGAAGACGTATTGATCGTCCCGGATGTAATTTTTATCGTCCCCGGGACGGCGTTAATATAGTGCCCTAGTGGCATGCTACTAATCTTTGAAGCAAGCACCGTCTAATGCTGTACTTACTATATTCATATTAATACCATACAGGTGAAAGGGAAGGTGGAATATTCCAATACAAAAGGAACTCTGGAGAATGTAGATTACCTCTTTATCACCATTATTCCCAGATCCTCTCTGGTAGTACCTGTTAGGGTCCCATCTATGGGTTAAATAGATCAAAAACTGAGTATTAAAATTGTGTTTAAAAAAAAATTGAGTTTTAAAAACAAATACAAATGCCTATCAAGAATGAATAAAACAAAACGTCTTCAGCATAAAATAACTCAACATGGGTTGACATGCTGTAAAATCCAACTAACCAACCCTCCTTAAACAGGTGTACAAACAACATCATAGACTGCTGTTACAATGGGAACCCAATAAGTTTGCGGGTAGGCTAGTTCTCACAGATTTTATGCATCAGAATGCAGGAAGCATACCTATCAGCATCTCTGCATATATATATATATATATATATATATATATATATATAGTGTGTTCGGGATAAATTTGACATATATATATATATATATATATATATATATATATATAGGGTGTTCGGGATAAATTTGACATATTTATATTTGGTTATTTTTCTCCGTAGCTTGGAGGTATTGAGGCACACTACGAATCATTTAAAACCTTGGACTCTTCTTCATTCATATACGTGATGACAGATACAATGGATGACTGGAACCTACCTGAATCATGGAACAGAATAACTTGTACCATGATGATGATCTGTGGCGACCATCAAAATAAGGAGATTATGGTTGCTGCCCAATGCTCCCTGAACACTGTAAAAACAATCAGGCATGAACTGGAGAATTGAAATGGAGACTACGAGGCTGTGACTAGAAGAAAGCAACATAACAGATGATCTGATTGCGTTCGTGCAGCATTTTTTCAGAGAGGGTATCAGGTTGAATTCAGATGCCTACATGGAGTTGCTAAACACTGTAGTCAAGCCCTGGATAACAAGGGTAGCCAATTATGTATGTGGCGCTGTTGAGAAAGACACCAATCGTCATGCCAGTACTACAAAAGCCCAGTCAATGTAACGGAAAAAATTAGAGTTATTGGGTAAAATATATTGAAAGGGACCGGATTCTAAGAATTCAAGAAAAAGGCACGCCAAAACACCGCTCAGAGGTGACCCCATAGGCAACCCGAACTTCTGTCTGTAAAAGGTTCCGTTGTAATGGAAAAAGCAATTCCTAGTGCAAAGTCTACAAATTTGGATTATCTTGTTAGTGGGTAATGGAAAAGAGGTATTGATTTTGTTGAGATGGTTTTCTAGACGAGTAATGCATTTGTCAACCAGGATATTAGTATAGAGTGATTTAATATCTAAGCTTTAATATCTAAGTAGGTAGCTAATTTTTTCTGTTACATTGACGACACCCTATTCATTTACCCGAAAGACTATAATTTAACTAACATTATTGACAAACTAAATGATGTTGAACCCTCCGTCAAATTTACTCATGAACTTGAACATAACTACTCCCTACCATTTTTAGATACACTTATTATAAATAATAACAACAGTTTAGAATTCAAAGTTTATCATAAGAATACCAACAAAAATGACTACATCCATTTCTATTCCCAACCATAACACTAAGATAAAAAGTGGTATCATAATTGGTTTCTTTCTGAGAGCACTTAGGATATGTAACAAGAAACATTTAGATGAAGAATTTAATCTTATTGAAAGGTCATTTCTTAAACTACAATACCCCTTAAATTTCATACACCGTGCCAGATAAAAGGCATTTAAAATACATAGTAAAAATAGTAATATTACATCTCCCAACAATGACACACAACATAACAGTAATAACGTCTCTGATAGGTACATCATACTTCCTAATAATCCTATTACTGATAAAATAAATAGAAACTTAAGTAAGATAGGTATTAAAACTGTCACTCACTCTACTAAAACAGTGAAAAACATTTTACAAAATAAAAATCATAAACACACACATTCTGAAGCTGGAGTCTACACTATTGATTGTTTAAAATGTAACAAAAAATATGTAGGGGAGACTTCCAGATCCTTAACTAAATGTCTATCGGAACACAAATATCATTTTAATCGAGGTTTTCAAAATAACGCATTAGCTAAACACATCTTTGATCTCAATCAAAGGTGCCAAAATATTAACCCACATACATGATAAAACACTACGTAGAATTATGGAATCTTGTGTTATTCTTATCCATAAAACCATACCCCAAAGACAAGGTTTCTTTAACTCTTAACATCCTGTTGAGAATTTTCTAAGTCCAGAGCCCTATTCCTATAAGGATCTATCAAAAATGACTAAACATTTCCTTTTCATTTAAAATTACCTGTTATTTACCTTAAAAATAAAAACTTCTAAATATGTTTAATGTTATATTTAAACAAAGGCTATCGTTTGAGGTGGATTAGGAAAACAAATATGACTTCTGGCCGGGTGGAATGAGGTGGTATAGGATGTTAAGAGTTTTAATATATCCCCTTATTTAGCAACACTTGTAGTCAGAAACCATAAAATCCCCTTCACATAACATTTTCCGTTATTTACTTCCCATTAAATTTAAATTTTTCTCATTAGCCAAATAATAAAATAAAAACCTTACCATAAATTTGAATTTGAATTCAAATTTGGATTTGAATTAAATTTGAATTTGCAAATAAATGGATTTAAATTTGTATGTATGGAACCTTACATTTCAATTTGGATTTAAATAAAACCTTACACTTGGGTTTAAGTTTTGATTTATTTATAAGAACCTTGCATTTTATTTGTTTTGAATTCGGTTTTGAAAATAAAAACCTTACATTAGATTTTGAAGCTTCACATTATCTAAAAATAATAACAAATACCTTTGATCCGTCCATACGTTTTTTACTTTATATATAAGAAAAACAAAATATAAAAAATAATTAATCACAAAAATAAAAATTCTTTTTCTAAAAATCTTTTGAAAGCCAACTGTCATATTGTTTAATACCCATCTCCCTTTTTGAATAAGTTAATTTGTCTAGTTGCCAACATCTCAAAATCCCCTACAATAAAGTGTGACCGACAAAAAAGATATACATATCGTGTTGACCGACAATAACACAGTGGGAAGACCCGCATTGGAAAATAATGTAACAACTTTCGTTTCTCTTTTTTGCAAAATCAAGGTTTTTTGTTTTTGAACTCATTTGACTCTTATCTCCGATCACAAACACCACGGAGTAAATGGGCTCTGAAGAAGATTTTTGTAAAATCGAAATATTGATCAATATCAGCTATGATTATGTTATAAATTGTTTTCTCTTTAACAGCATTGTGTAGTGTTTTCATTCCATCTTGTTCATTCTCATACTGTCGGATTCATTTCCTCTCTTTTAACATATATATATATATATATATATATATATATATATATATACAGGGTGTTCGGGAGAAATTTGACAGTTTTCTGTGGGTGACGATAGCCAAGCAGTTAAGCTGTCCGACTGATGCTGAATCGATTGGAGTTCTATCCCGGCTGTAGGTAGCTCACAAAATGTTTAGCCACACTGAAGAGACTTGATAAGTTGAAACGTGTCTGTGGATGACTATATATGCTCCCCATCCCCCTGGGGTTGAGCACTTTGGAGCGGATTTTGCTGATGACCGCCAACTAAAGTGTAAATGCAACGCTCTCCTATAAAAGGGATGGAGCACTCTATGGCGTCCTTTTTATACATACAGATGTGCATATTAAAAGAGTTAAAATTCCCTTCACATTCTGTGGGTGACGATAGCGGAGCGGTTAAGCTGTCCGACTGATGCTGACTCGATCGGAGTTCTATCTCGGCTGTAGGTAGCTCACAAAATGTCTAGCCACACCGAAGAGACTTGATAAGTCGAAACACGTGTCTGTGGATGACTATATATATATATATATATATGCAGAGATGCATGTCCAGTACTAAAAAAAACCCTACTTATTAGTTTTTTCTAGTATTGGAGAATTGAAAATAAAGTGGTCGATTAAAGGTATAAGAGCTGTATTTATTTGTTATAGAGTACAATACATTTAAGGTGCAATTGTTACCATTGGTTTCAAAGCCACATGTTAACCACTTATCAAGGCTTTCACGGGCGTGTTATCTTGACGATAAGTGGCTAACATGTGGCTTTGAAACCAATGGTAACAATCATAATTTAAATGTATTGTACTCTATAACAAATAAATATATATATGACTGCACCACTTAGAACTTGCGATCCATCATTTCGTTGGTTACACCTCCCCTCCCTCTCTCTTTTTCCCCATGCCTCTACCTCTACCTGACACCTTCCGACAGATCCAACCGACCTCCACCTTTTATATATATATATATATATATATATATATATATATATATATATACATACATAGATACATAACAGTTTCTGTCTAAAAATAAAAATTTCTAATGAAGCTTTGTAAATACACAGAGGCGAAATATTAACTGAATGAAATTGTCTGTGTTTTTGTCCACTTTATTCCTCAACTTTTGATCACATTTTCTTGGATTTTACCCAACCTGTTATTTATATATATATATATATATATATATATATATATATATATGAGGAGTGAAGGATTGAATAAATCCGACAAAATGTGGTTGAGAATAGAGTAAAAAAAGTGGTTATAACAACACAGCAACTAAATTCAATTGATATTTCGCCTCATTGTTGGCTGAAGCTTTTATCAAAAATTTTATTGAGATAAATGCTTGTACATTCTGCTTTTACCACACACCAAAACCCTCCCTTCTTTCCTCCCTTACCCAATTACCTTTTCACTATAAAAGCAGAATGTACAAGCATTTATCTCAATAAAATTTTTGAAAAAGCTTCAGCCAACAATGAGGCGAAATATCAATTGAATTTAGTTGCTGTGTTATATCCACTTTTTTTTCTCTATTCTCAACCATATTATATATATATATATATATATATATATATATATAAAGTTAGGGTAGTGAAGACATGATCGACTAACCATTATATCATGAATGGGACACCCAAACAAGTGGGTTTTTACCCAACCCATTCACCGGGGGTAGGATGCAACACTGAAATTAGAATATCTTGGATTCCCTATTTGTTTTGTTTTCTTGGGCTACGAAATAGAGATTCTTCCCTCCCTCCCAAAACGAGCACCAACAACATCATAAATAAATCCGTTTAAAAAAAAAACCTGAAGAAAATGTTCAACCCACGGATTAAATTTAGACCTGTCACGGTTTAATGGGAAGTATGACAGGGAAAGTATCACAGGGGTATCGGATTTGTCATCGCATTCAGCCTATTGTACAAAAACTTCCCGTTGAATGCACACATAGATGTCTTAGTTCTATGTAATGGTTAAAAGGCTTTTCTTTCTTTTCTTCTTAATATTTCCCCTTTCTTTCTTTCTAATATCTCTTTCTTTCACTCTTTCTTTCTTAATATATCTCTTCTTTCTTTCTTTCTTATATCTCTTTTCTTTCTCTCTTTCTTTCTTTCTTTCTTTCTTAATATATCTCTTTTCTTTCTCTTTTCTTTCTTCTTCTAATATATCTCTTTTCTTCTTCTTTCTTTCTTAATATATCTCTTTTCTTTCTTTCTTTCTTTCTTAATATATCTCTTTCTTTCTTTTCTTTCTCTTCTTTCTTTCTTTCTTTCTTAATATATCTTCTTTCTTCTTTCTTTCTTAATATATCTCTTTTCTTTCTTTCTTAATATATCTCTTTTCTTTTCTTTCTTAATATATCTCTTTCTTTTCTTTCTTTCTTAATATATTTCTTTCTTTCTTGATATCTCTCCTTTCTTTTTCTTTCTTAATATCTCTCCTTTCTTTCTTAATATCTCTCTTTTCTTTCTTTCTTTCTTAATATCTCTTCTTTCTTTCTTTCTTAATATCTCTTCTTTCTTTCTTTCTTAATATCTCTTCTTTCTTTTTCTTTCTTTCTTTATGTCTCTTCTTTCTTTCTTAATATATTTTCTTTCTTTCTTTCTTTCTTAATTCTCTTCTTTCTTTCTTAATATCTCTTCTTTCTTTCTTATAATATCTTCTTTCTTTCTTATAATATCTTCTTTCTTTCTTTCTCTCTCTTTCTTTTATCTCTCCTTTCTTTCTTTCTTAATATCTCCAATTCTTTCTTTCTTTCTTTCTTTCTTAATAACTCCCATTCATTTTCTTTCTTTCTTTCTTAGTATCTCACCTTTGTTTGTTTGTTTCTTTCTTTCTTACTATCTCCCCATTCTTTTTTCCACTATTTCTTCCCTTTTCTTTATTTCTTCCCCTTTTCTTTCTTTCTTTCTTAATATCTTCTTTTGGGGGTCCTGGGTATCACATGAAATTCGGGTTCAGTAAATTCATTGCATTATAAATTTATCGCCAGTAAATTCATTGTATGGTAAATTTGTCTCAGGTAAATTATTTGTGGCTAAATTCAGAATTGAATAAAGAGGTTTTGTTTTGTTTTAAGGCATATCAAACTCAGTGGGTCATTTGATGCGGACTAAGTTTTGAAATAAATTAATTTTTAATGGATACTCAATTTTTTTATAAACTTATATTTTTCTATTAAACCAATAGATGGGACCCTAACAGGTACTACCACTCCTGAATAAAAAGGGCTAAAGGGTGTTAAGCTATGTTAAGTATTCTATGTTATCATCACTCGTAGCAAGGATTGAACCTGCAACCTACAGATGATTGTTATTTAGAACTGTATTAACTCAAACCCTATCTCTATTGCACCATGTGTCTTTTTTTTTCACCCCACCCCCCTATATACTGTCAGATTCATTTCCTTTTCGTCCTCGGCCCTGTCGGCTGGGGCGTTAGAATGCACTGACTGCACCCCTGCAGAGGGGTAAGACTCTCCCAATGGGGCCACCTGTTGGCTATGGGTGGCAACCCGTGATGCTTAAGGATAGAACCAAGGTGACTGAGCAGTCCATGACTTGCAATAATCTACTTTGGCTCTTTCTTGGGCTAGACGGGCGGTCAGAGAGGCCCCCTCCGATCAATCGGCTGGTCATGTCAAGCTCTAGCACCTATATGATTGCCCCAACCCTTTTTATCATATGTGTACTAGAAGGCGGTGACTGAAGGTCTACATGTCCTGGGAATGACGTTAAACTCTATCTGATGGTGAGGTTCCAGTTCTGGAGATTTGGGGAATGTAGAGCACCCCTTCATCACCATTGTTCCCTGGTTCACTCTGACTCGGACTGGTAGTACCTGTTAGGGTCCCATCTATGGGTTAAATAGAAAAATGTATTTATAAAAAATTGAGTATCCATTAAGAATGACTTTATTTCAAAACTTTATCGGCATTAAATGACCCACTGAGGTTGATATGCCGTAAAACCAAATCAAACCAATCCATTTCTTCCTAGTATACACCTATATAAAACATAAGCAGACGCGTGGTCTAATGGTTAGGGTCGTAGGAAATGGACTCGTCGACCAGAGTTCAATTCCTGAATGAAGCTGTTTGCATTTCACATGGCGCTAATACCCTTGGGGAAGGTATGAATCCAATTCTCCCTCGAGCTATGGGTAAATAGCAGGGCAGACTGGGCTCTTTAACCATGGCTAGGTAACCAGTCTAGGAGAAGGAAAACTGAATTCAAACCTGTTAAATTCCGCTTAAGAAATTGACCTTGTGTCGCATTCTACTCGTGTGGAGGGGTTGGTAAATATATATATAAAACATAAGAAATACTAGCAAAATAATGCGCCCTTTGGGCACAAGTATTTTAATTTTAATATAATTAGATATTATATTGAATTAGAAATACTAATGAAATTAGATACAAACATAAAATAGATTATACTTTATTCTAATTGATTTCAATATAAGATTATGCATAGGATTGCTTTTAATACATTTGAGAATAAAAGAATAATATTAGAAATCAATAACAACAAGAAATTATTTATTAAACACTGTTTTCTTAAAACCAGTATGCAAATTATTCCCACCATATACTATGTAAACTTTTATTTCTTAATGAAATATAATGCACGTCGCACAATTTTAAACACATTAATAATATGGGCTGTTTTGAGGCAAATTATAGTCATTGTTAATAGATAAGATGCTAATTAAGATTAAATAAGAATTATTTAATAACCACTGAGAATATTGGCATCCTTCCATCTACGAGAGACGATGGCGTAGTGTCCAAATAATTTTTTTTCTTTTTCGCAACTACGTAGCCTGGGCAGATTCATGTGGCCCAAGCAGCAAATCCTCCCTCTCTTGAAACTGCTGCTGTGATTCAAAGGAAAGGTAAGGAACCAATGAAGTTTGGCAGCAGTAGTGTCGCAGGAGTTGCTGGGTAGCACTGGATTTCAGTATCACACCAATTGAGGGATTCCGGCTCCTGATTTGTTTTCAGGGTTTACTCCCCTAGCCTTTCCTTGGGATGAGATAAAGCTGTTAGGCAGTAGAGGTTTTGTATCGGACTTTTCCTTGTCTTAGACAAGTTGCCGACCAAGGTTAATGCGCCCCTTCTAACCAATTAATCCTACTACTGTCGGTGTTCCATTGAGAATATAATGTAAATAACTAAGGGAATTGTGACTTTAGTGGTGACATAGTTTCAGTTACAAACTGAAGAATAATTAAAGTTCCAATTACCATCGAACTGGGAAGACAAGGCAACAAACGATTGTAACTTAAATACAAACCCGAATAGTCACAAAGTCTACTGCAGAATGACAGGTATTTATAAGACTCCACAATGTCATTCAAATCAAGCAGTCAAGCAGCCAATCAGAACTCAAGGAATGGAATCACCCAAATTCATGAATGGATCATTCTTGATTTCTATATATACCAACTGTCTTGGACACTGCTTAAGTTGTACTTAGTTGCTGTTATTCAAACCAACAGTAGACTTACTGACTTCAATACAAACAGATACACACAGAATCTCCATTATAAGATGTGTCATACCCAAGACACCCTTGTTTTTTGAGGGAGAGGGTATTACACCTCTGCAAGGGATACAGTCAGCGTATTGTTTTCTATGCCCTGCCGATGGGGCGTTTTTCTTTTGTTTGTTTTTGTTAACTAAGTGTACTCAATGTGTACCACCTGTTGATCGTGAGTGGCGACGGTGATGCTTAAGGATGGAATCCTGGTGGCTGAGCAGTCCATGCCATGCAACAATCTACTTTGGCCCTTACTTGGGCTAGATGGGTGGTCGGAGAGGCCCCCACCGATCAATCAGCTCGTCACATCAAGTCCTAGCACCTATATGATTGCCCCAACACTATTGCCCTTATGGCAAGCCCCAACCCTTTTTATAATATGACTGCTAGAAGACAGCGAGGTTCCAGTTCTGGAGGTTTGGGGAATGTGGAGCACCCCTTCGTCACCATTGCTCCCAGGACCACTCATACCCAGAGTGTTAGTACCTGTAAGGGTCCCATCTATGGGTTAAATAGAAAAATGTGTTTTTATATAAAAAAAAATTGTGTATCCATTAAAATGAATTTATTTTAAAACTTTGTAGGCATTAAATGACCCACTGAGGTTGATGTGCCATAAAACAGAACAAACCAACCATCAATATACCAACTGTATATCAAAACTACCCCCCCCCCATTATTCTTAAAGTTAGCAAGTGTAGGTAATGCTGTTTTTGTGGGAAACTTAAACTACTTTTCTTTCTTTTTACAATCAATCAATAAAAGGGTTCACTGAATAATGCAAATTGTCTGCCAAGACAACGATGATAAAAATATTAGTGTTCTCTAAAAGAAAATAATTTTTTCAGATTTTTTTTATATTTAATTTTTAGATTTTCAGTACATTTTTCTACCAAAACCGCTCCTTTTAAAAAATTTTTTTTCTATTCACACCTTCGGTCTTTTGCGTTTTTATTTATACTGTAATTAGTTTCGATTATATATAACCTAGGTATACCCAATTTTTTGGTCTGCTTCTCATTTTAAAAATGAATTAGAATTAATTAAATCGATTATTTAAGGTCAAATTTCTGTCTAAGTTGAAAAGTATTAACATAATGAGCATCAATAAAAAAAAATTAAAAAAGCAAAATAATATTACACATGTAATTTATTTTTAATACATTTAAAACAACATTTGGTCAATTTTGCTAAAATATAACTTAACATGGCTGCTGGAGTTGCTGTAAAATACATGTTTACAAAATAAATTTAACATTCCTGATTGAAAAAAAATTGACAAAAAAAAAAGGAATTATCCGATTTTAATTAAATTTTCAGTGTTGATTTATCAATGAATGAATTTTACATTGCATCAGTTATTTTATTTCAAAACTTTCTGATTTAATTAGGTATTTCTACTATGGTAAAGTAATATATAAAATTCATTCAAAATATGAAACACCTAATTTTAACTTTCAAATTTCATATTCTTAGATTCTAAAAACATATTTATTTAATAGCTACTTTAGTTTATTAGCGTTTTCTAATAATTTTTGTAGAAAAACTCTATTGAAAATTCAGCCCCCCCCCCTTTAAACAGAACAAATATTGATGTATATTTTTTTCAATTAAATAAATATCGAAAAGAGTAAAAAACAAAAAGATCTCCAAAAATTATCTTTTTAGTTTTTAATTTACATTTTATTTTCTGATTTTTGGTACTTATTCTCTACCAGGATATGCCCCTTAAATTTTTTTTCTTCTATTCACACCTTTTGTCTTTTTATTTATACTGTAATTAGTTTTGATTATATATAACCGCAACGATATTTTGCGCACAAAATTAATGGGGGGTTGGTCAAAGTTAAGTGACCTGAAATAAATCAGAAAGTAATTAAATAAAATAACTGATGCATCTTTATAAAATTCATTCATTGATAAAACAACACTGAAAATTTCATTAAAATCGGATAATTACCTGATTTTTTGTAAAAATTTTTTATGATCAATGGGGTTGAATTGATTTGGTAAAATATGTCTATGGCATCATCTTTGATGATAGCCTAAAACAGTATAAAAGAGGGTGCACAAAATGTAGCCCAGTCACTTGGTTTGAGAATCATATAAGTGAGAAACTGTCAGTAACTAAGCATTGTTCACTTGCTACCCTAACTTAGGGATACAGTCAACATATTCTAAGCCTCACCGACAGGGTTTTTTCTTTTGTTTGTTTTTATGTTTTTTTATCATCTGGATTATTTGGAGTATTGTCCTCATCTTTATTGTTATCTGTACAACATTTCGGCTAATGTGCCCTCTGGCCTTCTTCAGGTATTTCTTGTCAAACTTGGGAACCTTCTTTTTGAACTCAGGAGCCTTCTTGAACTCAGGAGCCTTCTTTTCGTATTCAGGAACCTTCTTGTCGTAATCGGGAGCCATCACAGAACTTTGAACCCAACTCTTTATTCAATCCACAGGGGTATCCTATTCTCATTCCGCTAACCATAGCTGGGTACAAGTGTAAAGCTGTGTTCATTATTATTCTATGTTACTGTCACCCTTGACCAGGATTGAACCTGCAGCTCAAGGATAACTGTCACTTAGAACTGTCTTAACCCAACGCCTATATCCACTACACCATATGTCCAATTGTTTTTTTTGTTTTTGTTTTTTTTAACTCTGTGTACTCGATGAGTACCAACAGTATATAAAAAACTAACCCTCCCCCATTATTCTCAAAGGTAGCAAGTGGGTAATCTTGAACATTAGCTACATAAATGAGAGTAACCTCCCCTTGTTTCTTTCACTTTAAGGAAGCCGTGTGTTTTGTTTTGTAAAAACACGGATTTTTCAACAAATTGGGTATACCTATACTTTTCTAATATACAGGTACTCTCATAGAAATATTAACATTTTTTTTAAAAATCAATTTCAAAATGTTAACACCCTTATAAGAATACCTTTAATATATTATCAAACAGTCTCCACATGTTCACCATCCCTGTCAACATATGCTTAGAATCTCCCACAGGTGATTTAAAAAAAAAGATGTTAATATTTCTATGAGAATACCTGTATATTAAAAAAGTATAGGTATACCCAATTTGTCGAAAAATCCATGTTTTTACAAAACAAAACACATGGCTTCCTCAAAGTGAAAAAAACAAGGGGAGGTTACTCTCATTTAAGTAGATTACCAGCAAGTGTAGGTAATGCTGTTTTTGAGGGCAACTTTGACTGCTTTTCTTTTCTTTTCTTTCAATAAATCAATAAGAGGGTTCACTGAATAATGGAAACTGTCTGACAAGGCAACGATGATAAAAATGGGTATTTTGATCTTTTGTTGTCCCAGCCTCCTGCCCTAATTTACGCTAGGTTTAAGTGTAAACAGCGTCAGGCAATTTATGGCCCGACTTAGATATCTTCCAAGTTGTGTTTCTTTCGCTTTTTTGTCGGCAAATTAATGTAGATATTTTACATGACCAATCAACAGATTTTTATGCACAAATCAATATAGATATTGTGGGGATTAAAATAAAATTAAAATTAAACAAGATAAAAAACGGATGAACCCTCCGAGTATGTGTGGGGGGTAAAGGACCCACTTTTATGCACAAATCAATGTATATATTTTACACACACACACCCTACTTTTAAGAAATGTTTTTTTCAATTGAATTTGTACAAATTTCAATTTAGTAAATTTTTTTTAAAAGTTAAATGACGGCATTAATTTATGTTGTACAGATTTAAAGTTGTTGCATAGTGATTCAGTTATACACTTTTTTGACCTCAGCATTGTTATTTTAAGGGAATTAAGTTCATAAACTTATTAAGTCCTATTTCTCTGAAATTTTTAGATGAGGCTTGATAATTAGTATCATTCGTACTATTGTCCTCATCTTCATTGTTATTGTACAGATAACAATAAAGATGAGAACAATAGTCCAAATAATACTAATTATTAAGTCCTATACTGAAATAAACTGAAAATTACTATTTGCTGGTAATTTTGCCGAGTATTTAACAATATTTCTATTTCAGAGTAACATTAAAAAAATTTTTTAATTAAAACAGTTCACTTTTGCAGTTCTGAGGTGGAAAAAGTGTATAACTGAATCACTACGCAATAACTTTAAATCTATACAACATCAATTAATGCTGTCATTTAATTTTTTAAAACTTACAAATGAATTAATGTATTAAGTTATGTTTTCCTTAGAGTTTCATTTTTATTAAAAGTATTAATCCCAGTTGAGAAATTAAATACATTGGACTTCATTTCATACGTCACTAACGTCTGTCCGGTAGACTATAGTAAAAATTACGCACCTGAATTCAGTCTACCTACTGATGCATTATAAAATTCATTCATGATAAATTAACACTGAAAATTTTATTAAAATCGGATAATTCTCTAATTATTTTTCTTTTGTTTTTTTTCATCAGGGGGTTGATTTAATTTTTGTAAAATACGTCTACGACGTCAAAAATATTGCTACCTATACAGAGATGCTGATAGGTACGCGTCCTGCGTCCCTGACGCAGTAAAATCGTATCCATGTGTCCCAGTGTTTTTTTTTCTTCTTCCCTCACCATTTCAAGTTAACTGTAAATACATTTCAATAGTTTCTTAGAAACGAATTACACAGGATAGGTTACAAGGTAGGACTTAGACGGCTTTAGTAGGGGTCCATAAAATTTCCCGGAGACTCATTCAAAGCAAATATGTGCGTCCCAGGACGCACTAAATTAAAAAGCTATCGGCATCACTGCCTATATTACACAGAGACAATATTAATAGAAAAAAAAGAAATAAAATGATAGGTAAAACAAAACTTACCGGCTATGTCGTCACTGAAGACATAAGAAGGTGAACTTTTTTTTTCTTTCAAAGAACCGTGTTCTTCGAGGAGTGAATCATAGGAAGAATTTAAATTAATTTTTGTATTTGTTTTTTTCTCTTCTTTTTTCTCAGTTTTCGGACTTCTTTTTTTTCTCTTACGTTTTACACGTGTTTCTTGAGAAAGTTCCCTCGTCGGACAAGAAAGGTGGAAATTTTTAATAAATGAATACGAACCACAAACTGTCACCAGTGTTTGTTTTATAACAGAACTGCACACGTTAGTTTAATAAATAACATTTTTAAATGTTAAATAAAATTAAATAATAAATGGTAAATAAAAAAATAGGGTAATATTGCTGTCTTGTGTTGAGTAGTTTTTTTCTTCTTTTTTTTTTGCTAGTAGTATGTGCTTTTTGTCGTCATTGATAAAAAAATTATGTTAAAGTTGAGGCTATTTTTTTTTTTTTAATTTAAAATTACAAATAAATGATTTCTGTATCAATAAAGAAACTGAAGCTATTTTTCTTTTAACTTTATTTTTTATAATTTAAATCACAAATAAATAAATGACTTCTGTATCAATAATGAAGCTGGAGCTATTTTTGATTTTTTTTTTTTAAACTTAAATCACATATAAATAAATAAATGATTTAGGTAACAATATCATAAATAAATGTTTCTGCTTTTCTCTTACCTTCTAGAAAAGAGAAAAAAAAAGCTGAAGAAAATTATATTTGTTGCATATGTGAATTTAGAAAGTGAAAATATAAACTGAGAGATATTCTATAAATAAAGATTATTTTATCTTTTTTTTTAAATTAATTTTGTTTACATATTTTTTTTTCTTTTAGTAGTCTTAGTCTACAGTCCAAAAAAACACGTGTTTTAAGGAGGTAGGTTTATTTAGTTTAGTTAAAAACAGTTTTATATAAACCAGCTTTGATTCAGTTGTTGTTGCGTCAAATTGTAGTTTTTGTTGAAGATTTTATGACTAAAAATATATATATTATACATATAACTAATATATATATATATATATATATATATATATTATCCGCCGAGAACAACAGCAAATTTTAGTTAAACTGTTGGTAATTTAAAAAAAATTTTTTCTATATTAGACATTTTAGAACTCTCTACTATCTTTGCATAAGTTATTAAAAAATGACCTTTTTTTGCTCTTTTCCACTGCACACAAATGATAAATAAAATATTTAAACCCATAAAAAATTAATTTGAATTAAAGTAATTTTTGTATCGATTAATTTTTATTATTTTTCAATATAATTTTTTTTTTTTAAGATTCAATGTAGTAAGCGGCCCATATTTTAACAACAACAACAAAAAAACACTCACATTTTTTATACGCCCCGAAAAATAAATAAAATAAATAAATATCCAATATATTTTAAAAGAAATTTCTATTTATCCCGTATTCACATATAAACAAAATATCACCTTAATGAGCGAAGCTAGATTTTGTTACACAACTATTATTTCATAATAATAAGGGCACGTTAAAGTTTGCATTTTTAGGGGACACTCACTAAAAGTCATAAACGTGGGTTGAACCAAAGGAAAAAAAGGGGGAGGACAGGTTGTCCAACACAGTCAGGGAGGGTACACACATTGAACACACGCGAGAAACCATTACCACACTTTTCTGTCCTATATCAACGACGAACAAGAAGTCGAGCTGACACTCAACGTTAGAGGAACGAAAAATAAACAAATAAAAATTCAATGTTAGATTATTATAAACTAGCAGGACCTGTGGATATACCATAGTATGATAATTTAATATTACAATGTTTACTTGAGAGCTATTGCAACATACTTCAATATGTAAAAAGTATGATAATCTTGATTTCACTCTCTCTCACTCTTTTTTTCCTTCTTTTCATCTTTTCATTATGTTTGATTGAAACAGATGAGCATTATTGCTTCCATGGTGTTAAACTGAATCTAATGGTGAAGTTACAATTCTTGAACTCTGGGGAGTGTGGAGTACCCCTTCATCACCATTACTCCCAGGTCCACCCTGAAATGTGTCTATAATCACTTTAGTGTCCTGGGTAAGATGTTAAACTGCATCTAATGGTGAAGTTCCAAATATGGAGCTCTGGGGAATGTGGGGTACCCCTTCATCACCATTACTCCCAGGTCCACCCTGAAATGTGTCTATAATCACTTTAGTGTCCTGGATATGATGTTAAACTGCATCTAATGGTGAAGTTCCAAATATGGAGCTCTGGGGAATGTGGAGTACCCCTTTATCACCATTACTCCCAGGTCCACCCTGAAATGTGTCTATAATCACTTTAGTGTCCTGGGTGTGATGTTAAACTGCATCTAATGGTGAAGTTCCAAATATGGAGCTCTGGGGAATGTGGAGTACCCCTTTATCACCATTACTCCCAGGTCCACCCTGAAATGTGTCTATAATCACTTTAGTGTCCTGGGTACGGTGTTAAACTGCATCTAATGGTGAAGTTCCAAATATGGAGCTCTGGGGAGTGTGGAGTACCCCTTCATCACCATTACTCCCAGGTCCACCCTGAAATGTGTCTATAATCACTTTAGTGTCCTGGGTATGATGTTAAACTGCATCTAATGGTGAAGTTCCAATTCTGGAACTCTGGAGAGTGTGGAGTACCCCTTCATCACCATTACTCCCAGGTCCACCCTGAAATGTGTCTATAATCACTTTAGTGTCCTGGGTATGATGTTAAACTGCATCTAATGGTGAAGTTTCAATTATGGAACTCTGGAGAGTGTGGAGTACCCCTTCATCACCATTACTCCCAGGTCCACCCTGAAATGTGTCTATAATCACTTTAGTGTCCTGGGTATGATGTTAAACTGCATCTAATGGTGAAGTTTCAATTATGGAACTCTGGAGAGTGTGGAGTACCCCTTCATCACCATTACTCCAAGGTCCACCCTGAAATGTATCTATAATCACTTTAGTGTCCTGGGTATGACATTAAACTGCATCTAATTGTAAAATTTCAATTCTGGGGAATGTGGAGTACCCCTTTATCACCATTACTCCCAGGTCCACCCTGACCTGTAGTGGTAGTACATGTTAAGGTCCCATGTATGGGTTAAATAGATAAAAATTACTTGCTGTCCATCGTATCCAATGATGACACTACGCATATCCTTTTCTTCCAATTTATTCAGTCTCTAGTTGCATCTTGCCAACTGCCTATGGGGATGTTAAAGCCCTTCAGGTTTCTTTTGATGTTACCTTTGTACCTGAGCTTTGGTCTACCAATTCCACGTGATCCCTCTCTCAGTTGAGAGTACAAAATATGCTTTGGCAGTTTGTCATTCCCAAGTCTGTTTAAGTGGCCAGCCCATCTCAGGTTGCATTGGACAAGTATTTCGTGCATGCCAGAGAGTCCTGTTTGAAACATGTTGCCACCACTTGACATTTAATATACTGTGTAAGTGATGCACGTAATAGACATGTAGTCTGTGGGCATCCGCATTGTACAGGAGGGTTTAAAGAATAGATAAAAAAATGACTATTAAAACAACTCCTTTTTAATGTTATTTAGTTATTTTTTCCCTCTAGATCATTGTAAATTTCTCCATTGCTGGTTGGGCAATAATGTTGCATATCCTTCTTACTTCTTCTTAAAGAAGATCCTCTATCTTTTATTCCAGGGGTCACCAAACTACGGCCCGCAAAGGCATTTTATCAGGCCCGCTGACGGTACTTGAATTTGTTTGTTAAAATGTACGGAACATGAGACATTCTATTTCTCTGAATTTTTTATGGCTCCCAATTATGACAAGAAAGTTCTCGATTACAGGTTCCTGAGTCCAAAAAGGTTCCCGATTCCGAGAAGAAATACCTGAAGAAGGCCGGAGGGCATATTGGCTGAAACGTTGTACAGATAACAATGAAGATGAGGACAATAGTCTGAATAATGCAGATAATACTAACGAGACGTTCTGATACCCTTTAAATTTAAATATTTTGTTAAGCTTACTAAATCCTCATGGACTTGACTACGGAATCAACCCATCAAATGAAATTGACTGATAAACATTTGAAAGCAATTCTCTTGATTGGATGTAATAATTCCAAACCAAACATTGATGATGAAAGACAAACTTTAGTTTCACAAATCTCACTAAACCTTTCTGCTAATGGTGCATTCTTTGATAATGTTTTGAAAATAAATATGTAGATTAAATTTGTTTTTGTGCATCTTACGCCACTCATCCATGAATATAACATGGAAAGATCAATTTTGTTTTACATGTTTATGTATTGAACACAATAATAATGTGACCCGTGCTTGTTATTTTCTCAATTATCCAGCCCACTGTGAAAAAGGTTTGGTGATCCCTGTTCTATTTTAATGGTGAGATTCCAGTTCTGGAGGTCTGAGGAGTGTGGAGCATGTCTTCATCACCATTACTCCTAGTCCACTCTGACCTGGAGTGGTAGTACCTATTAGGGTCCCATCTAAGGGTTAAATAGAAAAAATGAGTGTAAAAGAAATGTGTATTATTTGGATTATTTGGACTATTGTCCTCATCATTATTGTTATCTACACAACGTTTTGGCCAATATGTCCTCCAGCCTTTTTCAGATGTTTCTTGTCAAACTTGGAAACCTTCTTATCGAACTCGGGAACCTTCTCTTCAAACTTGGGAGCCTTCACTGAACTTCGAACCAAACCCTTTATTCAATCCACAGGGATAGACTATTCTCATTCCATTAATCATGGCTGGGTACAAGTGTCAAATTATGTTAAGTATTCTATGTTAATATTGCCCTTGGCCAGGATTGAATATGCAACCTAGAATACTTAACACAGCTTAACACTTGTATCAGGTCATGGTTTAACAGAATGAGAATAGTCTACCCCCGTGGATTGAATAAAGTGTTCGGCCCAAAGTTCCGTGAAGGCTCCCGAGTTTGGTGCATATCACATAAAGGTGTCCTGGCTTCCTGCCCTAAAAAATGTTAAGCAGTGCTTGCTGAAAATATGACCCGTGCTACTTATGTAGCGGTTTGAAGACGTTTATTTCAACAAATACCTTTTTTTAGTGGTTTGAAGGTGTTAATAGTAAACTACCCCCAGTTTTTTTTTATCAATAAGTAAATGTAAATATTAACCTCCCCCCCTTAAAATAATTTAAAAAATGTCACGTCATTTTTAATTTAAAAAAATTTTTTTTTTTTCGGTATTTTCATTTTAATAAAAAAAAACTTGGTCGTATTTTTAAATAAGTATGACTGAGTTTTGAAAATAAAAACAATCAATACATTATTAAACAAATACAAATAAAAAACAAAAATATTTAGATATTCTTTTTTATTTTAATTTTAAAAAATGCCACAAAAACATTCAAGACATGGACCATATCACCTTTAGGCACCCCTTTTTGATCTCGCTTAAGAAAGGACATGTTTTCATTTACACTGTCAATATCCGGTTGTTTGTTAGGGGTTAGGGTTAGGGGTTAGTTTTATAATTAAGAAAAAAATCTAAAAATCGTCTGTTAAAACAACCAGATATTGACATTGTAAATGAAAAACATGTCCTTTCTTAATCGAGTTCAAAAAGGGGTGTCTAAAGGTCATATGGTCCCAAGACATTAAACAAACTAATAGTATGGGTCGGATTTTCAGCAGGCACCGCTTAGCGTTTCTTAGGACAGAAAGCCAGGACGCATTTATGCAATATGCACCATTTTACGTAGTACTGCCAAACAGAAGGAAATTAAACTCACAGCAAAGTCATTTTAAACAAGTCGGACAATAAGTCGTTATTAGGATTATAGTGAGAGTGGCCATCTTGTTTTTTGTTTTTTTGTTTTTTTTTTCAATTGTGAATGACAGACATTCTAACAACCATATTTCCTTGACAACCTGACCTGTACCGAACCTGATTGCTGCACCGACTCTTGAAATGGCATGTGGTGTATTGATTTTCTATGCACAGTCAAAACGTTGCATGAAAATCAGCTTTCTAAACACACATTCACCACCAGAAACAACCTCCAGGAGTTTTGATTCAAACAGAATTTCATCTTGCTGATCTAATGCTGAAAAAATGCCACATATAATTCATGAATACTTATTTAGATTCAAGATTGATATTGACGCTTTTTAAAGAATTTTTTATTCAGTGTTAAGTTAAGCAGTGATGAGTCTGTTCAATACTTAATTGGGTGACCAATAGGGAGTTTTAATTCAATCAATTTCTTGTAAATCTAATGCTAAAAAATGCCACTTTGAATTGAAAAATATTTATTTATATTCAATATTGATAGTAAAGTTTTTAAAGAATTTTCATTCAGTGTTAAGTTAAGCAGTGGTGAGCCTGTTTAGTACTTAATTGGGTGACCAATAGGGAGTTTAAATTCAAACAATTTCTTCTTGTAAATCTAATGCTAAAAAATGCCACTTTGAATTGAAAAATATTTATTTATATTCAATATTAATAGTAAAGCTTTTTAAAGAATTTTTATTCAGTGTTAAGTTAAGCAGTGATGAGCCTGTTCAATACTTAATTGGGTGATCAATTGGGAGTTTTAATTCAAACAATTTGTCCCTAATTTAATGCTGAAAAAAAAAATGCCACATTGAATTGAGGAATATTTATTTAGATTCAATATTGATATTGAAGTTTTTAAATTTTTATTCAGTGTTAAGTTAAGCAGCAATGAGCCTGTTCAATAATTAATTGGGTGACCAATTGAGAGTTTTAATTCAAATAATGTTTTTGCTAATTTAATGCTGAAAAAATGGCACTTTGAATTCAAGAATATTTATTTAGATTCAATATTGATATTGAACATTTTAAATAAATTTTTTTAAATTAAGTTAAGCAGCAATGAGCCTGTTCAGTACTTAATGGGTGACTAATAGGGAGTTTTAATTCAAGCAATTTCTTCTTGTAAATCTAATGCTAAAAAAAAATACCACTTTGAATTGAGGAACATTTATTTAGATTCAATATTGATACTGTAGCTATTAAAATTTTTATTCAATGTTAAGTTAAGCAGCAATGAGCCTGTTCAATAATTAATTGGGTGACCAATTGAGTGTTTTAATTCAAATAATATATTTTTGCAAATCTAATGCTAAAAAAAATGTTGCACTGAATTCAGGAATATTTATTTAGGCACAAGATTGACATTGAAGGTTTTAAAAATTGTTTAAGTTAAGCAGCTATGAGCCTGTTCAATACTTAAATGGGTGACCAATTGAGAGTTTTGATTCAAACAATATGTTCTTGCAAATCTAATGCTGAAAGAATACCACACTGAATTCAGGAATATTTATTTAGATTCAAGATTTACATTAAATCTTTTAAAGAAATCTTTTTAATATTAACTTAAGCAGCAATGAACCTGTTCAATACTTAATTGGGTGACCAATAGGGAGTTTTAATTCAAACAATTTCTTCTTTTATCTAATGCTGAAAAAATACCACTTTGAATTGAGGAATATTTATTTAGATTCAATATTGATATTGAAGCTTTTTAAATAATTTTTATTCAGTGTTAAGTTAAGCAGAGATGAGCCTGTTCAATACTTAATTGGGTGACCTGTTGGTAGTTTTAATTCAAAGATAATTTCTTCTTGCTGATCTAATGCTGAAAAAATGTCTTATTAAATCTATGAATATTTATTTAGATTCACGATTGATATTGAAGCTATTAAAATTATTTTTTAATGTTAAGTTAAGCAGCAATGAGCCTGTTTAGTACTTAATTGGGTGACCAATTGATAGTTTTAATTCAAACAATTTCTTCTTGCTAATCTAATGCTGAAAAAATACCACATTGAATTGAGGAATATTTATTTAGATTCAAGGTTGATATTGAAGCTATTAAAATTTTTATTCAATTTTAAGTTAAGCAGTGATGAGCCTGTTCAATACTTAATGGGGTGACCAATTGGGAGTTTTAATACAAACATAATTTGTCCTTGATAATCTAATGCTGAAAAAATGCCACTTTGAATTGAAAAATATTTATTTATATTCAATATTGATATTGAACATTTTAAAGAAATTTGTTTAATATTAAATCAAGCAGTGATGAGTTGGGTTGGTTGGTTGGTTGGTTGGTTGGTTGGCTGGTTGGTTGGTTGGTTGGTTTACAGCATATCAACCCTTTTTGGGTTATTTAATGCCAAATCAAGTCATTTTGATATTTGGTTTATTTACAGTACCTACTGTTGCTTAAATGGTCACCCATCTAAGTACTGAACAGACTCATCACTGCTTAACTTTGGTAATCTTGTGGTGCTTTGGTGCTTTCAATGTGATTCAATCGTAAGCCTTAATTGGGTGACCAATTGAGATTTTTAATTTAAACATAATCTGTTCCTGCAAATCTAATACTGAAAAAAACACGATACAGAATTCAGGAATATTTATTTAGATTCTAGATTTTAGATTTTGAAGCTTTTAAAGATTTTAAAAAAATTTAAAGTTAAGCAATGATGAGCCTGTTCAATACTTAATTGGGTGACCAATTGGGAGTTTTAATTGAAACATAATTTGTAACTCCAAATTTAATGCTGAAAGAATGCCTAATTTAATTCATGAATATTTATTTAGATTCAAGATTGATGTTGAAGCTTTTTAAAGAATTTTTATTCAATGTTAAGTTTAGCAGGAATGAGCCTGTTCAATACTTAATTGGGTGACCAATTGAGAGTTTTGATTCAAACAATGTGTTCTTGCAAATCTAATGCTGAAAGAATACCACACTGAATTCAGGAATATTCATTTAGATTCAAAATTGATATTGAAGCTTTTAAAAAATGTTAAGCAAGGCAGTGATGAGTTAGGTTGGTTGGTTGGTTGGTTGGTTGTTTTGTTTTACAACATATCAACCCTTAGATAGGAATATTTGAAACTATGTGACCTAAGTGGCTCCAACCATTCTAGAAGAGGCTAAAAATCAATGTACAAATAAAGGATGAAGGGTTGGGTAAATATATATATATATATATATATATATATATATATATATATATAGATCACATTAAAATAACACTATTTAAGCCCAACAAAAACATTTGTAGTAAATTCTTGATGTGCCCAGTCAATGTTTTTCTCAAAAGGGACAATTAATTCATTATATATATATATATTCCTTTCTTTTTGACTGAGGGGTTGGGTAAATATATATATATATAGATCCCATTCAAATAACACATTTTTAGGCCTGCAAGAACATTCATAGATGTGCCCAGTTGATGTTTTCCTCAAAAGGTACTCTTATATATACTTGTAAAAAAAAGCCCGCCGGGTGGTGTAAAAATGAACTTTTAAAAGATATTGCCTGAGGGGGTGGGAGTTTAAAATTCAATGTCAGAGAGTTTGTATCATACGTAAGTAAAATCATCAAATTTATTAAAGGAGTAAAAGAATAAAACAATTTGAAATGGAAACTTAGTTCTGATAACTTTAAATAAACATTAAAATAAAAGAAACTATACGGGCATGTATTGAATAAAACTTGTTTTAAAAAACAATGAGGGATGTCAAAGGTTGAATGCTCAAATTTTGGACCATATTGTGTGAGTAGCTTTATTGATAGTTAACTTAGAGTGACCGTTCGTGGTGTTATGCAAATATTAGTGGCAGGCCGTCGGTAAGTCTCTAATTAATGACTGGTGGGCGCCGCCATTTGCATTCTGGACTTCGTACGTCGTATGAGACGGTCAATTCGTGTTACTCTTCTTACACAGATGACCTTTAGGCACCCCTTTTTGATCTCGATTAAGAAGGACATGTTTTTCATTTACACCGTCAATATCCGGTTGTTTGTTAGGGGTTAGGGTTAGGGGTTAGTTTTATAATTTTAAACAAAAACTCTGAAAATCGTCTGTTAACAAACAACTGGATATTGACGGTGTAAATGAAAAACATGTCCTTCTGAATCGAGATCAAAAAGGGGTGTCTAAAGGTCAAATAGAGACCTAATCTCCATTATTAATTGATTCCTTCTTTCCTTCTTTTTTGTTTGTTTGTTTTGTTTTGTTTTATGGCATATCAACCTCAGTGGGTCATTTAATGCTGACAAAGTTTTGAAATAAATTCATTCTTAATGGATACACCATTTTTTTATAAACTTATGTTTTTCTATTTAACTCTTAACATCCTGTTGAGGATTTTCGAGATCCAGACCTCCATTCCTATAAGGATTTATCAAAAAATGGCTAAAAATGGCCTTTTCATTTAAAGTTACCTGTTATTTCCCTTAAATCAAATACTTCTAAATATGTTTAATATTACATTTAAACAAAGGCTATCATTTGGGGTGGATTAGGGAAATGAATGTGACTTCTGGCCGGGTGGAATGAGGTGGTATAGGACATTAAAAGTTAACCCATAGATGGGCTTCCTTTTTTTGACTGAGGGTTGGGTAAATATATATATAGGTCACATTCAAATAACACTTTTTTAGCCCTGCAAAAAATTCATAGCAAAGTCTTGAACATGTTTAGATTAATAGACAAGAATAAACAATGGCTAATATTGAAAATATTAAGTCAGGCATGACAAAGATTTTGATATTCAAGATACACAAAAGAATTTATCCAAGCTTAACACAGAAACGTGTCACTTCATCAAAAAGCAAAATGTGGGTCATTATTACCTTGAAATAGGGTCTTAGATAATGTCTCTCAATACTAACTTTCACTTATAAATTTACCTGTCCTATCAGCAGGGGCTGTAGAATATAATTGTGTATAAATTATTAGTATTAGATAGAAATGCTTGAAACCATATAACTTAGTATTAAATAGAAATGCTTGAAACCATATAACTGTGTGCAAACCAATTATTATTAAATAGACTAGTACAAAATACCCCCCCCCCCCGGGCGATGTAAAAATAGATTTTTGAAACATATTGCCTGAGGGGTGGGAGTAAAAAATTCAATGTCAGCGAGTTTGTGCCCTAAGTACGTAAAATCATCAAATTCATTAAAGGATTAAAAAATAAAACAATTTGAAATGTAAACTTTAAATATGTATTAAAATAAAACAAACTATATATAGATATATAATACTAGTCATGTATTTATTAAAACTTGTTTTAAAAAACGATGAGGATTTTGAGTGTATTTATTCTATGTTATGATAATTTTGGGTAATGTGACATAAGCAGTGACGTAATTTTTGTTACAGACAAAAACCGGAAGCGAATCTCCATTATTAAATAGATATACTTACTTTAAACCATACAATTGTGTATAAATTATTAGTATTAGATAGAAATGCTTGAAACCATATAACTGTGTGCAAACCAATTATTATTAAATAGATATACTTACTTTAAACCATACAATTGTGTATAAATTATTAGTATTAGATAGAAATGCTTGAAACCATATAACTGTATGCAAACCAATTATTATTAAATAGATATACTTACTTTAAACCATACAATTGTGTATAAATTATTAGTATTAGATAGAAATGCTTGAAACCATATAACTGTATGCAAACCAATTATTATTAAATAGATATACTTACTTTAAACCATACAATTGTGTATAAATTATTAGTATTAGATAGAAATGCTTGAAACCATATAACTGTATGCAAACCAATTATTATTAAATAGATACTTACTTTAAACATACAATTAGATGAAATGCTTGAAACCATATAACTGTATGCAAACCAATTATTATTAAATAGATATACTTACTTTAAACCATACAATTGTGTATAAATTATTAGTATTAGATAGAAATGCTTGAAACCATATAACTGTATGCAAACCAATTATTATTAAATAGATATACTTACTTTAAACCATACAATTGTGTATAAATTATTAGTATTAGATAGAAATGCTTGAAACCCTGTGCAAACCAATTATTATTAAATAGATATACTTACTTTAAACCATACAATTGTGTATAAATTATAAGTACTAGCAAGAATATGCGCCCTCCAGGCATAGGTAATTAAGTTTTTAATGCTATGAAATATCTAATTAGAAAGTCTAACGAAATTAAATAAGAATGCATATAAAAATATTAAACTTATTTCAATTATATTTTAATTGGTTTCTATATAAAATCATCATAGGATTGATTTTAATACATATAATTCTGTGTACTTGACACGAGACTTTGATGAGTTGTGGTGCACCTGAGCACTGTACACAATAAATTTCATTATCATTATCATTATCAATAATAATATTAGAATCAATAACACCAAGTAATTTTTTTATTAAACCTGCACCCCTGTCGGCTGGGTCTTTAGAATAGACTAACTGCACCTCTGCAGAGGGGTAAAATCCCCCCAATGGGGCCACCTGTTGGTTGTGGGTGGCGACCCATGATACTTAAGGATGGAACCCTGGTGGTTGAGCAGTCCATGACTTGCAACACTCCCTTGTTGTGTTATTTTATACTGAAGATGTTTTATCTCATTCATTCTTAATGGGTATTCAACATTTTTTAAAAACTCAATCTTTTTCGTTAACACAATTTTTTTTTAAACACAGTTCTTTTCTTAAATTCAATTTTTTAAAAATCAATTTTTAAAAATCTAAATTTGTTTTTTAAAATCTATTTTTTTTTTTTAAACTCAAATTTTTAAACACATTTTTAAACTCAATTATTTTATCTAATTAACCTATAGGTAGGACCCTAACAGGTACTACCACTCTGGGTCAGGGTGGACTTGGGAGTAATGATAGTGAAGTAGTACTCCATATTCCCTAAAGCTCCAGAATTGGAACTTCACCACTAGATGCAGCTAAGATCCTCAGCCACCACTTTCAAGCACATATATGATAAAAAGGGTTGGGGGTTGCCATAAGGGCAATAGGGTTGGGACAATCATATAGGTGCTAGGGCTTGACGTGACCAGCCAATTGATTAGAGAGGGCCTCTCTGACTGCCTAAATAAGGGTGTTTCATGGCATGGACTGCTCAGACACCAGGATTCCGTCATTAAGCATCACGAGTCACCACCCACAGCTAACAGGCAGACTCATTGGGGGGGGGGGATTTTGCCCCTCTGCAGAGGTGCACTTGGTGTATTCTACAGCCCCAGATGACAGGGCGGCTTTTTAAAAAATCTGGAACAAGGCTACTATGCATAAAAATATCCACCTAAAGCTCAATAAAGGAAAGTAAAGTCGACGGGGTGGCCTAAACAGTGAGGGAGTCTATCCCCTTTTCACTAGTGCTAGACCAAAGAGATTGTTTCGGCTTCTGCGGTGGAGTGCCACACCTATCCTCAGCTCCTCACTTTACTGCATAGATCCCTATGCTACCCATACGCTGAGTTGGTGAGGGCTGATATCGAACCTGGAACCATGTGGTCCTTGTCGGACGCTCTACTAACTGAGCTAAAGCAGCCCTCTGTATAATGATAATGATAATAATGATAATAATAATAATGATAATGATAATGATAATGATAATAATGATAATAATAATAATAATAATATCCCAGCAAGAAGACCAGACCTAGTGTTGATAAACAAAAAAGAAAGAACTTGTCAACTGGTGGATTTTGCAGTGCCAGCAGATCACAGGGTGAAGCTGAAGGAAAATGAAAAAATGGACAAATATCTGGACCTTGCCAGAGAACTGAAAAAGTTATGGAATATGAAAGTGAAAGTGATACCAATTGTAGTTGGTGCACTTGGAACAGTCCCAAAAGGATTGGAAAAGGGTCTGGAAAGTTTGGGAATCAGAGGAAGGATTGAAACCATTCAGAACACTGCACTGCTGCAATCTGCCAGAATACTCAGAAGAGTCCTGGAGACCTGAGGAGACTTGCTGTCACTCAGATTCCAGTGAAAGACCATCAGCTAATGCTGATGTGAAAACTCAAAAGGAGCAAATAATAATGATAATAATGATAATGATAATAATAATGATAATAATAATGATAATAATAATAATGATAATGATAATAACAATAATAATAATCAAATTTATTGCATACAGTGCTCATATATAGTGCATAGAATAATGTACTAATGTCAAGAACATGAATATTGTACAGTAATTATATACATGTAATAATATACACGTATGTATGTGTGCACGTGCATATATGTATGAGGGGAGATATCAGTTAGAGTTTTGCTGAATTACAGGAAGCATGGAGATTTTGATATTTCAGCAGATAACAATGGATGCAAGCAGTTTATTCCTCAACAACTCTGAGCGTGAAAAAATGTTTCTGAAAGTCATGTGAGCTATGCTGTTTTCTGACTTTGTAGACATGCTCACGTGTGTTAGAAACATGGAGATCAAAAAGGTGCTCAAAGTTGATAAATATAATAATAATATATTAATATTAATATTTATTAATACACATCAAGTTAAGGAAAATAAATTATTTCTTAAACAAATTATATATATAAAAAATGATGTAATGGCTACCGTCGTAGGAAATGGACATGGCGTGATGAGTTCAAATCCTGTATGTGGCTGTTTGCATTTCACATAGCGCTCTTAGGAAAGGTATGAATCCAACTATTCTCCTCCAGCTACGGGTAAATATCAGTGTAGACTGGGATCGTTAATCTTGGTTAGGCAACCTGTCTAGAAGGAAAACTCTAAATTCAAACCTGTAACTTTGCTTAAGAAATTGACCTTGTGTCGCATCTGCTCATGCGAAGGGTTGGTAAATATATATACACATCTATATATATAAAAGGAAGTTTGGTATGTGCGTGTCGACTTATAACTCACAAACGAGAGGTCATTCATATTTGAAATCTTGCATACCACTTAATATGCTTATAACTAAGAAAAACACAAAATTTGTTTTTTATTTTTAATAATTAATCAATATAATTCAATAATTAACAAAAATTAAAAAATATTGTATACAGACACCCCCACTCCACTACCCTCACACGAGTTGAGTTTTTAACTTTCAAGACAGAAAAATCAAAAACTACCGTTAACACGATCTTCAGTTTTTGTCATATGTACAAAACAATTCTTAGAAAAATAGATTTAAGTTCCAAAAAATGCAAAAGTTAAGGATTACATTTTAAAAATAATATTCTAAATGTAAAAAAAAAATAATTCCAAAAATAAATATTGTAATGTACAAATTCTCGGTAATGTTTTTAATTCTATAAATTATTTTCCTCTAATTCTCTCTCTTACCCATTCACTCACTGGTGTACTTTAAAATTTTTTTAGTCCGGTCATGGACCGGGTACTTTTGCTAGTATATATGTATATAAAAGTAAAGTTGGCAGAATGGCCTATTGTTGGCATCAGCTGTACAATGAGTGAGTCTATCCCCTTTTCGCTAGTGCTAGACCAAGGAGATTGTTTTTGCTGAGGTGGGCTATCACACCTGCCATAAGCCCCCGACTTTATCACACAGATCAAATTACCTAATCTGTGCTACTCATCCGCTGAGTTGGCGAGGACTGGTATTAAACCTGGAACCTTACAATTCCTAAGCAGGTGTTCTACCGACTGAGCTAAACCAGCCCCTTATTTTTGTAATATCCATAAATTTTAGTAAAATGATTAAATTATAAAACTAAAGGAAAAAAAAGTTGATGTTAATTTCTGTAAGCAGAATTGTAATTTTAGGAGGAAGAAAATTCTTATTTTAATAGCAATGCAAATTGATTATATATATATATATATATATATAATAAAGGTAAAAGTATCCAATTGATTGGTATGTTGGGTATAATTCTATTTGGGATCATTAATATATCCTGTATATCCATAATCCATGCTCATGTTGATGCCCACTTATAGATTTATACAAGGATTTTTACAAATCCCTAACAGAGCTTAATGTATGATAATTAATAAATTATATATGACCCATTTCAACGGGCATGCATTGTACCAACTGATATTAATCGAAAACTCGATTAATTCAACGGATGTAACCCTGACGATTCAGACGATCAAACTCGAGTAGGTTACTTTTATCCATTTTATAAATAAATTTTGCTCTACCTTGTATTGAGCACTTTGTATTTGTTTTTTCTCAGTCTTAACCCCTGGATATTGTGCGCTTCCAACGATCGTACTCATACCCACCGGTAAACTACTACTCATACATTAACGTATATATATATATATATATATATATATATATATATATATATATGGGAGTAAAATGAGGAAATTAATCCAACAGTATGTGGAGAAATATAAACAAACATGGGATGTTACACTGGATGGAAATATATTATTGGTCGTAGTGTTCATGTTCGAAAATTTCGGTTTATAAACAAACCTTCTTCGGGACAATATGAAACTAATCAAGGAGAAAAAAGGTTTATTTAGTCAAAAAACATCCATCATTTTTTTTTACTACATAAACCTTTTTTCTCCTTGACTAATTTCATATTGTCCTGGGGAAGGTTTCTTTATAAACCGAAATGTTCGAACATCGACTAATAAATTTCCATCCATTGTAACATCTCGTGTTTGTTCTCCATTTCTCCATATATATATATATATATATATATATATATATATGTCGGTAGAGCGTTCAGCTAGAAACCACAAGGTTCCTAGTTCGATACCGGCCCTCGCCAACTCAGCGTATGAGTAGCACAGGGATCTGTGCGGTAAAGTAAGGAGCTGATGGTAGATGTGGCGCTCCACCTCAGATGCTAAAACAATCTCCTTGGTCTAGCGCTATTGAAAAGGGGATTGACTCCCTCGCTGACTGGCTGATACCGACTTTAGGCCGCCCCGACGACTTTACTTTTTTTTTTATATATATTAGGGACTGGCAAACTGAGCCTAAAATGCGTTTTTGACAAAATAATAATTTACCAAAAATCAGGAAATTATCGGATTTTAATGAAATTTTCAGTGTTTATGTATCAATGAATGATCTTTATAATGCATTATTTATTTTATTTCAAAACTTTCTCATTTTTTTCAGGTCGCTTAATTTTGACCCCCCCCCTTATGTTGGGGGCGTAAAATGTTTTGCAAGTTGGTCATATATTGTACTAATTACAGTATAAATAATGAGATAAAAGACCGAACTTATGAATAGAAATAAAAAAAAAAAAATTTACGGTTGCGCTTCTATGAGAAAATAAGTACCGAAAATCGAAAAATAAAATGTAAAAAAATAATAAATAATTAATTTTTTTGATTATATATATATATATATATATATATATATATATCATAGGTCAGAGATCGTTATTTGCTGGTACCATAAAACCCAGTGCAACCTGTCGCATGCTAATTGGAGAGGAAATGTCACTGCTAAGTTACACCCCATCCCCAAGTCATTAAGGAAAATACTCGGTATGACATCCCACTGATAGGTCATGAGAAATGCCCCTCATTTCTAATTGACTAATTCGTGTTCTGTTCACTAGTGTTCAGACCGGGACATTTTTATAGATTGAGTGAATAAAAATAATAATATTGAACAAAAATATTCCCATTAAAAAATCCTAATAAAACAAAAAGGTAATAACCGGAGCATCTTACTTTGCATTTAAAAAAAATGTTGTGAAAAAAACGTGTTTTCTTTTCTTTTTTTTTTTCTTACTGAGGTAGAAACTATGATAGCTAACATATAAGACAACGGTATTCTTAAAAAAAAAAAAAGAAAAAGAAAAAGAAAAAAAGACGCCTATCAGAAAAGAAAGAAAAAAGGAAAATTTAAAGTTTCAGAAAAAAAACAAAAAAACACCTAAAAATGAAGAGTAGATGAAATATATCTAAGTAATTTTTCGTGCTAGGAAAAAAAGAAAAGAAGGTTTTCTAGAAATTGTGGCCCCATTGGTATTCCGTAATGTTTCTCTCTCTCACACACCGTCATCATCGCCACCATCGCCGATATGTGTCTCTCTCTAGCTCACGTGACATGACGATGCGACGGCTAACCGGAATTGCAATGGCGACTCTCATAGTGGCTATTGTTTGTCTACGTTCATAGGTTTGATACGAAATCCTGGTCAACTTCAACTGCACAGATTACTGTCGATAGCCCTCTATAACGGACTGCTGATGTCAGGTAATCTATCACTAAAACCACCTTATTAAAAAAAAAAGAAAGATGTTAACCCCCCTGACTTAGTTCGTTTTGCAAAGGAAAGGAGTGTTCTACTGACAGCCATTTTTCCCGTAATTTTTTCTAGCTTACTCGCTCTTTCTCTCTCTCTCTTTTCTTTTTAATTAAAAAAGGGGGGAGACTTGATTTTTCAAAAAAAAAAAAAAAGAAAAAATCACGTGTAGTTCTTGTAAATTTCTCATGATTTCGCTATTTAATTAATTTACTACATATATCGGCCTCCATCCTTATTATTATGAAATTGTTGTGTTTTTTTATTTAGTGAAAAACCTTTCGATATAAATGTGGAACAATCATCAAATAATAACTTTTTTTAATGTTTGTTTTTTTCTTTCACTCGTGCATATAATTTTAAATCTTTTGTTTATTAAATAGAATTACACGTAGATATTAAAAAAAATAAACAAACAACAAAAAATAACTTCTCGGCGAGATTTTCTTGTATATATGCAATAATGACATTACACACAAGGGGAAAAATGGACTTGTGTATTTTTCTGGGGGGAGAGAGAAAAAAAAAGACGACGATGTTTAAATTTCCGACTGATTAAATATTCTGGAGTTTGCATTCTTTAGGTAATTATCAACTTTTGGTGTTTTTAATTGCTAAATCGACTAACGACCCTTGTTTTTTTGTTTAATATTTAAATTGTTTCAAATCATCTTAACTGGATACATAAAAACCGAAAATCCCTTTTTTATATTTTGTGATCTTTCTCTTCTACCTAATAAAACTTGTAAGGTTTTTCCGACACAGAATATTTAGCAAATATATATATATATATATATATATATATATATATATATATATGCACTTCATAGTAATTTTTTTTTGTAAATTAGGTGAATATATGCATGCTAAATATTCTGTGTTGGAACCTAAGTACATATATATATATGAATGTATATATATATATTCTCTTAATGGTAATTTTTTTTGTAATGTTGGTGAATAATATACATATTAAATAAAACAAAAATATTTAATTAAAAAAAAAAAGAAATCGTTTTGTGATCTTTCTCTTCTTCCTAATAAAACTTGTAAGGTTTTTCTAACAGAATATTTAGCATCCATGTGTATATATATCTATTTTTGCGCTTAATATATATATTTGTACTGTAGGTGAATAATCTCTAAAATAAAACGAAAATATTTAATTAAAAAAAAAAAAAGAAAAAATATGAAATCAAGTACCTCAAACTACACAAAGTGTTTGTTTTCTTTTTCTTTTTTTTTTCTTTTCTTTTTAAAAACTTACCTTTTTAGAAATAATTAAAAACAAACAAACAATGCAATTGATATAAAAATCAAATCTTTGTTTCTTTTTGAAAATCTTTATTTAAAAAAAATATTTTTCTTTTAAAGATTAAAAAATACTTTATATTTTGCTCATTTCCTTTTCGGGGCCTTAAAAAAAGACCCAGCCCAGTGAGAAAAGCTTTTATTGTTGAAAGATCATTTTATGCTCTAAAAATGATAAAATATATAAATGAAACAAGTTATTTGCTTCCTTAAATTTGATATATTTTATTTTCCTTATAAATACGATTTTATTTATCTTAAAAAGAAAAAGGAGAGAAAAGAACGACTAAAAACATTGGAAATAATAAAAAATAGATGTGTGTACCAATTCTTGCTCTAGATCTGTTTCTTTAATTATATTGCTGGATAAACGTGTTTATTATCATTATTATTATTATTGCAGAATATATATATCTATTAAATCTTTTAGAAATGATAAAATAAAGAGATATAAATGTTAGAATTTATTTTTAAAATAAAAGGAGAGAGAAAAAAGGATTAAAAACATTAAAAAAAAAAGATGTGTACCATTTCTTATTGTATATCGTTTTTCTTTAACTATATTTCTGGATCAGGATAAACATGTTTGTAATTATTATTACAGAATATATATATTTCTTAAATCTTTAAAAAATGATAAAATAAAGAGATATGAATATTGATTAAAAATCATCTTTAAAAAAAGGAGATAAAAAGGACTAGAAATATTAAAAATATTACAAATATTATGTACCAATTCTTATTCCAGATCGTTTTCTTTAACTATATTTCTGGATAAACATGTTTATTATTATTATTATTATTATTATTGCAGAATATATATATTTCTAAATCTTAAAAAAAGAAAAGAAATAAAGACAAATATATATTGATTAAGATTCTTACTTATTGATTTTTTAAATCTCCCCCCTCTTTTATCGATCTTTTTCCAATGGTAATAATAGAAATAAGAGGTTTTTAGAATGTAAAAAAAAAATGGCATTTCTTCTCTTTTATATGACCCCTAACTTTCTTAATATTAAGATACAAAATGTCGTTTATTTATTAAAAAAAAATGGTTTATTAAAAAAAGCACACAAAAAAAAAAGAAAAGAAAAAGTTATGTTGACTGGTTAGGACGTGTATCCGTCGATCATAAATTCTCAATGATTTCAGTCCGTTTTAGGAAAACCATTATGGCTGGTACTGACTGCTTTTTCTTGATCCTCCTGTAGGTGGCGCTGACGGCGGCTTTCTCACCAGCCCCACCCCCCCAGATTACACGCACGCACACACACACACACACACACACACACTCAGGTTTACTTATGTGTGTAAATTTTATTTGCTGTTTTCTCCTTAAGGATTTTACTATAAATTAGGTCATTACAAAATCATTTGAATGATAGGAAAAAAGTAAAAAGGGGGAAGATGGAAGTTATGGTGTTCCGTAACTTTTTGGTTAACTATACAATAAATATCTGAAGAAATAATTTCTAGAGCAAACATTTAGGACCAACCCAGGAAGAGACTCGGTATGACCTCTCATTCAATTCCTTGGTTAGTTAGGATGACGACATACCATGTGTGAGGGGGAGAAAAAAAATGTCACCCTATTTTTTGAACTTTTCTTGTTCAATATTAAAAAACCCCAAAAAACTATCCCTATCTCTAGTACCACTACTGTTCTACAAGGGTAGTTTTGCCATAAATAACCCACGAAGGTTGATATGCCATTAAACAAAGACCCCCCCCCCAAAAAAAAACAAAACAAAAAACAACAACATACAAACAAACTCCAAAACAATCACCTTCTTTCTTTATTTTTGTTACCCTGTTGATATATGTTGACTGTATCCCCTGCAGAAGGTTACGACCCCCCTCAAAAAAAGTGTATCCTGGGTATGAGACTAAAATGCATCTGATGGTGAGGCTCCAGTTCTGGAGAGTTTAGAGTACCCCTTAATTACTATTACTCCGAGTTCACTTTAACCCAGAATGGAAGTACCTATTAGGATCCTGTCAAAAATATTTCTATTATTGATATTAGAAAGCCGCCCTGTCGGTGGGGTGTTAGAATGCACCTCTGCAGAGGGGTAAGACTCCCCCAATGGGGCCACCTGTTGGCCATGGGTGGCGACCTGTGATGCTTAAGGATAGAACCCAAATGGATGAGCAGTTCATGACTTGCAATACTCCACTTTGGCCTTATCTTGGGCTAGACGGGCGGTCGGAGAGACCCCCTCCGATCAATCGGCTGGTCACGTCAAGCCCTAACACCTATATGATTTTCCCAACCCTATTTCCCTTATGGCAAGCCCCAACCTCTTTTTATCATATGGGTGCTAGAAGGCAGTGACTGAGGGTTTACATGTCCTGGGAATGACATTAAACTCTATCTGATGGTGAGGTTCCAGTTTTGGAGGTTTGGGGAATGTGGAGCACCCCTTCATATTTTGCTCCCTGGTCCACTCTGACCCAGAATGGTAGTACCTGTTATGGTCCCATCTATGGGTTAAATAGAAAAATGTATTTATAAAAAAATTGTATTATCCATTAAGAATTGATTTATTTCAAAACTTTATCGGCGTTAAATGACCCACTGAGGTTGATATGCCGTAAAACAAAACCAATCCAATCCAAATCTAATATTAGAAAGGAATACTTGGTACCATATCAGTGATGCTGATAGCTTTTTTATTTAGTGTGTCCTGGGACCCACATATTTGCTTTGAATGAGTCCCCGGGGAAATTTATGGGTCCCAACTAAAGCCGTCTAACTCCTACCTTGTAACCTATCCTGTGTAATTCATTTCTAAGAAACTATTGAAATGTATTTACAGTTAGCTGGAAATGGTGAGGGAAGAAAAAAGAAAGACACTGGGACGCATGGATATAATTTTACTGCATCCTTTTAGATTTTTTCAGGGATGCAGGATGTGTACTGACCAGCATCTCTGGGTCCATTATTTAGCTGAGGTGACGACGCTTATAAGAAATAAGAACTTGGCGGATAGGCAGCACCAGATAATCAGGATTTGCATTGACCCAGTGTGGTAGCACCATGAATAAAAAAGATCTTTATAAATATCATTTATTTTCGATAAAACCATGTGCACCCCCCCCAAATACCCTTAAACCATGTGCACCCCCCAAATACCCTTAAACCATGTGCCCCCCAAATACCCTTAAACTTCTAGACAAAAAATGTATAATCAATGTGATTCCCTCACATTTAGGAATAGAATAACCCTAGACAGGTTGACATGCCATTAAAATCAATAAAACCAGCCCTCTTAAATCCACAAAAAATGTAAATATGAACATACAATGAACATGATTCCCTAACCCCAATGCATAAAATAACACTAGACAGGTTGACATGCCATTAAAATCAATAAAACCAGCCCTCTTAAATCCACAAAAAATGTAAATAGGAACATACAATGAACATGATTCCCTAACCCCAATGCATAAAATAACACTAGACAGGTTGACATGCCATTAAAATCAATAAAACCAGCCCTCTTAAATCCACAAAAAATGTAAATATGAACATACAATGAACATGATTCCCTAACCCCAATGCATAAAATAACACTAGACAGGTTGACATGCCATTAAAATCAATAAAACCAGCCCTCTTAAATCCACAAAAAATGTAAATATGAACATACAATGAACATGATTCCCTAATCCCAATGCATAAAATAACGCTAGACAAGTTGACATGTCATTATAATAAATCAAATCTTTATTTTTATCATTGTAATAAACAAAACAAACCGATGTTTGTTCATGCACGTGTATTGTGATTTGTCAAAAAAAAAAAAATATCACCATCTCCATATTATTCTGACTCTTATATTTCTCATCGGAGTTGCTTGGTGTAATGGTTAGAGTCATAGGAAATGGACTGATCCATCTGAGTTCAAATCCTGGATGAAGCTATTTGCATTTCACATAGCGCTAATACCTTTGGGAAAGGTGTTATCCAACTACTATCCCTCCAGCTATGGGTAAATAGTAGGGCAGACTGTGCTCTTTACCCATGGCTAGGTAACCAGTCTAGGAGAAGGAAAACTCTGAATTCAAACCTGTTAAACCCTGCTTTAAAAATTGACCTTGTGTCATATCCTGCTCGTACATAGGGGTTGGTAAATATATATATATCTTGTTCTCTCCATTCATTTACCAATTGTTTTTGTTAAGTTTTATCTTTTTTGTCCCATCGTGATGTAATGGTTAGCATGCTAGTCTTGCAGATCCATTATTATTGAATAGAGAGTTTAATCCTTGTTGGATGCCCCATATTTGGGACCTTGTGTCACATCTTCCCATTACAAATGGGTTGGGGTAAATACGTACCTATTTGCTTGCTTCAATATTTTATCTTTATCTTTTAAAAATTGTATTGTTTATCAGAGATGCTGATAGGTACATGTCCTGTGTCTCCGACACACAAAAATCTAAAAGGACGCTGTAAAATCATATTCATGCATCCCAGTATTTTTTCTTTTTCTTCTCTCACCATTTCAAGCTAACTGTAAATACATTTCAATAGTTTCTTAGAAATGAATTACACAGGATAGATTACAAGTTAGGAGTTAGATGGCTGTAGTTGGGACCCATAAATTTCCCCGGGGATTCGTTCAAAGCAAATATGTGCGTCCCAGGATGCACTAACTCAAAAAGCTATCAGCATCACTGTAGGTGTGTACCATTATATGGTGCATATCACAGTTTTGGACAGTTCTTAGCATACCCTGCCCTGTTGGCTGGGGCGTTAGAACACACTAACTGCACCTCTGCCGAGGAGTAAAACTCCACCAATGGGACCACCTGTTGGCCATTGATGGTGACCCGTGATGCTTAAGGATGGAACCCAGGTGGCTGAGCAGTCCATGACATGCAACACTCCACTTAGACCCTTACTTAGGCTAGACAGATGGTCGGAGAGGCCCCCTCCGATCAATCAGCTGGTCACGTCTAGCCCTAGCACCTGTATGATTTCCCCAACCCTATTGCCCTTGTGGCAAACCCCAACCCTTTTTATCATATAGGTGCTAGAAGGGGACTCATTCAAAGCAAATATGTGTGTCCCAGGAAGCACTAAATCAAAAAGCTGTCAGCATCTCTAGTTTATTAATAAGTTGATAAGCTAAATATCATGCTAAATCTATATATTAATACTAGCAGTGGATACCTGGCGTTGCCTGGGTAGAGGGGGATTTTTTAAAGTTAGTCCTGCAGATCCATTATTACTGAATCGTGAGTTGAATCCTCGTGGAATGCCCCATTTAAATCCCTATGTAAAAAAAATAGACCTTGCATTGATCCAGCTACTCTGAAAAGAAATGTTAATGTCTACTATCTAAAATATCAAATGAAAAAAAAACCCATGCTGTTATCATTTAAATTTTATTTTTTAATTATCTTCACAAATATAAATCAAATCCCTATTATTTTTGCTCAAAAACCAAGCCCTGGTGATATTTAATGAGTATATATATATTTACTTTGTCGTTAATTGTTTTATTTTCAAAGTTTCCTCCAGACATACATATACACACAACTGCCCTTTATGTATGTATAGATAGATATAGATAGATTAGTGTTCCTTAAATTACAACCATTATCATCTTGCAACACCCTCTGGTTAAAAATGAGACCGTCCAAATCAAATTTATCTACTTATTTGAGAATAAGCTCAATGGAGGATAAAATTAAAGATTCTTGTTTAGATATTGTTATGTTTTTACATACAGATAAAATACGGAACACTGAATGAAAATGCAAGACCAGGTTGTTGGAAAATTAACAAGGTTTTATTTAACACAGGGTAGAGAATGCTTATACCCTAAAATGACTTAACTAGCCTAACTGTGCTGATGCATGTGGTCAGCTGCGTCCACACAGTCCAAACCCCAGTCCAAAAGTAACATGGCGGAAATCCCATATCCGGGTTTCTGTCAGCTCCCTACTGATCAAGGGGAGCAACTCTATTTTTGTTAGGTCTTCCTAGCAGATATACATTGCATTTCTTTTGAAGACTGAAGACCAGCCTTTAAAAGGTCCAGAAAGTCACTTTATTCTGATTACACTTTAGCCACAAGAATTCGGGTTAGCTCAGTTGGTAGAGTGTTTGGCTAGAAACCACAAGGTTCCTAGTTCGATACTGGCCCTCGTCAACTCAGCGTATGAGTAGCACAGGGACCTGTGTCGTAAAGTAAGGAGCTGATGGTAGGTGTGGCACTCCACCTCAGATGCAAGAACAATCTCCTTGGTCTAGCACTAGTAAAAAGGGGATAGACTCCCTCGCTAATTAGCTGATACCAATTTTAGGCCACCCCGACGACTTTATTTTATGCCCAAATAACAAAAACAACCACAATGTGAAACATGTCAAGCACTTCCTCATAGAATGTTGAGATTTCACTCATAAGCATTCCCAGTTAATTTTTTGGTGCTCTTCCAATATGTGATCTACCAAATGGTTTCTAATCCAATATGTGATCTACTGAGTTGTTTACATTCCAATATGTGATCTACCCATTAACTATCCATTATTTTTCCCATTAAACTAACCCTAAACCCTAACTTCTTTTTTCCTAGTAGATCACATGCCATGAATAGTAGATCAGTAGTAGATCACATATTGGAAGAGCACCAATTTTTTTTTTAGGTTATTGTTATTTAATCACATTAGTTATATAGAGCTGTGTAAATGGAGTTCAGAACTGTTTGAATTATGCAAATATCTCCAGTGGTTCAAAAGTTATGAGAATTTAAAGCCCCAAAATTGTTATTTAACCATATTAGTTATATAGAGCTCTATAAATGGAGTTCACATAAAAATAATAATAATAATGAAATTTATTGCATACAGTGCTCAGGTGCACCAGAACTCATCAAAGTCTCATGTATAGTACATAGAATAATGTACTAATATCAGGAACATGAATAGCGTACAGTAATAATATACATGTATGTGTGCGTGTGCATGCATATGTGTGTGGAGAGGGGTATCAAGTATAATGTTGGCAAATTACAGGAAGCTTTGAAAGATGCAGTGTTTTGGCAACTTACAACAGATGCAGGCAGTTTATTCCATGCCTTGGCAACTCAGAGCGTGAAAAAATGTTTCCAAAAGTCATATTAGCTATACTGTTTTTTGACTATATAGTAATCATTTAAATAGGATACAATAGTACATATATATAGTATTAATTTAAATAAATAAGATCACTTTGAACTTAAAAATACCTTTTTAAATACTTGCTGTGTCTCTGTTATAATTCAATAAGAGAAGCATTATCGAATCTGTCAGTTGATTCCCAGTTGATTTTTTTTATTTGAGGTTATTGTTATTTAATCACATTAGTTTTATAGAGCTGTGTAAATGGAGTTCAAAACTGTTTGAATTATGCAAGTATCCCCAGTGGTTCAAAAGTTATGAGAATTTAAAGCCCCAAAATTGGGGGTACAAAAATGGACATAATTTTGCTAAGAAAATGTCAAATTATGGATCAATTCAAAACAAGAAATTCAGTAATTTCTTCACCATTTCTTTATTTTTGGAGCAATTTTGATAAAACGTGCAATTATTATGTAAAATTGTATGTTCTTTCTGATTCTGCACTCATATTGTATGCATCTATATACTGTAACCCATTATTTAGAGAATAAGAGGTACAGATAGCTGTGTTTTTTTTTTTAAGTTAACCATTAGATTATTAAAGATTTTCATTTTAATACTGTATGTATACACATATATAGTGTTAATTTAAATAACATCACTTTGATCTTAAAAATACTTTTTTAAATACCTGCTATGTTGTATTACATACAAAAAATAGAATACCTCTTTACATTATTCTTTTTAAAACAAAGCCTGTCTGGCTGGTGTGTGATAAACAGTTTTGCTTATATTATAATACTAGCTCGTAAGTTCATTTTTTTCCAAAATTGAAAGTTTTACAAAAAAGCCTGATGTTAAAGCATTATCAAAATTTTGCACATTATATATCAAAATAATTTGGAGACTATCTTCTATTGATGATATAGTGGTCTTTTTTTTTTTTTCTATTTTTTGAAGGAAGCTCCGTCAACTTTGGGCGGGTGTGGTTTTGCTTCCAAAGGTTGGAGAAGAAAAAATAACTTCCTGGTTGTAATTTAAGGTGTCTTCTAAAATTTAAAATTTCAAGAATATTGATAAAGATTGGCATTTTGATTTTGCAAAACAAAGTAATGTGTAAAATTTAGCTGTTCAAAGACACCTTAATTACAACCAGGCAGTTTTTTTTCTTCTCCAAGCTTTGGTAAGCAAACCACACCGCCCAAGTTTGACGAGCTTCCTTCAAAATCGAAAAAAAAAAAAGACCACTATATCATCATAGAAGATAGTCCTCCAAAATTATTTTGATATATAATGTGCAAATTTTGATAATGGCTTTAAAATCAGGCTTTTTTGTAAAATTTCAATTTTGGAAAAAAATGAACTTACGAGCTAGTATTATAAAATACAAATCTGTTTATCACACACCAGCCAGACAGGCTTTGTTTTTAAAACGAATAATGTAAGAGGTATTCTATTTTTTGTATGTAATCAACATACAGGTATTTAAAAAGTATTTTTAAAGATCAAAGTGATGTTATTTTAATTAACTATATATGGTATAACATAAACAGTATTAAAATGAAAATCCTTTAATATTATGGTTAACTTAAAAAAAAAAACACAGCTTCTGTACTCTTATTCTCTAAATATGGGTTCCAGTATATACGATGCATACAATATGAGTGCAGAATCAGAAAGAACATAGCATTTTACATAATAATTGCACGTTTTACGCAAATTGCTTCCAAAAATAAAGAATGGTGAAGAATTACTGAATTTTCTTGTTTGATCATATTTGACATTTTCTTAGAAATTATGTCATTTTGTCCCCAATTTGGGGCTTTAATTACTCATACTTTTGAACGACTGGGATACTTGCATATTCAAAGCAGTTTTACTCCATTACACAGCTCTATAAAATCTAATGTATTAATAACAATAACTCAATAAAAAAATAACCTGGGAATCAACTTGACAGATTCGATAATGCTTGCTCTATTGAATTATAACAGAGACACACGCAGTATTTAAAAAGGTATTTTTTAAGTTCAAAGTGATCTTATTTATTTATTAAAGTCTATGTATATGTACTATTTAGATATCCTATTTAAATGATTACTATACTAGTCAAAAAACAGTATATGCTAATATGAACTTTTGGAAACATTTTTTTCAGCTCTGAGTTGCCAGGCATGGAATAACTGCCTGCATCTGTTGTAAGTTGCCAAACACTGCTGCTTTCAAAAGCTTCCTGTAATTTGCCAACATTGATACTTGATACCGCTCTCACACATATGCATGATCCCACACCGTCATACATGTATATTATTACGCTATCATGTTCCTGATATTAGTAGATTATTGCTATGTACTATACATGAGACTTTGACTGAGTTCTGGTGCACCTGAGCACTGTATGCAATAAATTTCATTATTATTATTATTTTATGTGAACTCCATTATAGAGCTCTATATAACTAATATGTTAATACATTTTGGGGCTTTAATTCTCATAACTTTGAACGCACTGGAGATATTGCATAATTCAAACACGTTCTGAACTCCATTACACAAGCTCTATATAACTAATGTGATTAAATAACAATAAGCCTAAAAAAAAAATTGGTGCTCTTCAATATGTGATCTACTACTGATCTACTATTTCATGGCATGTGATCTACTAGGAAAAAGAAGTTAGGGTTTTAGGGTTAGTTTAATGGGAAAATAAGGATATTATGGGTAGATCACATATTGGAATGTAAACAACTCGTAGATCACATATTGATTAGAAAACCATTTGGTAGATCACATATTGGAAGAGCACCAAAAAATTAACTGGGAATGCTTATGAAGTGAAATCTCAACATTCTATGAGGAAGTGGTTGACATGTTTACACATTGTGGTTGTTGTTTTTGTTATTTGGGCATAAAATAAAGTCGTCGGGGTGGCCTAAATTGGTATCAGCTAATTAGCGAGGGAGTCTATCCCTTTTTACTAGTGCTAGACCAAGGAGATTGTTCTTGCATCTGAGGTGGAGTGCCACACTACCATCAGCTCTTACTTTACGACACAGGTTCCTGTGCTACTCATACGCTGAGTTGACGAGGGCCAGTATCGAACTAGGAACCTTGTGGTTTTCTAGGCCAAACACTCTACCGACTGAGCTAACCCGAATTCTTGTGGCTAAAGTGTAATCGAATAAAGTGACTTTCTGGACCTTTTAAAGGCTGGTCCTTCAGTCTTCAAAAGAAATGCAATGTATATCTGCTAGGAAGACCTTACAAAAAATAGAGTTGCTCCCCTTGATCAGTAGGGGAGCTGACGAAACCGGATTATGGGATTTCCGGCCATGTTATTTTTGGACTGGGGTTTGGACTGTGTGGGCAGCTGACCACATGCATCAGCACAGTTAGGCTAGTTAAAGTCATTTTAGGGTATAAGCATTCTCTAGACCTGTGTTAAATAAAACCTTGTTATTTTCCAACAACTGGTCCTTGCATTTTCATTCAGTGTTTCCGTATTTTATCTGTATGTAAAAACATAACAATCTAAAACAAGATCTTTAATTTTATCCTCCATTGAGCTTATTCTCAATACATGATAATTTGATTTGGACGGTCTCATTTTTAACCAGAGGGTGTTGCAAGATGATAATGGTTGTAAATTTAAAGGAACACTAATTCTATTATATCTAATCTATACATACATAAGGGCAGTTGTGTGTATATGTTATGTCTGGAGGAACTTGAAAATACACAATTAACGACAAAGTAAATATATATATACTCATTAATATCAAAGGGCTTGGTTTTTGAGCAAAATAATAGGGATTTGATTTATATTTGTGAAGATAATTAAAAAATAAAAATTTAAATGATAACAAGCATGGGTTTTTTTTTCATTTGAATTTTTAGATAGTAGACATTAACATTTCTTTTCAGAGTGCCTGGATAATGCAAGGTCTTTTTTTTTACATAGGGATTTAATGGGCATTCCACGAGGATTCAACTCACGATTCAGTAATATGGATCTGCAGGACTAACTTTTAAAAAATCCCCCTCTACCCAGGCAACGCCAGGTATCCCACTGCTAGTATTTAATATTAGATTAGCATTGATTTTAGCTTATCACTTATTAATAAACTAGAGATGCTGACAGCTTTTTGATTTAGTGCTTCCTGGGACACACATATTTGCTTTTGAATGAGTCCCCTTCTAGCACCTAATATGATAAAAAGGGTTGGGTTTGCCAACAAGGGCAATAGGGTTGGGGAAATCATACAGGTGCTAGGGCTAGACGTGACAGCTGATTGAATCGGAGGGGGGCCTCTCCGACCATCTGTTGCCTAAGTAAGGGTCTAAGTGGAGTGTTGCATGTCATGGACTGCTCAGCCACTGGGTTCCTCCTTAAGCATCACGGGTCACCATCAATGGCCAACAGGTGGTCCCATTGGTGGAGTTTTCTTCCTCGGCAGGGTGCAGTTAGTGTGTTCTAACGCCCAGCCAACGGGCAGGGATGCTAAGAACTGTCCAAAACTGTGATATGCACATATAATGGTACACACCTACAGTGATCTGATAGCTTTTTGAGTTAGTGCATCCTGGGACCGCACATATTTGCTTTGAACATCCCCGGGGAAATTTATGGGTCCAACTACAGCCATCTAACTCCTAACTTGTCATCTATCCTGTGTAATTCAATTTCTAAGAAACTATTGAAATGGTATTTACAGTTAGCTTGAAATGGTGAGAGAAGAAAAGAGAAAAATACTGGGATGCATGAATATGAATTTTACGCGTCTTTAGTTTTGTGTGTCGGAGACACAGGAACAGTACCTATCAGCATCTCTGATAAACAATACAATTTTTAAAAGATAAAGATAAAATATTGAAGCAAGCAAATAGGTACGTATTTACCCCAACCCATTTGTAATGGGAGATGTGACACAAGGTCCAAATATGGGGCATCCAACAGGATTAAACTCTCTATTCAATAATAATGGATCTGCAAGCTAGCATGCTACCATTACATCAGATGGGACAAAAAAGATAAAACTTAACAAAAACATTGGTAATGAATGGAGAGAACAAGATATATATATATTTACCACCCTATGTACGAGCAGGATATGACCAAGGTCAATTTTTAAAGCAGGGTTTAACAGGTTTTGAATTCAGAGTTTTCCTTCTCTAGACTGGGTTACGTAGCCATGGTAAAAGCACAGTCTGCCCTCTATTTACCCATAGTGGAGGGATAGTAGTTGGATAACCCCTTTCCCCAAAAAAGGTTTAGCGCTATGTGAATGCAATAGCTTCATCCAAGATTTGAACTCAGATGGATCAGTCCATTTCCTAAATGACTCTACCATCTAACCAAGCACTCGATGAGAATTAAGAGTCCAGAATAATATGGAGATGGTGAATATTTTTTTTTTTTTTGACATCAACAATACCGAACGTGATGAACAAACATCGGTTTGTTTTGTTTATTACATGATAAAAATAAAGATTTGATTTATTATAATGACATGTCAACTTGTTAGCGTTATTTTTGCATTGGGATTAGGGAACATGTTCATTGTATGTTCATATTTACATTTTTTGTGGATTTTAAGAGGCTGGGTTTTATTGATTTTAATGGATGTCAACCTGTCTAGTGTTATTTTATGCATTGGGGTTAGGAATCTGTTCATTGTATGTTCATATTTACATTTTTTGTGGATTAAGAGGGCTGGTTTTTATTGATTTTAATGGCATGCTCAACCTGTCTAGTGTTATTTATGCATTTGGGTTAGGGAATCATGTTCATTGTATGTTCCTATTTTTACATTTTTTTTGTGGATCTTTAAGAGGGCTGGTTTTATTGATTTTAATGGCAATGTAACCTGTCTAGTGTTATTTTCATGCATTGGGGTTAGGAATCATGTTCATGTATGTTTCATATTTACATTTTTTGTGGATTTAAGAGGGGCTGGGTTTTATTGATTTTTAATGGCATGTCAACCTGTCTAGGGTTATTCTATTCCTAATGTGAAGGGACATCCACATTGATTATACATTTTGTCTGAAGTTTAAGGGGTATTGGGGGCACATGGTTTAAGGTATTTGGGGGGTGCACATGGTTTAAGGGTATTTGGGGGGTGCACATGGTTTTATCGAAAATAAATGATATTATAAAGATCTTTTTTATTCATGGTGCTACCACACTGGGGTCAATGCAAATCCTGATTATCTGGTGCTGCCCTATCCGCCAAGTTCTTATTTTTATAAGCCGTCGTCAACTCAGCTAAATTAATGGACAGAAGAATGCTGTCAGTACACATCCTGCATCCTGAAAAAATCTAAAAGGATGCAGTAAAATTACTATCCATGCGTCCCAGTGTCTTTTCTTTTTTCTTCCTCACCATTTCCAGCTAACTGTAAATCATTTCAAATGTTTCTTAGAAATGAATTTACACAGGATCAGGTTACAAGGTAGGAGTTAGACGGGCTTTAGTTGGGACCATAAATTTCCCCGGGGACTCATCAAGGCATAGTGGTCCAGGACACACTAATAAAAAAGCTATCAGCATCACTGATTGGTACCAAGTATTTCTTTCTAAATATTAGATTTGGATATGGTTTTGTTTTACGGCATATAACCTCAGTGGGGTCATTTAACGCTCGATAAAGTTTTGAATAATCAATTCTTAATGATAATACAATTTTTTTATAAATAANAATTAATATAAGAGTTATTCCAATTTCTTGTATGTAATATAACATAGCAGGTATTAAAAAGGTATTTTTAAGTCCAAACTGATGTTATTTATATAAATTAATACTATATATGTGTATATATGCCGTATTAAAATGAAAATGTTGTATAATCTTGTGTAAACTTTTTAAAAAAAATAAAAATAAAAATAAAAAAAATTTTCATTCCTGAAATAATGGGTTCCAGCATGGAGATACATACAATTTGAGTGCAGAATCAGAAAGAACATACAATTTTACATAAGAATGCAAAGTTTTATCAAATTATCCCAAAATAAAAAAAAATGGTGAAGAAATTTTCTTGTTTTGAATTGGTCCATGATTTGACATTATTTCAACAAAATCATGTCCATTTTTGTACCCAATTTCGGGGCTTTAAATTCTCATAACTTTTGAACCACTGGGGATATTTGCATAATTCAAACAATTCTGAACTCCATTTACAAAGCTCTATATAACTAACGTGATTATATAACAATCACCTACAATTAAAAAAATCAACTGGGAATGCTACTATTATGCATAAGAATGCATATACACATGCAGGTAAGTTTATAGATGTCTACACAAATGTAGATATACAAGTCGGTAAAATGCACCAATATACGCATACATAATCAGATCAGTGTTGCACGAACAAGTATCAATAAATCAAGAAACAAAAATCAATATTTTCTTGTCATTGTATCTAAGGTGGAATCATTGTGATACACACTCTCTCTCCGCATTTCTCTTATCCTCACTTCTCTCTCTACATTCAAACCTCTCTCACACATCTTTTTTACTCCATATTCAAACTCTCTCTCTCTCTCCACATCTCTCACTCCATATTCAAACTCTCTCTCTCTCCACATCTCTCAGACTCACTCCATATTCAAACTCTCTCTCTCCCCTACATCTTTCAACTTCTTTCTCTCTCTCATCTCACACCATATTCAAACTCTCTCTCTCTCTCTCTCTCTCCCCCAAGTTCAACATCCAATGCTGAAATGTCAGCAGATCATAGCAAGTAATAACAAAAATGTTTATTTTCACTTTTGTTTCTGATGTAAGAAAAAAGAAATTCTTGTAGCAGCTTAGTCAGCAGATATGAAACGCATAGGTTGTTGATGAGTTGGATTTTACGTCATTTAATGCCAACAAAGTTGTGAAATAAATCCATTCTTAATGGATACTCAATTTTTTTATAAACACATTTTTCATTTACACCATAGATGGGACCTAACAGGTACTACCACTCGCGGTCAGAGTGGACCTGGGAGTAATGGTGATGAAGGGTACTCCACATTGCCAGAGTACCAGAATTGGAACCTCCCATCAGATAGAGTTTAATGTCATACCCAAGGCACTAACACCCTCAGCCACCGCCTATGATAAAAAGGGTTGGAGCTTGTCATTTGGGCAATAAGGCTGAGACAATTATATAGGTACTAGGGCTTGACGTGACCAGCTGATAGACCGCCTGTCTAGCCAGAGTAGAGTGTTGTATATCATGGACTGCTCAGTCACCAGGGTTTATCCTCAAGCATCACAGGTCACCACCCACAGCCAACAGGTGGTCCCATTGAGGAAAGTGTCTTACCCCTCTGCAGAGGTGCAGTCAGTGTATTTTAAAGCCCAGCCAACAGGGCTTCTTTTTATTGGGATTGATGCAATAAAAAAAGTTTGAAGGTGTTCACATAAATCGATTGGGTGAAGTGCTTTTTTCCTCAGGGAAATGTGCCTGGTGCACTGCTGTTTCTATTAGTGAACACAATTTTAGTATTTTCCTTGATAAACAAAAAAAAATTTGGACCACCTCATTGAAGTGGGCATCATTTGAACAACTGAGTTAAAGAATAAAGTGCCACAGTACGCAGTGTCCGACCATGACCAGGACAAATATGACAAGAAACTGAAGTTATGGCTAGAATGGGTGGCCAGTGATGCTGATAGCTTTTTAATTTAGTGCGTCTTGGGATGCATGTATTTGATTTGAATGAGTCCCTGGTAAATTTGATGGGTCCCAACTAAAGTTTCTTAACAAATTATAGTTTTTATTTATGAACAATTAAAGCCGTCTAACCCTACCTTGTACCTCTATACAGTGTAATTTGTTTCTAAGAAACTATTGAAATGTATTTACAATTTACAGTAAGCTGGAAATGGTGGTGGTAAAAAAAAAACAACACTGGGATGCATGGATACAATTTTAATGTGTCCTTTTAGATTTTTGTGTGTCAGGGACGCAGGACACATACCTATCAGTATCTCTGGGTGGCTGTTGCCATATCGGAGGACAAACTCGGCCCACCAATAGGTCCGATTCAACAACAAGAAGACAAGCAGAAAGTCTGTCCAGTGCTTGACTACAGAGAGTTGAATGGCTTTGTCAAGGCTAGAGATGCTCATGATATGCATCCTGTGTCACTGACGCATAAAAATCTAAAGGACGTAGAAAAATTGTATCCATGCATCCCAGTGTTTTTTTTTTCTTCACCTACCATTTCCAGCTAACTGTAAATACATTTCAATATTTTCTTGGGTACAAGGTAAGGGTTGGACAGCTTTAGTTGTTCATAGATAAAAACTCAGCAATTTATTAGAAACTTTAGTTGGGACCCATCAAATTTTCTGGACTCATTCAAATCAAATCCGTGTGTCCCAGGACACACTAAATTAAAAAGCTATCAGCATCACTGCAAGGCATTCACTGTTAATGTGGAGGTGTACAGACAAAGCTGAGAGAATGGTGACAGCTAGGAGCAAATGTGTCCCCTTTAGACTTAAGGTAGCATTGCCAGCTCGTTTCGTAAAATCATTGGACATGGACAATTTTTCACCTTTCAAATCGCAATTTTTAAGAATCTTTATATGGTTGGAAAAAGAAAATAATCTTTCTAAAAATGTAATTTTCATGTGTTTTTATCCATTTAATTATTTTTTCAGCGAGGATTTTAAACAGCTGTAAACATAAAATTATGACTTTTTTGGGGGGACTAATTTTTACACAGCTACTTTGTTTTTCAAAATCATAGTGGCTAATCTTTATCAATATTCTTGAAATTTTACACTCAATTAGAAGACACCTGGAAGTACAAACAGGACCTTTTTTTTGTTTCTAGCCCCGTTGAAGCAAAAATACAATAGAGCAAATTGAAGGTGATTTCTTCAAAAAAATATAAGAGAAGCAATACAATACAAATTCAAACAGTTCCGAACTCTAAATTTACAAAGCTCTATATAACTAACATGATTAAATAACAATAACCTCAAATAAAAAAAATCAACTGGGAATGCTACTTAAGGAAAGAAATCTACAGATTCATAACAATGTTTGTGGCCCTTTCAAACTGTGCTATTTAAGGGTAAAACATACTGCCTCACATGACTAGGACTTGGTTGGTTGGGTGAATTTTACAGCACGTCAACCCTTGTTGGGTTATTTATGCGAAGATATGTTGTTTTATTCATTCTTGATAAGTATTCAACATTTTTTTTCCAAACTTAATTTTTTAAACTCACTTTTTTCTATTTAAACCATAGATAGAACCCTAACAGTAATACCACTCCGGGTCAGAGTGGACCTAAAAACAATGGTGATAAAGGGTTACTCCACATTCTCCTGAGCTCCAGAATTGGAACTTCACTATAAGATAGAGTTTAATGTCATACCCAGGACATTAAGACTCTCAGCCCCCACCTTCTAGCACATATGATAAGGGTTGGGATTTGTCATAAGGCATTCAGGCTGATAAGCTTTTTAATTTAGTGTGTCCTGAGACGCACATATTTACTTTGAAGGAGACCCTGGGAAAATTTAATGGTTTCTTATAGATTGTAGGCTTTTTATTTGATCTGGGGAAACAACTAAAGCCGTCTAACTCCTAACCTTTGTAACCTATCCTGTGTAATTCTTTTTCTAAGAAACTATTGAAATACATTTCAGTTAGCTTGAAATGGTGTGGAAGAAGAAAAAAGCATGGGACACAGCAGATATGATTTACTGCATCCTTTAAGATTTTGTGCGTCAGGGACACAGGACATGTACCTATCAACAACTCTGGGTTGGTACAATCATTTAGATGCTACTAGGATTTTATCTTAATGTGCACCTCTCATTATGAATTCTGTCATTGATTTGTTGATTTAAAAAGACAAGACAAAGTTTGGTTTGTTTTGGTTTTAGCAGCATATCAACCTCAGTGGGTCATTTAATGGCCAAAGTTTTTGAAATAAATTCATTCTTAATGGATAATCAATTTTGTTTATAAACTCATGTTTTTCTAGTCAACCATAGATGGGACCCTAAGGTACTACACTCCTGAGTCAGAGTGGACAGGGAGCATTGGTGGATAAGGGGTGCTCCACATTCCCAGACCTCCAGAACTGGAACCTCACCATGAGATAGAGTTAACGTGCATTCCAGGATATGTAACCCTCAGCCCACCGCCTTCTAGCACCCATATTGATAAAAGGGTTGGGGCTTGCTATAAGGGGCAATAGGGTTGGGCAATCATATAGTTACCAGGCCGTTGACAAAGGCTTCCGACCAGTCCAAGAAAGGGCAAAGTGGGAATATTGCATGTCATGGACTGCTCAAGCCACCTGGGTTCTATCCTTAATGATCAGGTCGACTACCCGACAGCCAACAGGTGGCTCCCATTGGAGGAGTCGTTACCCATCTGCAGAGGTGCAGTCGAGTGCATTCTAATTCGCTCAGCCGACAGGGCTTGCAGTTTGGGGAGAGAACAACACTTTCGATGAAGCTGGTAAAGTAATGTCCCAAACATTCCTCAAACAATTACTCCATGAAATGTGTTCTCTTTGTGTGCGAAACTTGGTCGGTCACTTTTCTGTGTGAGGCTGGCTTGAGGAGTAGAAACTATTGCATACAATTCTTTTTAAAAATTCTGGTCTTCTTACAATGGGTGTTGTTAAGTGGACAATTGCTTCTCCCGGTACAACCTTGATATTTAGCCTTGATGGAACTTACCACCCCAACCAAGAGGCAGTAACAGGAAGACTTACATAAGTCACCACTGCAGCAAACCTCGAAGGTTGCGAGTTCAATCTCTGTAGCTCTCACTACAGCAACTGCATTTAATTAAGTGAAAAGCAAACCAGTAATTAAAGGATGCGTGACAGATTCGATTGATGCTCGTCTTCTAATCATATTTATAACTGAGACAGTGACCAGAGTACATGAAGCCAGATCCTGTGGGAGGAGAATCGGTGTGGCGATTGTACAAAATGAATGTATAGGGTGGATACAAGTTCCATGGCCATACGAAGTTGTGGTTTGGTTTAGGTTTGTTTTACGGCCATATCAACCTCAGTGGGTCCATTTAATCCCGATAAAGTTTTGAAATGAATTCATTCTTAATGGATACTCAATTTTTCATAAAACACATTTTTCTATTTAATTCACAGATGGGACACTAACAGGTACTACCACTCCAAGATCAGAGTGGACCAGGGAGCAATGGTGATAAAGGGGTGCTCCAGCATGTCCCCAGACATCCAGAACTGGAAACCTCACCATCAGATAGTTTAACGTCATTCCAGGATATGTAGACGCCTCAGCCACTCCTTCTAGCATCCATATGATAAAAAGGGTTGGGGCTTTGCCCATAAGGGGCAATATGGTTGGGGCAACTATATGTGCTAGGGTTTTGACGTGACCAGCCGATTGATCGAGGAGCCTCTCCGACCACCAGTCTAGCCAAGTAAGGACCAAAAGTAGAATATTGCATGTCATGGACGGTGCAACCACCTGGGTTCTATCCTTAAGCATTACGGGTTGCTACCACACAGCAACAGGTGGCCCCATTGGGGAGTCTTGCCCCTCTGCAAGAGGTGCAGTCGGTGCATTCTATTTTGCCCCCCCCACCGACAGGGGTGGTATGAGTTGTGTTATAGGTGAATAGAAGCATCAAAGATAATGCTTGTTGTAGCAACTTATGTTTGATTTTGGTGGACATTAACAAATTCTGAACCTTAATTGGTCCAACTTGTAATTTCTCGCATATTTTTGGTCGCAGTCTTAAAAATATTTATATGGTTGGGAAAAAAATTAATCTTTTTCTAAATATGTAATTTTCTATGTGTTTTTATCCATCAAATAATTTTTTTACAGCTAGTTAAAACAGCATTTGTTGGCTTGAACAGCTAAATTTTACACATACTTTGTTTTTGCAAAATAAAATGGCCAATCTTTATCAATATTCTTGAAATTTTAAATTTTAGAAACACCTTAAATACACGCAGGAAGTTATTTTTTTCTTCTCGCAACCTTTGGAAGCAAAACCAACCGCGCCCAAAGTTGACGGAGCTTCTTCAAAAAATAGAAAAAAAAAAAAAGACCACTTAATCATCATAGAAGATAGTCTCCAAATTATTTTGGATATATAATGTTGCAAAAGTTTTGATAATGCTTTAAACTCAGGCTTTTTTGTAAAACTTTCAATTTGGAACTGAACTTAACGAGCTAGTATTTATAATATAAGCAAAACTGTTTATACACACACCAGCCAGACAGGCTTTGTTTTAAAAAGAATATAATGTAAAGAGGTATCTTATTCTTTTGTATGTAATACAACATAGCATGGTATTTAAAAGTATTTTTAAGATCAAAGTTGATGTTATTTAAATTAACACTATATATGTGTATACATACAGTATTAAAATGAAAATCTTTAATAATCTAATGGTTAACTTAAAAAAAAAAACACAGCTTATCTGTACCTCTTATTCTGCTAAATAATGGGTTACGTTACTAGATGCATACATATGAGTGCAGAATCAGAAGAACAGTACATTTTACTAATAATTTATTTAATCAAAGCTTGTCCTGCGTGTGCAGCTTTAGAATAATACCGTTTTAACTTACCGTAAAAAATAATACCGTTTTAACTCGCTGTAAAAAATAATTCAATGGTTAAAAACACATAAAAGTTACATATTTAGAAAGATTATTTTCTTTTCTTTCCAACCATATAAATATTTTAAAAATTGGACCAGAAATAAGTGATAAATTACTATTTAAATGGGTAAGGTTTGAATAAACCGCGCCTGTTGAGAGTTGTTTACATTCAGAAGGCAAGTTTGAATTTTTTTTTTCAAAATTCAAAGTTTCAAAGCTAAACCATGACGATGTAACAATGTTTACATTTGCACATTAAATATGAAATTAATTCCTAGACTGTCTTCTATTAGGGATATAGTGCTTTTTTAAAAAAAAAATTTTATCTTATATTTTTTGAAGAAATCGCCTTCAACTTTGGTCTATTGTGCTTTCACTCCCAAAGATCAGAAAAGAAAAAAAAACAAGTTTCTGCTTGTAGTTAAGTGTCTCCTATTTAAGTGTTAAATTTCAAGAATATTGATAAAGCTTAACCATTTTGATTTTACAAAAAAGTAACAGAAAAATTTGACCGCGGAAAAAAATTTGTATAACGCATTTTCTGTCGTTCGAAGATAAAATACCGTTTTAACTCACTGTAAAAAATAATTCAATGGATAAAAACACATACAAATTGCATATTTAGAAAGATTATTTTCTTTTCTTTTGAACCATATAAATATTTTAAAAATGTCTGCAAGGGTGTTTAAAAAAAACAAAACATTGATACCATTTTGTAATTTCAATTTGATCAATTCTTATTCAAATGATTTCAGATAACTTGGGTATTGTTAGACCCTGCTGTAAATATTGTTTTTTAAAATTTTTATACCTACCACTTGAATTTAAAAAAAAAAAAAATTCTCTGACCGTATTTATTTATTTAAAAAAATTTAATTTGCTTTGAAAACTCACTTTTCTCTAATCCCAATTATCTACTGAACGGTCACATTTTTCTATTATAACAATAAAGTTGTGGACAACCATTTGAAAAATGTAAATAATACTCTAGTTATTTATCTTTTTTTTTTTGTTCTGTTTCTGGTTATCATTACAATTTTTCTTTTTCTTTTTTTAGATTGGCACCTTACTATCCATAGAAATCCATTATGGAAGAAACCTTACCCGAGGGTCAGATTGAACTTCCCAACAGTGTAACTAATGATATTCTCCACAAAATGAATATGAACACGCAACAGGAAGCATCTCAGTATCTGTCTGAAAAACCACCCTTGAATCCAGTGAACAGTTCTTTGGCTCCCTTGGAAGACGCATCCAAAGAGTGCAACATGCACCTGTTAGCAAATGCTGTAGATCACATCATGTATCAACCCCCTCCCCCGCCTCCAGCTCCCCCCAGCAGCACCGCCAATGCAAACGTAGAAAGCGTAGCCAGTGTGGCTGCGGAACCAGACCAGCAACACGAAGCTGCTTCCGCCATCAGTCGAGGCAGTTTTCTGGCTCCCTACAAAGACAATTCCCTGCCCGCAACCAACAACAACATGAACCTAGCAGTCGGCCTTATCTCTGAACAGAACTACCCCCCACCAGTTCAGCCCCCTAGCAATCCAATGCCTTCATCCAACTATCTACCTTCTGGATCGAGCAGCACAATACCTGCCACTGTGAGTTCTATGCATGCCACAAGCAGCTCAGTGCCCTACGCTGTCAACTCTAAATACGTGTCCCCCAGCTCTATACCCCTGCCCGGCCAGATTGTTCATTCTGCATCCAGCTCTACATACGCCCCAAGCAGTATCGCAGAATCGCCAAGTAGCTCCCAGCATGTGGCCGATGCTGCACCCAGTTCCGTTTTCTCCCCGTCAGCTGGTACCATTCACCGTCCCACCCATCCCATGCCTTCTGTTAGCACCCTACTTCAGCCCTCTTCTAGCGGAATAGCTAAGTCTCCGTCTTCGTTGACGCAAAAGCCTCTACCTGCATGGTCCACTGGCAGCAGTGGTTCGTCGGCAGCAAGTGTCCCTCTAGATGTAAGCAGCATCCCTCTACCAGCATCCGATCCATTGTATCCTCCGATGTCGTCTCCCCAGTTCCAAATTGCTTCAAGTTCTGTTGGGTTTGAACGCAAACCTAACGCTTCCTCTCCCTCCATAACCTCGATGCTTGGAGTTAGCAGTTCCTTTGAAGGCCAGCCAGCACAGATCATGGAGGTGGCTAGTCAGTCGAATATCTCTTCGGTGTCGACCTCGAAGAAAGCAAACTTGTGTAGCTCTGATAGCTCTAGCCATAACATAGCGTCGGCGTCCGCAGTACCTCATCTCAATAACAGTAATGCCGGAGAGAATGGATCAACTAGCTTGGCACCAACTTACAATAGTCTCCATTCTACTACTGGTTCTTACGGTTATACAAAGACGAGTGTCTTTTCACAACCAAGCAGTACTATGCCCAGTCAGGGCGAGGCTGCCACTAGCTGCAGCAGTTCATTGCCAGAATCTGGTCAACATGCGTCTACCCCTAATAATTACCTCCTTAATCAAGGCGACTCATCTGGGCCGAGCAGCTCTGAGTTCTCGGCAGCCCAGGTTGCTAGCAGCTCTTTTGGTAGTCTTAGTAGTGCACTTAATTCAGGAGTGTTAAACAGTGGTAAATCAGCACCGCTTGCCTCCAATGTCACGACTGCAGCAGATTCTAGAGACCCGGTGTCAGGATCGACCGACTCTCCTCTCAAACCCCAGTCTGATAGTCTGTTAGGATCTAGCAAAGTTGTATTGGACACTGCTAGCTTAACCTCGCACGTTGCAACTACGCAACTAGAAAAGGCAAAAATAATCTCGTCTGCATCTGTTGAGAAAGTGACGTCGGCATCTAGCGAAAAAGTGACGTCTGCATCTGGTGAAAAGGTGACGTCTGCATCTGGTGAAAAAGTGACATCTGGATCCAATGATGGAGTAACGTCGGTATCTGGCGATAAAGTGACGTCCGCTTCTGGAAACCAACTAACAAGTGAAAATAACAAAATTGAATCTGATAAGGGAATAACTACATCTGGACAGCCTTGTGTTACATCTGGTGAAAAGAATAATCCTCCGAAAGTCAATAATGCCTCTTTTGAACATGTTACATCTGGATCTGGAAATTCATCTACCAGAAATTGTGTTACATCTGTTGCTAGCAATGCCACTTCAGAAAAAGACACATCTACATCTGGAAAGGCTACACCTAGCTCTGGTAATGTTACATCTAGTCCAGAAGCCATGAAATGGGATCAAAATAGTGTTACATCTGGAAGGAAAGAACAATCTGGGTCTGGAAATTCTACTTCTGATTCTGATCATGTTACATCTGGTACTAATAATGTCACTTCTGGAAATGCATGTGTTTCTTCTGGCAATATATCTTCAGAGTCTGGTAATGTAACATCTGGTGTGACATCTGGTACTAATAATAATGTTTCATCTGGTTCTGAACTTTCCGTGGTTACATCTGATGCCAGTAGTTCCAAGACCAGGTTAGTTAATTCCTCTGTAGAAACCAAGAAATCTGCAGCTGACTGCAGTAATTCTGTGATGGAGTCCAGTTCCGAAACTCGGACAACAGATTCGGGCCGCTCAAATGTTTCTAGCAGTCTGATAAAACCTGACCCGGACTCTCAGGATCCTTCCGTTTCCGACCGTAATCAAAGCGTTCAGAATTCCCTCCACGGAAAAGAATCGGTCAAGGGAAAGGATACGAGTTTCCTCGAGGAGGATGCGAATAGTCCCATGAAGGCGGATAGTTCCAGCAGTTCCCTGAAAAATAAACCTGTAAAAGAAAACTCTGTCTCTAAAGAGGAGAACTCTTGCAGTTCAACCATTGTAGATCTTGATCCTAACTGTGCAAAAACGTTTACCAAGCTGAAGAATAAAAAGGGCAGGAAGTCCGAGTCGGATGCGTCGCCCTCAAAAGCGAATAATAGCACGGAAGTTAGTGATTCGACGTTCTCCACAAATGTGAAAGACGAAAACGAGGCCACCGGCAGCAATGATGCTAGCTCGGCTACTAAGAAGGCAAAAACGGAAAAATCCCCTATGAAAAAAAATAACTTAGTTGAAGCTATGGTTGCAGAGGTTAAAACCGAACCAATGGAAATATCCACTGGCTCGTCTTTGCTTACTGTTGATAGCGCTGTTGATCAAAGTAAGGGGGCGGCGGACAAGAAGGAAAGCCCCGGAAAGAAATCTGTAAAATGTGCCGATACCAGCACGACCACCCCTGACATGGGTTCTGACGAAGTGAGTCCGAACCGAAGTCAGAAACGGAAACGTTCTCAGAGCCCTGTCAGCTCTTCCCTGGCGGAACCACGTCGGTCAAGGAGGCAGTCAAAATCCAAATTTAACGTTTTGGATTTGGTCGGAGTTGGTATCAACATTGACTACAGTTTGGAAGATGAGAAACCTCCGAACAAAGAGGTGACAAAATCTCCGGCTGTAGTGGCTGACTCGTCTTTGACGATCAATGTTAAAGAAGAAGTCACGGTGGAAGTAGCAGACACTGAAATGGAGGACATGTACAATAATTCATCGGGTGAGTTTAAAAACTTTCTAATATTTTTAATGGTGTGGTTGTGTAACACACACACATATATATGAGTAAGAAAAGGTGGAATGAAAACATCACACAATGCTGTTAAAGAAGAAAACAATTTATAATATAATCATAGCTGATATTGATCAATATTTCGATTTTACAAAAATCATCATCAGAGCTCATTCACTCCCGTAGTTGTTTGGGTCGGAGAGGAAAGTCAAAATAAGTTTACAAAACAAAAACCTTAATACTGCAAAAAACGAAAGACGTTACAATATTCACCAACGTGGGCATTTCGCGCCATATATATGTCGGTTATGTTCCATATATATGGCGCGAAATGCCCACGTTGGTGAATATTGTAACGTCTTTCGTTTTTTGCAGTATTAAGGTTTTTGTTTTGTAAACTTATTTTGACTTTCCTCTCCGACCCAAACAACTACGGGAGTGAATGAGCTCTGATGATGATTTTTGTAAAATCGAAATATTGATCAATATCAGCTATGATTATATTATAAATTGTTTTCTTCTTTAACAGCATTGTGTGATGTTTTCATTCCACCTTTTCTTACTCATATTGTCGGATTAATTTCCTTTCTTTTACACATATATATATATATATATGAGAGAGAGAGAGATAGAGAGGCGCGTGGGCTAGTGGTTAGAGTCGTGGAAAATGGAATCGTCGATTTGAGTTCAATTCCTAGACGAAGCTGTTGGCATTTCACATAGCGCTAATACACTTGGGAAAGGTATGAATCCATCCAGCTATGGGTTAAATAGTAGGGCAGACTGGGCTCTTCAGCCTTGAGTAGGTAACCAGTCTAGGAGAGGGATAACTCTGAATTCAAAATTCCTGAGGTCGGTCGTTGATTGGGTTTGTGGCAACTCTTGATGCACCAATTCTTTCCTATCGACTGTGCCAAAATGTGTTTTGCCATCCTGTAGACCTTAAGCCAGACGCTTGTCCAGTGGAATTGGATCCTTGGTAATCCCTTGGTAAAGAGTCCTGAGTATTGGTAATCGTCCGGTATTGTAAGTCACTCCTCAATGAGTGCAATTAGAATTAGCTAGTGTGGGGGTTTAAGTAATCAGCCACACAGTATGGTTGGTGATTGGCGAAGTAATAAACCACGTGACTTAGGCTAGTCTATAAATCCAGGTGGGGAATTAGAGCACACCTTATATGTAGAAATATTCTAACAGTGTAGTTAGAGTCTAGATACAATTAAGTATCATCATCCTCTCAGCGGCGCTACCAAATTGCTAGGTAATATCAATCACATAGATCCAACATTATGCAGTTAAAATTCAGCTGTGTGTGTGCATATATATATATATATATATATATATATATAGTTTTGTTGAACTGTACAGACAATTCCTGTCGGACAAGTTTTTTGTTGATCCATTCCAATTTTCGGGCCATCTTTCTGGTGTTGGGTGTAACTGGTATAACAGTCCACCAAAGGTTTCAAAACGAGCGCTTTCGGCAATACAATTTGCCATCCTCAGGTGGGAAACGATGGTATGATTTTGTGTCTTGTTTTTAACGAGAACGAGTAGTAGCAAGGAATTAGAAGTGGGAGGTAATAACCATTGGTAGTAGGAGGTTGTAGGAATGGTAGTGGTTCAAGCGAGCTTTGCAGTAGTGATTTTATGTGAGAAGGGGAAGGTTATAGAAGAAGGAGGAGAGGTGGAAAATTATAAACATTTGAGAATATGTTGACTTATTTCAAAGTTTATTTTGTTTAAGGTAGTTTTTTTTTTTTTTTTTTTTTATATATAAGCTTCAATTATTTGAAGTTTTTGTTTGTTTGTTTTTTCTTTATGTAGTGTGCGTGTATTTTCGGTTAGAATTTTGCGGTAGGTAGAGGGGGGTGGGGCATGAATGTGTTTTAAGGTGTTGATTAATGGAGCTGGAATCGGATAAATGTAATGTTAATCTGTGGGATAATGTGGTCATCGTGTGGCCAATATATATATATATATATATATATATATATATATATTTTTTTTTTTATGTAAATGCATACCAGACAATTAATATATGCACAATTACAATATAACTACTGATAAAAATAATAATCAAAAACATACCTCCTTATTAACCAATAATTATTTTCACATAATTATAACCACACTAACACTATTTGCATAAACATTCACTAGCACACAATTGTCATCAGAATACAGCGTCCCATACTCACGCCATAAAATAGAATATTTGACGTCATATTTCAAAACCGTCTTTTTCAAACCACGAAAATTTTAAAAACGGATTGAATAACAAGGACTACCACTCGCTTTTCTCACTATTCTGTGAGAAATAATTTCTTATCACCTACCACATACCAACAAATGCCCTGAAGATGATCTAATTAATAACCCATTTAAACCTGTGTTTTTTCATTTTTCTCAATATACTTACATACCGTCGGATTCACTTCCTTTCTTCACACACACATATATATATATATATATATATATATATATACAGAACTTTACCGACAACTAATAGAAGTATTATAATAAAAATTATGAAAGTAAAAATATTGTTGTAGAGGAGTTAACACCCCTACAAGATGGACTGGCTCATAGTCTTATAAGAGTCGACGTAGCAATGATAAAGTCGGAAAAATATATTCGGACGAAATCATTGCGTTTGATTACAGACGTTTGTACACTTGTCTTGTGATTGTTCTACTTCTCTTTTATGTATAAGTATCTGTTAGCACCAGATAAAGTGCTGAATAAAATATATCTCAAGCACAGGGGCCGGGTTAGCTCAGTTGGTTGAGCGTTCGGCTCGAAACCACAAGGTTCCTAGTTCGATACCGGTCCTTGCCAACTCAGCGTATGAGTAGCACAGGGATCTGTGCGGTAAAGTAAGGAGCTGATGGTAGGTGTGGCGCTCCACTTCAGACGCTAAAATAATCTCCTTGGTCTTGCGCAAGTGAAAAGGGGATAGACTCCCTTGCTGATTGGCTGATACCGACTTTAGGCCGCCCTGACGACTTTACTTTTTTACTTTACCACCTCAGCGATACAACAAATATTAAAAATCATAATAATGATTCTAATGAATAAAATGAATTCTCGTATTAAATGAATCCTCTCACCAATATTTTAAGACTGGTATAATCCTTACTTTATAACTTCTATTATTTGCAGGTAAAGTTTTGTTTTCATTAGTGTATACCTACATTTGCACCTTCCCCACCTGTATATAGAATAAAAAAGTAGGTAGGATTTGCCAGAAAATCACAAGTATGGGGTATCGAGCGGATTTAGCGAGACTAGCTTGCTAACCATTACACCATGACTCCAATATTTATATTATATAATAGACTTTTTTTTTTTTTTTTTTTCAATTTTTAAATATTATTGGAACCATCTTTTTGGCAATATGTAGCACTAGCTAAGTTTTGTTTTCATTACTGTATACCTACTTTTTCAACCCCATGTGTATATATATATATATATATATATATATTTTTTTTTTAGGGAGATTAGGTGTTTAATTAAAGTCATACCTAATTTGTTAATTAATTATAATTAAATGAATTAGGCGTGCATATCGGTTTAAATGTAAAGTGTAAACAAATCGAGAAAAAGTTGATCTCTGTATGTACATTTCAGCCCATTAGGCCTCATCAGCAGAGATATAGAATTGTTGGCCTTCGCCATTTCAAACACATTGTTTGACCACTTCATATATATATATATATATGTAAATATATATATATATATATATATATATATATATATATATATATATAGTAATACTGATAGGTTTTCGATTTAGTGCGTCCTTAGTGAGTCCCTGGAAAAATTTATGGCTCCCAAATAAAGTTTCTTAATAGATTGTAGGGTTTTTATTTATGATCTGGGGAAATAACTAAAGCTGTCTAGCTTGAAATAGTGAGGGAGGAAAAAGACGAAAAACACTGGGATGCATGGATATGATTTTATTGCGTCCTTTTAGATTTTTGTGTGTCAGAGTCGCAGGACGTGTACCTATCAGCATCTCTGTATGTATGTGTGTGTATGTATGTATGTATATATATATATATATATATATATATATATATATGCTGATTGGTATGCGTCCTGTGTCCCTGACGTACAAAAATCTAAAAGGATGCAGTAAAATCATATCCATCTGTCCCAGTGTTTTTCTTTTTTCTTCTCTCACCATTTCAAGCTAACTGTAAATACATTTCAATAGTTTCTTAGAAATGAATTACACAAGATAGGTTACAAGGTAGGAGTTAGATGGCTTTAGTTGGGAGAAGTGGCTACCCAGCATAACCTGGGTATAGGGGGGAATTTTTAAAAAAAGTCAGTCTTGCAGATCCATTATTACTGAATCTTGAGTTGGATCCTTGCAGGATGCCCTGTTAAAATCCCCACGTAAAAAAAAACCTTACTTTGATCCGGCCTCTCTGAAAAGAAAAATTAATGTCTACTATTATTAAATGCCAAAAAATCAAACTTCCATGCTGTTATCATTTAAATTTTTTTTTTCTAATCATCTCCATGAATATAGATTAATTCTTCATTAGTTTTGGTCAAAAAGCAAGATTACTGTTAGTGAATGTGTATATATATTTACTTTGTCGTTAATTTTTTTATTTTCATAGTTTCCTCTGGACACACATACATACAACTACCCTTTTTAGATATGTATAGATGTTGTTGCTAGTTTGCAAGGCTGTGGAGTTGGAGTTAGAAGCAATTAAACCTTTATCTACCACTTCCATCTGCAATAGCCTTGTCCCAAATAGTTGGCCGCCCTATTGGCTGGGGTGTTAGAATACACCGACTGCACCTCTGCAGAGGGGTAAGACTCCTTCACTGAGGCCATCAGTTGGCTGTGGGATATGACCCATAATGCTTAAGGATATAACCCAGCTGGTTGAGCAGTCCATGACTTGCAATATTCCATTTTGGCCCTTTTTTGGGCTAGATTGGCAGTCGGCTGGTCACATCAAGCCCTAGCACCTATATGATTTTCCAAACCCTTTTTATCATATGGGTGCTAGAAGGCGGTGGCTGAGAATCTACATGTCCTAGTAATGACGTTAAACTCTATCTGATGGTGAGGTTCCAGTTTTGGAGGTTTGGGGAATGTGGAGGACCCCTTCATCACCATTGCTCCCTGGTCCACACTGATAGGTAGGTTTCCCAAGGCAAAAAAGATGGCTTTTAATTTGTAAAAAAAGGGTGGGAAAAAAAAGCGGCCAAATGAATGCCTGTAAACTCCTGAATATCATCCTTTTTTCACAAGCGTAAATGTTGTTTTTCTTGAAGTTTTCCGTGGGTACCACCAATTTCAATATAGACAACATTTACACTTGTGAAAAAAAGTATGATATTCAGGAGTCTATAGGTATTCATTTGGCCACTTTTTTTTCCCACCATCAAAATTATTAATTAAATCAAAAAACTAGAGCCATATAGGCCTTTGGGCCCGTAGCCTATGACCCAGAGTGGTATTACTTGTTAGGGTCCCATCTATGGGTTAAATAGAAAAATGTGTTTATAAAAAACATTGAGCATCCATTAAGAATGACTTTATTTCAAAACTTTCTGAGCATTAAATGACCCACTGAGGTTGATATGCCGTAAAACAAAACAAACCAAATAGTTGGTAAGCTAGTATTGTACCGCTGATTCTTTATTACTGAATAGAAATGTATTCATTTAATTTATTTCTCTTTTTTTAACTGTAAACCATTTTCTAAAAACTGACGATCTTGGGTGTTTTCAGGGGGTCCAGCATTTTAATTGTCAGGCAGTTTATGGCACTCTAGTAGATAAAGCGTTAAGGGTTCACTGGAGTTGAAGTCTGTGTAATCCTCCTCCCAGAAGCGCTACCAATTTGCTAGGTAATATCAATCACATAGATCCAACATTATACAGTTAAAATTCAGCTCTGTGTGTGTATGTATGTATGTGTGTGTGTGTGTGTGTATATATATATATATATATATATATATGATACTAATAATATTATTATAGTAAAAATGAAGGGTCTACCATGGTTTCAATCAAATTGAAATGATTTCTTCAAGACCCTAATCTTAGTTAACTTAGTTAACGTAGGGTAGGGTCCTTTAGAAATCATTTCAATTTGATTGAAACCATGGTAAACCCTTCATTTTACCTCTAATAATAATATTATTAGTATTATTACTGCTCTATATTTTTAATATATTGAGCACTTTTGGATTATTTACTGATGCCACTGTGATGGAAAAATTAAAGCGGCAATTGGATACTATATATATATATATATATATATATATATATACACACCACACACACACTAGACAAAACGTGACCTGTTCGGTCACCCATTGAGCTCTGGGTAGATAATTGGGATTAAGGAAAAGTGAGTTTGCAAAGCAAATTAAATTTGAAAAAAGTAAATTCTGTCGGAGAATTTCTAAGAAGGAGAATGTTTGACCTAATTTAAATTTATTAAAAACCAAGATGTTGGCCAGGTTCGCTGCTTATGAAACTTAACATACAAATATGTTTCAAACTCTCCCATCTCTCTCAATTTCTCTTTCTCTGAGAAACTAACATATGAAATGAGAAGGTAATCAAGATATACATAGAGAGGTGGAAAGTGACAAGCAGAATGTGAAGTAACGGACAGGTTCGTTTTTGACTTAATTACAAATTATCACTAATTAGAACCAATTAAAATGGAATTTTTTTCAAACATAACTCAATCCTAAAACTAAGAAATAACTTTAGTATAACTTTTGTGTCATTAAACTCAACAGTAAACAAGCCTTTAGGAGATAAATATTGATTCGCTGAACTTTAGTATAATATATATATATATATATATATATATATATATATAAAGATTTTTGGATGTTTGTTTTTTTAGAAGCATTGTTGATAAAGTATTATTTATATTTTTGCTTGTATCGCATAAAATTCAATACTATATAGAAAATAAACTTGACAAGTGTAATCCCGGCATAGGATCGCTTGGTGTGTAGAACATAGTACAGACTGTTTCGACTTTAGTAAGTCTCATCAGCGATGTATACTAACGATTTCCCTCCGACAGAAATCGAAATTTATATATATATATATATATGAAAAAAAAGAAAAATCGAAATGAATCCGGTGGTATGTAAATGAAAAGACAACAAGGTGTTCAGAAGGATGATATTTTTAAATAGCCGACACTATAACATTTCGGTTTGTTCATCAAACCATCATCTATATGGAAAAAAACAGCTTCTGTTTGTTCCTCAAATGTGAAAAAAAAGAAGAGATAACATAAATGTCATCTAACCATTGGCGTTCCCTTTAAACTGTTCAAATATGTTGGGGAAAATTTTATGAATGGAATTATCTTATTTGATGGTGTATTTAAAAATAAATAAATAAACAAATATGCCATCAAATAATGTAATTCTATTCATAAAATAAAGGTTTACATATTCAGAGATGCTGATAGGTACGTGTCCTGCATCACTGATGCATAAAAATATAAAAGGACACAGAAAAATTGTATTCATGCGTCCCATTGTTTTTTTCCCCCTTCCTCCATCATTTCCAGCTAACTATGAATACATTTCAATATTTTCTTGGAAATAAATTACACAGTATGGGGTACAAGGTAGGGGTTAGACGACTTTAGTTGTTCATTGATAAAAACTGCAATTTATCAAGAAACTTTAATTGGGACCCATCAAATTTCCTGGGGAGTCATTCAAATCAAATCCATGTGTCCCTGGATGCACTAAATTAAAAAGCTATCAGCATCATTGCATAATATATGCTGTGGTTAATTTGCATACTGGTTTTAACAAAACCAGGTTTAATAGATAATCACTTAGTGTTATTGATCTCTAATATTATTGTTTTATTCTCTAACATATTAAAATCAATCCTATAAATGATTTTATATAGAAACCAATTAAAATATAATTAAAATAAGTGTAATCATTTTATATGTTCTTATTTAAGTTCGTTAGTCTTTCTAATTTAATATATTAAAACTTAAATACTTACATCCAGAGGGCACATATTCTTGCTAGTATATACAGTGATGCTGATAGCTTTTTAATTTAGTGCATCCTGGGACACATGGATTTGATTTGAATGAGTCCCCAGGAAATTTAATGGGTCCCAACTAAAGTTTCTTTATTAATTGCAGAGTTTTTACGTATGAACAACTAAAGCTGTCTAACCCTTACATTGTACCCCATACAGTGTAATTCGGTACCAAGAAAATATTGAAATGTATTCACAGTAAGCTGGAAATGGTGAGGGAAGGGAAAAAACACTGGGACGCATGGATACAATTTTTATGCGTCAGTGATGCAGGACGTGCTTATCTATCGGCATCTCTGATATATAGAAGATAGGAATTTTGTAATATATTGTGACAGACCATTCCCACCACTAAGCCACCTTTTCAAGCCAGGTACTGATTATAGCAACAGGTCAATTTTGTAACATATTGTTACAAACCATTCCCACCACTAAGCCACCTTTCCAAGCCAGGTACTGATTATAGCAACAGGTTTAATTTTATAATATATTATTACAAACCATTCCCACCACTAAGCCACCTTTCCAAGACAGGTACTGATTATAGCAACAGGTCAATTTTTATAATATATTGTTACAAACCATTCCCACCACTAAGCCACCTTTTCAAGCCAGGTACTGATTATAGCAACAGGTCAATTTTGTAATATATTGTTACAAACCATTCCAACCACTAAGCGACCTTTCCAACCCAGGTACTAATTATAGCAACAGGTCAATTTTATAATATATTGTTACAACCATTCCCACCACTAAGTCACCTTTTCAAGCCAGGTACTAATTATAGCAACAGGTCAATTTTGTAATATATTGTTACAAACCATTCCCCCACTAAGTCACCATTTCAAACCAGGTACTAATTATAGCAACAGGTCAATTTTGTAATATATTGTTACAAACCATTCCCACCACTAAGCCACCTTTCCAAGCCAGGTACTGATTATAGCAACAGGTCAACTTTGTAACATATTGTTACAAACCATTCCCACACTAAGCACCTTTCAAGCCAGGTACTGATTATAGCAACAGGTCAATTTTTATAATATATTTTAAAACCATTCCACCACTAAGTCACCTTTTCATGCCAGGTACTAATTATAGCAACAGGTCAATTTTGTAATATATTGTTACAAACCATTCCCACTACTAAGCCACCTTTCAAACCAGGTACTATTATAGCAACAGGTCAATTTTGTAATATATTGTTACAAACCATTCCCACCACTAAGCCACCTTTCCAAGCCAGGTACTGATTATAGCAACAGGTCAATTTTGTAATTTAAAAACTATGCAGGCAAAATTAAGGGCAATGATAAGCAATAAGTTAAGGCTCCATTATTTTATGATTTTATGAAAATTACATTATGATATAACTAGCAGCTACCGGCATCGCTAGGATAAAGTTAGTCCTGCAGATCCATTATTACTGAATTGTGAGTTGAATCCTCATTGGATGCCCCATTTAAATCCCTATGTAAGAAAAAAAAAATAGACCTTGCATTGATCCAGCTACTCTGAAAAGAAATGATAATGTCTACTATCTAAATATTAAATGAAAAAAAAAATCCATGCTGTTATCATTTAAATTTTATTTTTTAATTATCTTCGAATATAAATCAAATCTCTAGTATTTTTGCTCAAAAACCAAGCCCTGGTGATATTTAATGTGTATATATATTTACTTTGTCATTAATTGTTTTATTTTTGAAGTTTCCTCCAGGCATACATACATACACAACTGCCCTTTATATATGTATAGATAGATATAGATGGAATGACTCATCTTCCCAGTACCTCAGCAGTACTAGCCACTATTTAAGTACACATGGATCACTCTGTTTGAGACTCATGTGAATGACTCTTCTCATAATACTCTTGTGATTGACCACTCGGTATAACTGGTCATTTATGATATAACAATTATTTGATGGCATATTTGTTTATTCTTTTTTATTAAAAAAAAAATGTCCTCAAATAAGCTATAATTCTATTCATAATTTTTTTTTGTCTTAGCTAACGTGATAGTATAATGTATAACTTTCTTGTGAATCCTTGGTATTTAGCTAAGGTCAAAGTGTAGTACGTGTTTGTTAAACTAAACCAATTTTGTTTACTCTTCAACTATCAAATGAGAATCAAAGTTCAGAGAATTTTTGATCTCTATTGTCGTCATAAAATTGTTGGGGTGGCCAAAAGTCGGTATCAGCCAGATACGAGGGAGTCTATCCCCTTTTCACTTGCGCTAGACCAAGGAGATTATTTTTGCATCTGAGGTGGAGTGCCACGCCTACCATCAGCTCCTTACTTTACCGCACAGATCCCTGAGCTACTCACACGCTGAACCGCCCTGTCGGTGGGGCGTTAGAATGTACTGACTGCACCTCTGCAGAGGGGTAAGACTCCCCCAATGGGGGCCACCTGTTAGCCGTGGGTGGCGACCCGTGATGCTTAAGGATAGAACGGTGGATGAGCAGTTCATGACTTGCAAGACTCCACTTTGGTCCTTAATTGAGCTAGACGGGTGGTCAGAGAGGCCCCCTCCGATCAATCGGCTGGTCACGTCAAGCCCTAGCACCTATATGATTTTCCCAACCATACTGCCCTTATGGCAAGCTCCAACCTCTTTTTATCATATGGGTGCTAGAAGGTGGTCACTGAGGGTCTACATATTCTGGGAATGACGTTAAACTCTATCTGATGTTGAGGTTCCAGTTTTGAAGGTTTGGGGAACGTGGAGCACCCCTTCATCACCATTGCTCCCTGGTCCACTCTGACCTGAAGTGGTAGTACCTGTTATGGTCCCATCTATGGGTTAAATAAAAAACATGAGTTGATAAACAAAATTGTATTATCCATTAAGAATTGATTTATTTCAAAACTTTATCGGCATTAAATAACCCACTGAGGTTGATATGCCATAAAACAAAACAAACAAAATCACATGCTGAGTTGGTGAGGGTTGGTATTGAACCAGGAACCTTGTGCGTCCTAGGCGGATGCTCTACCAACTGAGCTAAACCAGTTGTATCATTTCTATCAGTTTGATCAAAAGAAGTAGGTTTTTACTCTAGTTGTAAAACTTGACATTTTAGGTCAAATTAAAACCAAATTTTGTCAATCTCTAAAAATAGATGCAAATGTCAGTCACATTTTTCAACTTTACTCTATAGCCCAACATATCCTGGAATCAGGCCCTATTTTTTTGTGTACTATGTCCTCATTTCGTTGTTGGTAATAATTAAGCAATGCATGATGTATATATATGTACTATAATTTCCAGTCTAATATGTACATATTAATATGTACTATGTCCTCATTTCGTTGTTGGTAAAAGGGTTGGTAATAATTAAGCAAGACTTGGTTGTTTTACAAGACGTCTTTATCCTTTATTAAAAATCCGATGCCCAAAGGGGTTTTCAACCGCAAGGATAGAAGTTAGCATCTTGGGACCGAAATCCTTGCGTCTGCTCCTTTCAACTAACTGCCAAAATCTAACTAAACCAGTACCCTTTCACACACTCGCCTTCAGCCAATCAGCAATCAGCGTCTAGGTCAGAGAAAGGTGAACTGCTGTCAATCAGTTTTTCAACTGCTAATGGTAATTTTTCATTTACCATACCATTATTTAAATCATACTACACTTACAGACATAATTTGTAGGCTACCCACGAATTATGTAACAGTTTGGCTGTGTCCAAGACAACAAAAATTAAACAATAAAATACTTCCAAACATTAACATTGATTTCTATTATATATACCTTTAAAATCTATTATATTCATACAGTAGTACCATGGCTTACGGGTTTAATTCATTCTATGACAGCCCTGTCGGCAGGGGCTTTAAAATATACTGACTACACCTCTGCAGAGGGGTAAGAACCCCCCAATGAGGCCATGTGTGGCAACCTGTGATGCTTAAGGTCAGAATCCTGGTAGATGAGCAGTCCATGACATGCAACACTCCATTTAGACCCTTACTTAGGCTAGACAGACAGGTGGTTGGAGAGCCCCCCTCTGATCAGTCAGCTGGTCATGTCAAACCTTAGCTCCTATATGATTGCCCCAACCCTATTGCCATTATGGCAAGCCCCAACTCTGACCTGGAGTGGTAGTACCTGTTAGGGTCCCATCTATGGGTTAAATAGAAAATTGTGTTTATAAAAAAAATTGAGTCTCCAGTCTCCATTAAGAATGAATTTATTTCAAAACTTTATCAGCATTAAATGACCCACTGAGGTTGATATGCCGTAAAACAAAACAAACCAAACCAATCATTCTATGACTGAGATAGTAACTCCATTTCCTTTTATATCAAATCAATTTTTCCCATTGAAATTAACTAAAATGCCATTAATCCATTCCAGACCCTCCCCAAAAAACACCATTTTTGTCACATGTTTTCAAATAAGAAAAATAACACAGTATTTGTATAAAAACCTGATAAAATAGAATGTGAAGAAATAAATTAGTTTTCCTTAATTGTTTAATTTTGATTTTTCTGCCTGTTGTTCTCATCTTTATTGTGCTATGTAAAAACACGTTTCAGCTGTTTCCTCCTGCCTTCTTCAGGTGTTCCCTGTCTATCCAAACATAGCAATGACATAACCTGGGAAATCATTTTGAATAGATTGTTGATCAATATGTAGACCCGGCCTTTGGGCGGGGTTTACTGTAATTAACAGTGTTGTTCCCAGGGGGCTATCTCCCTAGGCAACACCTGCCCCCCTCAATTTAAAGGGACGGGGCTGGGTTTATTGCCCAGTGTCTGAGGCAACCCCCTTGAGGGGGAATGTCAATGGGATCAAAGCATTTTTTGCACTCGGCCACCCATGTGCTTCAGTTCGTGGGTGGTTCCACATTAATAGGGCCTTGTGCCTAACCTGTACACGTGGAGTACATGGTAAATATCTAGATTGTTGATCAAACAAGGCAAGTTTTTAAGATCTCATTCATGTAGAAGTTATCCCCTAGATAGAAACAATACAATACTCACCGTCGCAGTAGGATTATAACTACCGTCGAGTTAGCAGACTAGAACAACATGCAAGCTGTAACTTAAATACAGTCCTTGCATGCTGCTGGCATAGTGCAAAGTGATGGCTGAAGAGTGGGTACTTATCCATATCTTTACTCACCTTGAAAACCATCAGCCAATCAAAACCCAGGAAGTGAACTTGCCAGAGTTCATAATGGAATAACCCAAAGCTGTATATAAACCACCTACCAACACTCTAGAGTTAGTTATACATTCAACTTGTAACAGAGCTGAATACTTGACACAAAATCCAACAATTCACATAATGATGTCATTGTTGTACGTCTATCAATCCGAGATGCGTCACGAGAAGCATCATGATTATTTAAAAAAAAAAAGAATTTTATTGGCGTTTCCTGCACAACTCTGTGCATAAAATCCGACCGCATGAGTTCTTTCTCACATTTTTATTTTTTAAAGTAATTTACTTCAAAAACAATTTAATCCTTTTCAATTACTGGTTCTTGTATTGTATTGATCTCTATACTTGGTCTACTCCAGCTCAGTCGGTAGAGCGTTCGGCTAGAAACCACAAGGTTCCTAGTTCGATACCGGCCCTTGTCAACTCAGCATATGCGTAGCACAGGGATCTGTGTGGTAAAGTAAGGAGCTGATGTTAGGTGTGGCGCTCCACCTCAGATGCTAAAAACAATCTCCTTGGTCTAGCGCTAATGAAAAGAGAATAGACTCCCTCACTGATTGGCTGATACTGACTTTAGGCCACCTCGACAACTTATAACATGGAAATAGGTACAAATGCAGAATTGCGCACAGGAGATGATATGATTAGAATCGAATTTTACATATAAATAGTATTAGATTACTGAAACTCCCAAAATAGCCTAACCCTAATCCTAGCGTCTCAAAGGTTTCAGGTATTTCTGTAAAATGTAATGAAATATAATGCTATTAGCACCATAAAATATATTTTCTTGTTCCCCAATGATACTTGCATTGGAAAAATAAAATCCTGAACTATGAATGTGTAGAATTTGAAAGTGGGCGGGTAGGTGAAACTTTGAAAAATCTGAATCCATATTTATTGGCTACTGGAGGGGGTGCTGAGATGAGCCCTTTAACCCCTTCCCTGGGTCACAATGTGTGATTCCTTCCTCTTTATTTATTTATTTTTTTGCTTTTCTCACTCGTCAAAACTGTTACCAATTGTTACCGACATGTACAACACTCAGTAAATATTAACGTGCCGTCCACACACAATGGATTTCACAAACGATAGTGATTTTTTATTTCGGCCTGTTGCCAAGACAACGAAAAGTAAACAATAAAATAGTCCATCCAAGCATAAACAATTAATACTCTTATTATATAGCTATCCAGTCTGGCTATATTTATATGGAGAGAGAGTTTTATTCTTACTATGCGGCTGATCACATCAAGCCCTAGCACCTATATGATTTTCCCAACCCTATTGCCCTTATGGCAAGCCCCAACCCTTTTTATCATATGGGTGCTAGAAGGCGGTGGCTGAGGGTCTACATCTCCTGGGAATGACTTTAAACTCTATCTGATGGTGAGGTTCCAGTTTTGGAGGTTTGAAGAATGTGGAGCACCCCTTCATCACCATTGCTCCCTGGTCCACTCGGAACTGGAGTGGTAGTACCTGTTAGGGTCCACTCTGTGGGTTAAATAGAAAAACATGAGTTTATAAAAATATTTAGTATCCATTAACAATTGATTTATTTCAAAACTTTATCGGCATTAAATGACCCACTTAGGTTGATATGTCACAAAACAAACCAAACCAAACCAAACTTACTATGCAGGTTATGAGGAGATGGGTGGCATTCGTATATGTCTTTTGCATATTCAAATCTTTTCATACTTGAGATATGAAGATATGAGACATGCTTTGAGAGCATCCGTATGAGGGGAAGCTAGGAATGCACCAATGGTCTATAAGAACTAAAAAAAATTTTTTTTAAATAATATAAAATAATAATAATAATAAATAATAATACATCCACCACTCAGGAGAACTAGAAATTATAAGTAGCTACATTTTATGTATACTTGTCTGGTTTGGAATTATTTTTATTTCACTTTCTGTCATTTTAATTAGTTTGTATGCATTTTAGTTTCTAAGTTTCGACTGTTTTCTTTTAAAATTAAAGATTAGTTTTCCATAAATTTATGTCTACTTTATTTATTCAAAAGTAATTTGTAATTCTGTCATCTATTTTCAACTCCCACCTCTTTTTTTCCTTTATTCATTCTGGGCTGTTAGAATACACCGACTGCACCTCTGCAGAGGGGTAAGACTCCCCCAATGGGGCCACCTGTTGGCTGTGGGTGGCGACCCGTGATGCTTAAGGATAGAACCCAGGTGGATGAGCAGTTCATGACTTGCAATACTTCACTTTGGCCCTATCTTGGGCTAGACGATCGGTCGGAGAGGCTCCCTCCGATCAATCGGCTGGTCACGTCAAGCCCTAGCACCTATATGATTTTCCCAATCCTATTGCTCTTATGGCGAGCCCCAACCCCTTTTTATCATATGGGTGCTAGAAGGCGGTGACTGCAGGTCTACATGTCCTGGGAATGACGTTAAACTCTATCTGATGGTGAGGTTCCAGTTCTGGAGATTTGGGGAATGTGGAGCACCCCTTCATCACCATTGCTCCCTGGTCCACTCTGACCCGGAGTGGTAATACCTGTTAGGGTCCCATCTATGGGTTAAATAGAAAAATGCATTTATAAAAAATTTGTATTATCCATTAAAATTGATTTATTTCAAAACTTTATCGGCATTAAATGACCCACTGAGGTTGATATGCAGTAAAAAAACAAAAAACCAAAACCAAAACCAAGCCTTTATTCATTTTGTTTATATCTTATTTGTGTATACTACTGGAGTTAAAGTCTTCTGTTAAATCTATTTAGTTGTAGTTTTTTTATTATTATAATTAATATATATCTTAAGGTAGGGGTTAATCTTAATAATGCATTAATGAATTAGGAATCTTATGAAAGCATTTCCCCAGAAATTCATTTTTTTTTTGTTCATGAATTTTTCTTATAAGGGAATCTAATTATCGTTCACTTTTCTTGTAAACACAAAAAAAAACACGGATCAGTCAAACTTCATCAGATATTGGATCTCTTTAAAATTTCCCATTCAATAATTGGTGTTTATATTTTGATTCTTTAAGTTCCAAATATAGTTAGCTAAGGTTATTACATTTTTTAGTTTAATATTTGAAAATGAGTGTTCATGGTTTGCAAACCTAGTTTTAAACTCTGATTTTGTCCAACCCACATAAAATTTAGTAAGGTCTGCTTTCTGTGTAGATGTTATCAATGTAAGGTAAATTACACCTTTAGTCAAACACTTTTCTTTTTACCGGGCACATATCCGGGTTTCGGCAATTGCAATTTTTCTGTCTGTCTTTTTCCTTATTTCTATCATTTGTGTGGTTAATTATTTTATGTCTTTTTTTTTTTTAATCCTTTCTATATTATCCATACAGGAGAAACTGATCTTTAAGTTGTTCTTATTAAAGATTTTGTGTAGAGTGTAGTTAACTGGGAAATGTTTATTTATTAAATTTACAAATATCTTTCCTATTTTTGTTATCACCTGTTGGTTGAATGGTGGGTTATACGATATAATCCTTCTATTTCTGTTTTTTTTTTTTTCCTATTTAGTTTTTCGTTCTTTTGCTCTTTGTTAAATTTTATTTTATTTCTAGTATACCTGCTATTATTATTAATAGTGATTTATTATAGATATCGCTAACGCTATCGAAAATTTGCTGGTTAGAGGAATTTTTACTAATTCTGTATTCTACTAAATCTGGTATTTTCTTAATTATCGAGGGTGGGTGGTTAGGCCTGGGGTTAACATATATGGGGTTTGTGTTTGGTTTCATATTAGGTTCAAAATTACCTGTAATAAGATTGAAAGTAACGTCTAGAAAGTTCACAATTTTTGTGTACGATTTGATGTCAACAGACAATCCCATATTCTTCAGTGTTGCGATGATGTATTTTCTAGCAGATTTTATAACACCTATTTCTTACTGGGATATATATATATATATATATATATATATATATAATAATGTTTCTGGTATGTATGTGTCGACTTATAACTCCGAAAAGAGATGTCATTCTGATTTGAAATCTCGCAGACACATTAATGTTTTTCTAACTAAGAAACACAAAAAATTTGATTTTTACTAATTAAGTGATATAATTAAACAAAAATCAACAGATTTCTAGAACTCTTCACAGTAAGGAAAAATAAAGTAAGAAAAATTGGGTCAAAAATGAAATGAATTAGACTAATACATTTCACTTTAACTCAACAGGCTTTCACCCAGTCTGTTGTCTCTCTCTCTCTCTATCTCTCCCCCTCCCTCTCTCTCTCTCTCCTGTGTTCGTCTCTCAAATCAGATTGTTTTAAGATTATAAGTTTAGGATTACATTTTTAAAAATAATATTTTATTTTTCCTAAAAAAACAAACATTGTAATATATGAATTCTTAGTGATTTAAAAAAAAAATTGATAAAATATATTCCTCTTATTCTCTCTTACTCCTGTTTTCTCCCTTTCTCACTGGTATTCCTAAAAAAAATTAGTCTGGTCATGGACTGGGTACTTTTGCTAGTATATCGCTTTTCGATCTTGGCTAGAGGTAGCTGTTAAAAAAAAGTCGAGCCACACTGATGAGAAGTAAACTTTGAAATATGTGTCTGTGGATGACTGATATATATATATATATATATATGATCACATTTATCTTAGTTAAACAAATCGTATTTTTGTTTCATTTCAGATGCCAATCGAAGATTTAAAGAGAAAATTGATATGGAAAAAATTGAGGCTCCTTTTGAACAAGGTAAGTTTTTAAAAAATAAATGCAATTAACTAGGTTTTTTTTAAAGAATCAAAAAAAAATGTCCACTCTAACCAGGAATGGTAGTACCTGTTAGGGTCTTATCTATAGGTAAAATTGTTCTGTTAAAAAATGATTAGTATTTGATAGGACAGTGTGCCAAGAAACAAAGCCTTGAACAATTACACAAAAAATGTAAAATGCATATGATTCCCTAACATCTAAGCATAAAATAACCACACAGGGTTTAACATGCAATTAAAATCAATCAATCCTTTTCAGTAATCAAATTTAGTTTTTTTTTTAATTATGAAGAACAAATAATAATAATACAAAACAGTTAAATGTATTTTTAACTCAATAATGTTTTTATTTCTCACTGACCATGGTACAGGAGGATTTATATGGTAAATATTTGAACTGGCAATCTAATGACAAGGAATAAATGGGTGCTGATTGAAACTTTTATAACCCAAAATATTAGGAACAACAAAAATATAATAGAAAACAGTTCAATATTTGTTTTTATTTCTCATCAACCATGATACAGGAGGATTGATATGGTAATATTTGAACTGGCAATCTAATGACAAGGAATAAATGGGTGCTGATTGAAACTTTTATAACCCAAAATATTAGGAACAACAAAATATAATAGAAAACAGTTCAATTTTTGTTTTTATTTCTCATCAACCATGATACAGGAGGATTGATATGGTGAATATTTGAACTGGTAATCTGATGACAAGGAATAAATGGGTGCTGATTGAAACTTTTATAACCCAAAATATTAGGAACAACAAAATATAATAGAAAACAGTTAAATGTATTTTTAAAAACAACGTTTGTTTTTATTTCTCACCGACCATGGTACAGGAGGATTTATATGGTTAAGACATTTACTGTCCATACATGTTCTTGTTTTCTTGCTTAATGATTATGTTCTACACTGACGTTACCTTGTACTACTCTTTTATTAAAGAGTGATATAGTTCAGGAAGAGTTATCTCCTCTAACATTATAAAAAATTGGGTTGTGAAAAAATTTTTTTTTTTTTTTTTTTTTTTTTTTTTTTTGTGATAAAAATGTTTACCATTAAAGATTTTAGACATTTTTATAAAGAATACTGTTGTAACCCTCGAATGTTAGGAACAGCAAATAATAATACAAAACAGTTAAATGTATTTTTAACTCAACAGTATTTTTATTTCTCACTGACCATGGTACAGGAGGATTTATATGGATAAGACCTCAACTGTCCACACATGCATGTTCATGTAATCATCTTGTTTTCTTGCATAATGATTGTTTTGAAACCATACGTTAGGGAAGAGTTATCTCCCCATAAAATAATTTTAAAAAAATTTGTATTGTGAAAACTTTTTTTTTTTTTCTTTTACCTTTTTTTTTTTTCTTTTTTAAGAAAGGAAAAATATCAACTATTGAATTGTTTTTTTTATATTTCCATTAATGATTAATTTTATTTTATTTTTTATTTAAAAAAAAATTTTTTTTTAGGTTGGAGACGAGAAGTTGTTATTCGAAGTGTTTATGAGGAATTCACCAAAATGGGAAAACCTAAAAGGGTTCCTGCCGATGTATACTATTATGCCCCAGATAAACGGAAATTGGTAATTTTTAAAGAAATTTTTATGTTTGATAATAATCAAATATTAATACATTATCTTTTTCTTTATTGTTTGTATTCTAGATTTAATTTCTTAATGTATAACTATAGTGTATGCTTTTATTATTTGCTTTCTTTAGAAAGCATCCTAATTCTCTCTATCTATCTATCTATCTATCTATCTATATATATATATATTCTAATTTATGATATATTTGTAAGAAAATGCAAAATATTCAGAATATATATTTATTTATAAATGATAATATGCCAATATTTAACTTTTTTTTTTTTTTTTTCTTATTCAACAATGTCTAAAAAAATTTTTTATTTCTATTTTTAGCGCTCAATGGTACAGATTGTCAATTACCGTAAGTATATCATACAGAATTTAAAAAAAATATATGAATTAAATAATAACTTGATTTGGCATTAATAAAAGTATTTACGGATTCGAAGGAGCCCTTATTTCTCCGTAGTTGAAGGTAAATTGTCGGACAAAGAAGGAACAACACAAAAGTAAATGCAGACACTGTATTGACATAAAATTACATAAATTGTTGCAAATTTAATGGTATTTGCTACAAGACTCATCTGTGGAGGGATTTCTTGTAGTACTGGAGATAACGCAGTTTTCTTCTCGTTGGTGGGAAATGTAGTTAAGATGCTTCGTCTCGGTAGTTGTTTTTCCTTTGGTCAGTGTGCGTTTGCACCGGCCTTTCTGTAGTATGCTGGTATGATGCCTTGGACGGAATCTGGTTGTAAGGTTCTTGTGATAAATGGACCCTGTTTTGGGGCTTGGTAATGAGAGCTTGGTTGTGTGAGAGAACGTTAGTTTTATGTCTCTCCTCCAGTAACAGTTCTTCGAAAAGTAGCCCTGTTTTGGGGGTAAGTGATGAGAGCGTTTCTTTTGACGTCTCTCTCTAGTAACGGTTCCCTGATAAGTAGACCCTGATTTTGGGCTAAGTGAGAGAGTGTCTTTTGACGTCTCTCCAGTAACAGATCCTTGATAAGTGACGTAGGGTTTTGATTCTGGCGCCAATATCCCATTGGCGATTTGTCCCCTAGTGGCAGGGGAAGATAATTCACATGGAATTTCTGACATTAAATGACCTGAAAAGGTTTGATATGCCGTAAAACAACCAACCAAATTTCACTGATCTCTCCTTGTAACTGTAATCTTTTACTCTTTTTTATTACTTTTTTCACTCTTTACATTTTAATGTGTATTAAATGTCTATGACAAGATTTATGCAAGTATCTTTCTTTTTTTTTCTTTCTCATATTAAGATGACTTTATTTGGCATTATATGACTTGAAAAACGTTTGCTTTAAAAAAAAAAAAAAAAAATTAGACAAAAACAACCAACCAAATTTCTCTAATCTCTCTCTGTAACTGTTATCTTCTACTCTTTTTATTACTTTCTTCACTCTTATTTGTATACCCTTTAATTTCTTCCTGTAATTGTAATCTTTACTCTTTTATTAGTTTTGTCACTCTCCCTTTAATTGTAATCTTTTACTCTTTTTATTAGTTTTGCCACTCTTCTTTGTATACCCCCAATCTCTCCCTTGTATCCCCCAACTGTAATGTAATCTTTTACTCTTTTTATTAGTTTTGTCACTCTTCTTAGTATATCCTCCAATCTCTCCTGTAACTGTAATCTTTTATTCTTTTTATTAGTTTTGTCACTCTTCTTTGTTTATCTCCAATCCTTTCTGTAACTGTAATCTTTTACTCTTTTTATTAGTTTTTTCACTCTTCTTAACATTATTTCTCTAGTCTTAAATATATTTATGCAATTATTTATTTATGTATTTCAGTACGTGAAAAGGGATCTAATTTAACAAGTGAAAACTTCAATTTCATGCGGAGGTCAATCTATAAACCGCCTTATGAAGTGGTACGGCACGCAGGCAGCAAAGGATTTAATCAAAAGACCCAAACTCCCAGAGGCAGTCCGAAGGGACTTCCGAAACCGGAGGTTGTTATTGATCGGGATGATGTCCACGAATTAGACGAGGACGACAATAGATGCAACATTTCACAGGAGTACAATGCAGCTATCGAGCCAGAATTTGAATTAGCACTTGCTGCGACGGCGTTGACCGTGCAGCAGGTGGTACCTTCTCGATGGTCAGCAAATTCCTCTGAGAATAAAGAGAAGCCGGTGGTCAAAATGGAACTAGAAAATATAACGACTGAAGGGGGAGGAGGAGTAAGTGGACAGCAAATACTGGCCTTGCAGACTTCTGGCAAACGTCCATTGGAAGGTTCTAATTCTGAAAAAAAACCTAAAAGGACAAAATCAGTTGCCAGAAAAAGCACAAGCCAACTTCCAAAATCTCTTTCATTGTAAGTATTTTGGGGATATTTTCTGACCCCCCTCTTTCCTGTGAGTGTGGGTGTGTGAATGTATGTGTGTGTGTTTCTAAAACACCCTCTGTGAGTGTGAATATGTGTGTATGTTTGCAAGATTCCAGATTCTCTTATCTTTTTGCCTATTTCTTATATATTATTTTTTTTTAATATTATAATTATTAACTTTTATTATATATATGAAAAAAATCATTATTATCAATATTATAATCATGAAAAAATTATTTTACTATTATTATTATTATTATTATTCACTCCTTGTGAGTTTTTCACACCAGCGTTAGCTGCGCTTTCACTGGAGTCTGAGTCTCCTCAGGTCCCCTGATGAAAAATTGTTATATTATTATTATTACTATTATTAAAAATTGTTTTACTATTATAATTATCATTATTTTTATGAAAAAATTGTTTTACTATTATTATTATTATTATTATTACTTTTATTAAAAATTGTTTTACTATTATAATTATCATTATTTTTATGAAAAAATTGTTTTACTATTATTATTATTATTATTATTATTACTTTTATTAAAAATTGTTTTACTATTATAATTATCATTATTTTTATGAAAATTGTTTTACTACTATTATTATTATTATTATTATTAGGAAAATTGTTTTATTATTTCACTCCTTGAGAATTTTTCACACCAGCATTAGCTTATGGTCTTTATTATTATCATTATTATTATTATTATGAGGGTGAGTCCAAAAGTAATGCCATTTTGTTTAGGACCGGTATAATTACCAACATGTATCATACATCAAAATTACCATACATCATAATTACCAAAATGTATCATACATCAAAATGAAGCTGGTCTTTTCATTTCACTTCCTCGGCCCCATGAAAGAGGGTTTGAGAGGCAAACATTATTCCAGTGATGAGGAAGTGAAATCTGTAGTGAAGAAGTGGCTCAAAGAACAGTCAAAATAATTTTACGGGACAGAGATACATTGCTATTAAGAGAAATAGTGACTATGTGAAGAAGTTGGGATGTGATCCACAGAGGACCAGCTTCATTTTGATGTATGATATATGTTCCTGTGTTGGTAATTATACCTGTCCTAAACAAAATGGCATTACTTTTTGACTCACCCTTGTATTATACAAAATTGTTTTACTACTATTATTATTGTTTTTTAAAAAACATTTTCTATATATAGTTAGAGATTTTAATATTCTCAGATATATTATTTGATGAAATACTAACATTCATCCGTAATGTAAATTGCTTTGTAAGTAGTATTTTAATTGTAATCTGTTCATAAATTTGACATAATAATATTTCATGCTCCCTGTTCCACCTAAACTGTAGAAAAAAATTATATATATATATACACACACACATATGTTATTTGAACCTTTCGTGCCAAATGGTTAAATTTTCATCTTTCATTCAACAATATATATGCTCTGATGAAGATTGGTTTTATAAAGTGTCTTATACAATTGTCTTCATTTTAATTTTAAAATGATTCTAATTAAATTATACTTTACAAACCCCACAGGTTAAAACATATCTGTCAGTATATTATTAATATTTGTTTTGTTTTTTTTCTATTTCCTTTAATCATACTGTCGGATTTATTTCCATTTATTATATACTAATAATGAGAATGTATTTGTATCTTCCTTCAATGACCAAACATTATTATACAATCAACTATTACACTCAAAATAAGAGAAGGGAGTATGAATTATGGGAATGTTCTGATGATACAGGATGACAGACATATATATATATATATATATATATATATATAAAGCAATCTACAGATGTGCGTTTCGGGGTTTACCCCTCATCAGTGCAGCTATACTTATTTTTCAGCAGCTACCTCTGGTCGGGTTCGAGACCCGAACGAACTTTCGCTCGTCAAGTCTCTTACTGATGGGTCCACAAGCAGCTGCCAAGAATAGAAGGCAGAATAATCGCTATATTTCCTAAACCGGAAATAAACTCACCAGAGGTCTCTAACTTGTAAACAAGTGAGACTAGCTTTGCGCCGAAGCGGTGAATTTTCACAATTAGTCCCTTCTAAACAGAGTGCTCAACCTGAAAATTGGGGAGCGTATATAAAGCAATCTACAGACGCGCGTAATATTGTACCAATAGATTATTTTTGGTTGGTATGATTATCTTGGTCTTTTCTTTTTCTCCAAAAATTTTTTCTACCTGGGTGAAGTTTGGTAGTATATTTTTACAATCAAACTATTTGCTGGGTTTTTTCTCACTGCGAGGATTTACCAACAAGTTTGGTATATTAAATATATATATGAAAAAAGGAGGACAATTTTGAGACAACAAAATATGTGCCCTGATGAAGACCGGTGTTTATAAAGTATCTTTTACAATTGTCTTCATTTTAATTTTAAAATGATTTCAATTGAATTATATTTTATAAACCCCACAGGTTAAAACAGATATCTGTTAGCATAATATTTAAAATTTGTTTTTCTACTTCTTTTCATCATATATATATATATATATATATATATGTGCATGTTGTGCATTAGAAATACTGGCATTAATGAATCAATATTCTAAATTAAATATTCAATGTTGAAGAAAAAAAAAAAATTTTTGACTATGATTAAATATTAAAAAAAGTAAGTCTTATTTAAAAAAAATAAGTAAATCTTATTTTATTTGTCTTGCAGGGCTGATGTTATAAGCAAAGCCGAACCATTTCAACCTTGCTCTCTTAGCTGTCCTGGTCTTGTAGGCATCCCGCCCACGCTGCACTGTGATATATGCATGTGTCTCTTTCACATTGCTTGTGTCAATCTTAAAGACAACGAAGTCCCAAAAGTTTACACCTGTAAGGTAAGATGATTTTAATTATGTGTTTTCTTCTTTACAGCAATAGAAATACAAACCGCCTTGTCCAAGATTTGAACTTGGGTCACCAATTCCATTTCCTATGACAATAACCATTATGCACACAGTTGGGCTGAACTTGCACAAAGGTGTCAAAATTAGGGTGACCCAGAAAAAACAGAAACCAAATTATTTATTTTCCCATTAAACTAACCTTAAACCCCAACCCTAACTCTAACCTAAACCCCCCTAGTTAAAAGGAACTGTTTTATTATAAAATTTGTGGGTTCTGTTTTTTCTGGGTCACCATGTATACCGGTGACCCAGAAAAAACAGAACCAAATTATTTATTCATTTTCCCATTAAACTAACCTAGACCCCCATAGTTAAAATTAATTTTTTTTACAAAATTTGTGGGTTCGGTTTTTTCTGGGTCAACCTAATTTTGACACCTTTGTGCAAGTTCAGCCCATAGTTGTATGCGTTGTATATCAATATGTTCAATACCGGCCCTCATGGTTAGGGTCATAGGAAATGAACTCGTCGACCCGAGTTGAATTCCTGGACAGTGCTAATACCCTTAGTAAAGGTAAGAATCCAATTCTCCCTCCAGCTATGAGTAAAATATCAGGCAGACTGGGCTCTTTAACCATGGCTAGATAACCAGTCTAGGAGAAGGAAAACTCTGAATTCCAACCTGTTAAACTCTGCTTAATGAATTGACCTTTATATATAAATATATGTAATCTTTTTTTAATAATACACAATAATATTATTGCACAACATATAGAGTATGATTGAAATAAGGTAGACTGAGCAATCAACTGTTCTTAAACAGAACAGCAACAAAGACCAGTTGGTGTCACAATAAGAAAGGCTATTTGTTTATCATATTAAATGACTAAGTTAAATCTCCCCCTTCATTTTTTCCCCTTCAACTGTTCCTTATTTTTGGCCAGCACTAATACAACTCATTTTGTAATCTTTTTTAATAATACACAATAAAATATTGCGCAATACATATTGTGTATTTCTTATTGTGACACCAACTGGTCTTTATTGCTGTTCTGTTTAAGGACAGTTGATTTGAATGAGTCCCTGAGTTTCTTAATAGATTGTAGGGTTTTTATTCATGATCTGTGGAAATAACTAAAGCCATCTAACTTGTAACCTATCCTGTGTAATTCATTCCTAAGAAACTATTGAAATGTATTTACGGTTAGCTTGAAAATGGTGAGGGGAAAAAAAAGAGGGGCCGGGTTTGCTCAGTCTGTAGATCGTTTGGCTAGAAACCATAAGGTTCTTTGTTCGATACTGGCCCTCGCCAACTCAGCGTATGAGTAGCACAGGGATCTGTGTGGTAAAGTAAGGAGCTGATGGTAGGTGTGGCGCTCCACCTCAGATGCAAAAACAATCTCCCTGGTCTAGCGCTAGTGAAAAGGGGATAGACCCCTCACTGACTTTACTTACATACATACACACACACACACACACACACACACACACATCCCCGATGCAGTAAAATCATATCATGTGTGGGCTGAAATGTTCATATGATGTCATATCTGCTTTCTTGACCAATGGGATCCAAGCACTGCAACACCAGCATCTCTGCATCTACATTCTCCAGCACATTCTATTAATTTTTTTTTTTTTTTTTTTTTTTTTTGACCATATGACCTTTAGGCACCCCTTTTGCTTTGCTATTTATAAGTACATTTTTTTCATTTACACCGTCAACATCTGGTTGTTTGTTAGGGGTTAGAGGTTAGGGGTTAGTTTTATAATTAAAAAAACTCTAAAAATCGTCTGTTAACAAACAACCGTAAATGAAAAAATGTACTTATGAATTAGCAAAGCAAAAGAGGTGCCTAAAGGTCATATGGTCCTTTTTTTTTTTTATCTGTTCTGCTTAACCCTTTTTTATTCAAAATTATATTCACCTTTTCTTTTTCTTTTTCTAGAACTGTATGAAAGATGAACGATTTAGAAATAAAATAGTGGTTAATACTATGACCGCCGCCACAACAACAACAACAGCCACGGCCATAACCGTTATACCACCCGCAATAACAACTACTGCAACAACAACAACAAGCACCACAGTTGCAAGTAAAACCATCCCTACCATTGTCGTCTCGGTTACATCTACCAATAGTCCAATTAGTAACATTGTAAATACCATTACGGACAGCACAGCATCAGAAAGCGAGAAAAAGTCCAAGAAAATGGCCGCCAAACCATCTGTGATTCAAGCATTGTCTAAAGAACAATCAGCGGCCGGCGCCGGTACCACCGGTGCCGTTTCTGCCGCTCACATCTCAAGAAAGTACAACAACGGCTCTCGTCAGGTTGTCGTACAAAACGCCGTCACTATACTAAACGGATCGACTGGGACAGAAAGCTCGCCCATAGAGATTACAGCTGAGGGTGACTCTGGAACAATTAGCACGGTGCAGGTCACCCCTGACTCCTCAGACCACGTCACATTATCACAGAACTTATCAAACTCAGTTCGACCATCCATCAATTCTTCTCGTGTCAAAGCCAGCAAAAACGGCACCCCGTCATCTTCTATCACCGTCAAAAAATCCCCAAGTCTCCCTCAGTCGTCGCCTCCTGTTCCTCCTTTCTTACCGAAAGATAGCGTCAGTATTACTGCTGCTTCTTCAGTTCATAACAGTGGTAACAGTCCGACCACAAGTGCTGCTGCTGCCGCTGCATCTACCACCACTACCACGACGACTATTACAACCACCCCCTCCTCTTCTAGTGCCACCAACATCATCAATACAGCAACCATCACCACCACCACCACTTCCGTTAATACCCCCACCTCCTCCTCCAGCTCTTATAGTCTAGACTGCACCAAAGGCTTAACTTTGAAGAATCCCGTGTCCTTATCATCAGAAAACCCGATGATAGTATCCCCATCTAAATTGTTGACCGCACCCAGTCACATGCTACCCCCAGTGACGACGTCTAGCAGCATCAAGATGGAGACACTCTCATCCACATCCTCATCATCTTCATCATCATTATCGTCATCGTCACCGTCATCATCATCATCAACACATGCTCATTCTGGCAGTGGGGTGAATAGTGTTGTTGGGCTTCAGGTTTCCAACACACCCCTCGGTTCTGAGAGCTACCCCCGGTCTGGTCAGCTGCTTACCTTGCCATCCGCGGTGGCAAAACGGCTCAACCCATCATTGCCTCTTGCTTTGCGAATCAACAACATGCAGCTCCTGATTCCACCGTCACGGTGCATCAACACTGCTGAGGGGTTGAAGGTTTTTCTGCCGCCCAAGACCTTCTCTGTACCAAGTGGCTCCACAACTACAATGAACATCACCTTCTCTTCGGGCAGCATGTCTGCAGATAATGCCAAAGACCTCTCCCTTTCGATGCTGAGCAAGGATAAAGCCATGTCGTTGGACATGTGCGATCAGGTCGTAGATCTGAGCAAGACTGCCGAAACATCTAAACCCGTGCTCAAAGTTACCGAACGTAGGAACAAAATGAAAAACTATCTTTGTGCGTTCAAAAGAATTTATTCTGGCTTTAATACAATGCTTCAAGTATTTGGTTACCTCAGTGCTGGAGACCTTGTCAGGTGAGTACAACATTTTGATATACTAGCAAAAAAAAAAAAAGAAGCCTTCTGGGTGGTGTAAAAATAAATGTTTGAAAGATATTGCCTGAAGGGGTGGAGTAAAAGATTCAATGTTAGAGCGTTTGTATCATAAGTAAGTAAAATCATCAAATTTATTAAAGGAGTAAAAAAAAAAAAAATATTTGAAATAAAAAACTTAGTTCTGTTCCCCTCAAATAAAATGTTGCATGCATCTATTAATTATTAATTAAATATTAATATTTATATTTTTGCTTGAAGGCAATTACAATGCGCATATCGCATAAAATTCGATAATTATAGAAGATAATAATGACAAGTGAATTTCGCAAAGAATTACTCGGTGTGTAATTCTTTGCAAAATTCACTTGTCATTATTATCTTCTATAATTATCAAATTTTATGCGATATGCACATTGTAATTGCCTTCAAGCAAAAATATGAATATTAATATATACTTTATTCAACAATGCTTCTAAAATAAACAAACATCCAAAAATCTTATTAATTAAATAATTATTTTGAATATTTTACACAAAAGGGTGAGAGTAAAAAATAATTTAAAAAATGGATTATAAATTTCGCATCACCTGGTCACGTCAAGCCCTAGCACCTATATAATTGTCCTGACCCTATTGCCATTATGGCAAGCCCCAACCCTTTTTATCATATGGGTGCTAGAAGGTAGTTGCTGAGGGTCTTCATGACCTGGATATAACGTTAAACTCTAACTAACTGACCTGTCAGCTGGGGTGTTAGAATGCACTGACTGCACTTCTGCAGAGGGGTAAGACTCCTTCAATGGGGCCACCTGTTGGCCGTGGGTCGCGACCCATGATGCTTAAGGATAGAGCCCAGGTGGATGAGCAGTTCATGACTTGCAATACTCCACTTTGGCCCTATTTTGGGCTAGACGGGCAGTCGGGGGAGACCCCCTCTGATCAATCGGCTGGTCACGTCAAGCCCTAGCACCTATATTATTTTCCCAACCCTATTGCCCTTATGGCAAGCCCCAACCCCTTTTTATCATATGGGTGCTAGAAGGTGGTGACTGAGGGTCTACATGTCCTGGGAATGACGTTAAACTCTATCTGATGGTGAGGTTCCAGTTTTGGAGGTTTGGGGAATGTGGAGCACGCCTTCATCACCATTGTTCCCTGGTCCACTCTGACCCGGAGTGGTAGTACCTGTTAGGGTCCCATCTATGGGTTGAATAGAAAAACATGAGTTTATAAACAAAATTGTATTATGCATTAAGAATGAATTTATTTCACCACTTTGTCGGCATTAAATGACCCGAGGTTGATATGCCGTAAAACAAACCAAACCAAACTCTAACTGATGGTGAGGTTTCACTTCTGGAGATCTGGGGAATGTGGCACACTTCTTCATCACCATTGCTCCCAGGTCTACTCTGACCTGGAGTGGTAGTACCTGTTAAGGTCCCATCTATGGGTTAAATAGAAGCAAATGTGTTAAAAAAAAAATGAGAACGATCAAGAATGAATAAAACATATCTTTGGCATAAAATGACCCACCAATGTGTTGATATTCCGTAAAAAGCAAGCAACCAACACTACATTCACATTCATAAAAGGTCCCAACATTGTAAAATAGATGAACATTTAGAATTTTCTCTGATAAATTAACATGGGCCATTCTAGCCAATTTCATCATAGCACCGTCGTAAGATCCTCAAATTTTTTATTAAATTGTCTATCTATCAATCATCAAGTCATGCTGAGAACACAAACCTCCATGACTTTCCCCGCCACCTGTCTCTATCTATTATTGCTCCTAGCAGGTCCTCTGCACAGCATCCAGTATCTGTTCAAAGCTGTAGTTTTTCTAGTGTGTTAAGTTTTTATGGGCCATCCTTTGGCCTTAAAGCAGGAGCGCTTGTCCAGTGGAATTGGATCCCTGGTAAAGAGTCCCCCCTCAATAATGAATACAAGCGTATTAATATATAGATTAGGTTTTGTGCCAGTATTCGTTTGAACATGTTCTTTGAAAAAACAAGTTACCACGAGGTTGTGACATCATAATTTTTCGCAATGATTCCACTCCTGTTGAACTTTAGGTAATGGTATTAGTGGTTGACTGGTCCCATCCCAAAGACGGATATAATGAAAGAAAAGAAAGAAAATTTTGGTTTGAGTCAAAACCTCGAGAAACTCTTAAAGTTTATATTATAGTCATATGACTGATAGACGGTCAGGTGGTTGGTTGGTTGGTTGGATTTTACGGCATGTTAACCCTTAGGTTACTTTATACCGAAGATATAAGGTTTGGTTTAGTTTAACGGCATTTCAATCCTGTGGGTTATTTAATACCAAATCTGAGTATTGGTAAAGATCCGGTAATCCGTCTTTAGTGAGCGCAATCGTAATTATGACCAGTGGGTGATTTAAATAATGTGACTTCCATGCAGTATGTTTAGTGATTGGCTGCAGGAACAACTCATGTGACCTTGGCTAGTCTATAAATGAAGGTGGGGAATTAGAGCACATCTTATATCAAAATATTCCAACGATGTGTAGATGCTCATAGGATAACATCACTTGATGAGCACGTCCTTGCTTCTCCAACAGTGTCCATTATATCTTGTTCATCTTGCTTGGAAGGTTTGTGTGATAAGAGGCAGGTGGCTGCACAGCTGTTCTTTTTGTGGGTTGCCGTCTCTGGGATTTGTTCAAGACAGGCAGGTCTTGAATATACTGACTGCATATTTTAGAATACCCTGACTGTGGATGTTTTTTCAGTGATGCTGATCCTCGGGAAATTTGATGGGTCCCAACTAAAGTTTCTTCATAAATTGCAGAGTTTTTATCTATGAACAACTAAAGCTGTCTAACTCCTACCTTGTACTCCATAGCGTGTAATTCATTTCCAAGAAAATATTGAAATGTATTTACATTAAGCTGGAAATGGTGGGAGAAGAAAAATAAATACTGTGGACGCATGAATATAATTTTAATGTGTCCTTTTAGATTTTTATGCATCAGTGAACGCTGGATGCGTACCAAGCACACAACGAGAACGATATATGTACCAGAACGATATGTTGTATAGACCAACTCAAGTTGTAGTAGTAGTAGTCATCGTCGTTAGTTCAGAAACAACACACACAGGTTGTATAGTCACAGGGGGCTGTTTATTTCTTCCACGCTCGTGGGTCCTTTTTCAGAGAGAAGGAAAGATAGAGGGAGAGGGGAATGGACAAATTACTCTGTCGTAAATCATGTTTGCTACTACTATATTGAACCAATAGGGGGAACCGGGAAAGCCCCACCTGCTTCCCATGAGGCCTGGCCGAAATAAAAAGCGATTTTCTTCCGTTTCTTGACCCGGTGTCACATCCTTTTCCGGTCAAAACCCTGAATTTCCGTTTTATCTTTGAATCTATTTCTGGGGTTATTTCTTGATCAATTACTGTTACCCTGTTGTGTGTTTACTCTTCCTAATTTTTACCTTTGTTTGTTCTTATTTCTTCTTTCTCTCTCCTTTCAATCCCAAAATTCTCTGTAGACCATAATAATTAAGTACCTATCAGTGTCTCTGTTTTTTATATGAAAGTGTTGAAGATGAAATGTTATCTTTTTTTTTCTTTCTAGGTGCTCACTTGTCTGTCGGACATGGCGATCTCTGGCAATGCAATCTAGTTTGGTTAGTATTGGCGTTAACCAAATATCTTTTGTCACGTGTATAATCTGTATCATAGGGCCGGCTTAGCTCCGTCGGTAGAGCATCAGCCGAGAAACCACAAGGTTCTGGGTTTGATACTGACCCTTGCCAACTCGTCGTATGAGTAGCACAGGGTTCTGTGTGGTAAAGTAATGAGCTGATGGTATGTGTGGCACTCCACCTCAGATGCAAAAATAATCTCCTAGGTCTAGCACAAGTGAAGAGGGGATAGACTCCCTCGCTACCTGGCTGATACCAACTTTAGGCCACCCCAACAACTTTACTTATAATCTGTATCACACTAACAAAAAAGAAAAAAAATTTTTTTTACTTGTGGATCAACCCCCCACACACCGTTACAGTTTCAGTCGGTAGAGCACCTGCCGAGGAATTCTTGGTTTGATACCGGTCCCTACCAACTCAGTACATGAGTAGCACAGATTGAGTAATCCGATCTGTGCGATAAAGTGGGGAGCTGACGGTAGGTGTGGTGCTCCACCTCAGCAAAAACAATTTCCTTGGTTGAGTGCTAGCGAAAAAGAGATAGACTCCTTCACCGTTTGGCTGATACCAACAATAGGTCACTCCATAACTTTTTTTTTTTTTTTTTTTTTTTTTTAATTTAAAAAAAAAATTTTTTTTTTTTTACTTTTACTTTACTGGGCCCACAGGTAGAGTTTTGCCTCTGCATTCTGTGGTAACTGGTTTGATCTCCAGTGATGGAGATCATGGTATACACTGTTGAGGAGACCAAATAAGGTCAAAACAGCTGTCCAGTGTTCCACATGTCATACATGGTGTTTGCTGAATTTTCTGGTCATGATAATTTAATTTGATTAACTGTAAAGTTGTTGGACAATATGTACAAAGAAATCTTTTCAAATATTATTAACTCGGTTAATGTTATTGACTTATTTTTATTTTATAATTTTAAAACTTGAAATTTTTTTAATGTTAATTTTTATTCCTTGTCATTTCAGTGGAATGCCATCCATCTGGAAAACACCAGAATTTCCGATTGGGCTCGAGCTACCAAGTTTTTTAGCCAATACCTTGTTGAAGAATTGGTTAGTTGCAACTTTATTTTGGTTATTTGGCTGCGTGATAGTTTTTATTTGTTTTTTTTAATAGTTTTTCATTGTTTTTTTTCAGTATTTATCCTATTTAGAATTAATTACTATTTAAGAAAAAAAATTATAATTTATTTAGTTAAATTTAATATTGTAATTCTAATAATATTTTATTGACCGACCCAACCTATGTCTACAATTGCAGATTGATTCAATTAAAAGATTTTGAATACTATATATATATATATATTTCCTTATATATTTCACACACACGCACACACACACACATACACAACCTTGAGGTTTGTTTCGATTCCATTTATCGCAAAAGATGTATACACACAAGCGCAACCACACATTCATAAGCACATAAAAAATGCACAATGCTTTTTTCGATACCAACACTTACACATTCTAATACTCACACCGCAAAAAAGAATATTTGACGTCATATTTCAAACCGTTCATTTTTTCAATGTTCTTTTTTCTCAGACTTCAAATTTTAAACAGACCGATAAACAAGGACTATTACTCGCCTTTCTCCTTATTCTGAGATAAACAATTTTTTTATCACCTTCCACATACCATCAAAAGCCCTGAAGATGATCAAATTAATAGATCAAAACACTGCAGCGTCGGCCAATAAACTCACTGCTTAACTCATTTAAACCTGTGTTTTTTCAATTTTTTATTATACTACATATATATATATATATATATATATATATCACGATTTGATGATGATGATAAATTCATATCGACCTATATGTTAAAAAAAATAATCATTAATACTTGCATTTACAAATGTTTAAATTAAATATTTATATGATACTTATATTTATGTGACTTTTGTTTATAATCTTGTTTAATTTCTTTATCACCACAGAGTCTACGAGGAATGCAGTATGAGGATGATTGGAATCGTGTATGGCACCAATTAACTCCTGTCTTGGAGCAGCTAACTACACTGAAGCGGCTCTACTTTGACCATGTTCCTGCTCTGATGCTTTACACTGTATGTCAAAAACTGCCGCAGCTTGAAGAACTTGGCGCCAACATGATCAGTGACTTTACCAATGAGCAACAGTGGTAAGTATCTGCTGCAGTTTATTGTCATTCGCAAAATATACTATAATTAACAAAATTAAATAACGCATATAAGATTTTAATTGGTTTGTATATAAAATCATTCATAGCATTGATTTTAATACATTGGAGAATAAAACAATAATATTAGAGATTAATAACACCAAGTAATTATTTATTAAACTTGGTTTTGTTAAAACCAGTATGCAAATTAACCACACCATATATTATGTAAACCTTTATTTCTTAGTGATATATAAGACACATGACAAACTTGAATCTCACTATCAGATGCAATTTAGTATCATATCCAGGACACTGGGATACTGTCAGCATTATTATGTTTTAGGATCGTCACATTTATTTTGCGCGGGAAATTCGAAACCTGGACAAAGAAGAAATTGAACAAAAGGAAATAATAGATAGCTTAGACAGAAAGTCTGGGGTAACAAAAGGAAGGGTAACAAAAGACTTCCTCTGTACAAACGGGAATTTGAACAAAGAGACTGGAAGGGGAAGAAAGAACTTACGGACAAAGGAACAAAAGGATGTGTGGGCGGGGTTGCCTTTACTTAAGGGGTCAGCAGTAGCAGTTGGACAGTCAGAGAGGAGACGGCGAACAGAGCACAGGGAGTCTGACTGACGTTTGCGGTCAATCGCTGCCGGAGGGCAGTGAGGCGCGCCCACCACCTTCCACCACACGAGCAGTAGTAGTGCCCATTGTCAATGCCAGTCACCCACACACACCACGAGGGAATTAAATAAAAAGTCAATCTTCTACTATATATGTCTACGTGTGAATCTTTATACTCCACTACTAACACATACGACCCAGCAACAGTATATAGCATGTACGATTTTGTGGCCCGAGTCGAGCGCTATGCAACAAGTATATTTTGAGCCCCATTGATTCTCAACTGTGTTTGGGGCCAAAACAGAAAATGGCGCAATACTATCTTTCTAGCAATCAGTCTTCTCCGATATGACCTTAAGCCGGACTTTGGGCATCTCCGTGCCATAGTGGCTCACATTCTGACAGCTACATTATAGTAGGTGAGTTTGAACTCCAGTTGCACTAATACATTCACTTTCAGACTAATACCCTTGGGAAAGGTATGCACACTCTCATCTTCACAGTTATGGGTTAAATAGAACCACTACTGTTTCTCTATGTTAGAAAATATCACAAGAAGGTTGATATGCCATTAATAAACTCCCTCTATTTCTTGAATGAATTTTGTATTTATTTTTTCTTGTTTTGATTTTCAGGACAACTCCAACTAAAATTGACTTGGCAAAGTTCTGCAGCTTGAAACATCTTCGGAAGTTACAGCTGCGTGGTACTGGTGGTTTGGCATCATCATTCAGCTCAGGCATTTCTGAAATGGTCTCACTTAAATATTTGCAGCATTTAGTAAGTTTATCTTTCTTTAGATGCACAAAAAAAAAAAAAAATTGAATTACAATGTCAAATAGTCCTCTTCTCTAACAAGTATAAAATAACCCTAGATAAGTTGATATGCCATTAAAATGGAAAATGGTCAAACTTAAACATTTGTAGCATTTGTAAGTTAATCTTTTCTTTGTAAAAACAATGACGCACAAAAAGGACCCTTCTCTCGCTCAAAAAACAAAAACATGTTATTACTCCCAGGTCCACTTTAACCTGGTGTGGGTAGCATCTATGGATCAAATAGATCTATTTAAAGATAGTATGTATTTCATAGGATCATGTGGAAAAAAAAAATTAAAAACAATTACACAAAAATTATAACTGAATGTAATTCCCTAACCTCTAGGCATAAAATCACCCTAGATGAGTTGATATGCCATTAAAATGGAAAATGGTCGCACTTAGATATTTGCATAATTTACTAAGTTAATCTTTCCTTAGCTATGAATGCGATTCCCTAACCTCTAGACATAAAATAACCCTGGATGGGTTGACATGCCATTAAAATGGAAATGGTTGAACTTAGATATTTGCAGCATTTAGTAAGTAAATCGTTCCTTCTCCAACAATGCCCCCCCCCCCAAAAAAAAAATTGAATTACATTAAAAAAAAAAAGAAGCTCTCAAAATTCTGATGTTATTACTCCTAGGCCCACTCTGACCAGGAGTGGTAGTACCTGTTAGGATAGCACCTATGGGTCAAATAGATCTGTTACTAGCTGTAAGTTCCTGCTTTGTCCAGGTTATATAGTGTTCAACTAAATTTAAGAATACATTTTTTCAATCTGCCTATTAGATAGCAGTACCTATCACTCTAATGAAAAATTGTATATGTATTTCTAACCTTTGGTCCAAATTTTGATCCTTCTTTGAAAGAATTATCAATTGCTTTTAACATGATTTTTATCGATTGATATAACTTTGTATTTTTCAGTCTCAACCATGATTTAGATTACCTTGGTGAACTAAAATTTAAACTAAACTTAATTATAATATATTAATGATTTGAAGGCAATTACAATGCATATAAAAAATAAAAACAAAAAGATGTTATTTTTGTCTTATCGATTTCAAAGTAGAAACTTCATCTTCAGAGGTGAATATCAGAAATGTACGTGCTTAAGTTTTTTTTTTGTGTGGTTATATTTTTTCTTCTTCTTTTTTTATCCTCTTCTTTTTTTTTTTTTTTCTTTTTCATAACAAAGAAAAAAGAAAGGAGGAGAAAGAAAAAAAAAAAAAAAAAAATATAACCACACAAAAAAAAAATAAGCACATACATTTCTGATATTCACCTCTGAAGATGAAGTTTCTACTTTGAAATCGATAAGACAAAAATAACATCTTTTTGTTTTTATTTTTTATACGCATTGTAATTGCCTTCAAATCATTAATATATTATAACATACTTAACAATGCTTCAAGCAAATTACCAATTACTTTTAAACTTAATTAATTTAAGCTACCTATTAAGAATGATTAATTATTAAAATGTCGCTTTAAAGAAAATTTCAACTTAATTTAAACAAAATTAAACTTAGAATAAAACTTAAACTGAATTAATAATTTTATCCACCATGGACTTTATTTAACATATATAAGTGTTTAAATTAAAAAATTTAACATGATTTTTATCGATTGATATAACTTTGTATTTTTCAGTCTCTCACATCAATGAAAGGTGTTGTCGACCATGATTTAGATTACCTTGGTGAACTAAAAGGACTTACAGTGCTGGAAATGGGAGACTGTTCAAGTTGGACATCTGAGGTAAAAATAAAGCATATTCAAAATTTAAAGAAACCAATTTTTAAACATGTCTTTTGGTTCTTATAAATTTAAGAAATTCATTGCACATTTTATAGAGAAACGTGGTCTCACGTGGCTTAGTTTTAATTAGCATTTTTCACAACTTTAGCATAATTATTATGGTTTACGGAGAATTTGGATTGAACAGAAAATGGTAATTGGATTTCTGGAGAAAGAAAAGAAAAAGAAATAAGAACAGAAAGAAGATAAAGTTTGGAATTCTACACACTCAATGTGTCAGCCAATGACTGATCAGTGACCCCTGAACTAAATTTAAAAATAAAAATGGAAGTCCCAAATTTTCTGCAGAAGAGTGGAAACGGATATGTTCCTTCCGCCACCCCCGGGACCACAAATGGAATTAAAGGGATTTCAGCCTCTTTTTGCTGGGTCGCATAAGGGATGGATGTGGTTTTTGGGTTTCGTAGTGATGTGTTTCGGCTGTCATTGAACAGCACCTATAGTAGTAACGAATGTGATTTATGATAGAAGAGTTTGACCTTACCCTTTCTCTCTGATAAGAAACCACGAAGCAACGAAAGAAATAAACAACCCCTTTTTGACTGCAACTTTTGTATTTTGTTTTTTGTTGGAATGCACAGCCTATGTGAATGTTGTTGTCTGTCTGTGACCCACAAGCTAATGAGCACTACTACTTGACTTGAGCCCCTACGCAATACAACCACAAGATTAAAAATACAAAATGATTTTGTTATTAAAAGGGAGTATTTACTTTACTTGGCAAATTAAAAATGTAATTCTAGTGGTGAAATTCCAACTCTGGGGAATGTGCAGTACCCTATTATCGCCTTTACTCCCAGGTCCACCCTAACCCGGAGTGGTAATACCTGTTAGGGTCCCATCTATGAGTTAAATAAATAAAAAATTGAGTTTAAAAATTGAATACCCATCAAGTATGAATATTTTTTTTTAGAGAAATATCAGCAAGCTTAAATGATGCTTAATGGTTGAATCCATCATGGCAAGAGGGGAGACGAGCCTGTTGCTGCTTAAGGATGGAACACAGGTGGCTGAGCAGTCCATAACCTGCAACACTCCACTTTGGCCATTACTTGGCTGGGGGGGGGTTGGAGAGGCCCACTCTGATCAATCGGCTGGTCGTGTCAAGCCTAGCACCCATATGATTACCCCAACTCTATTGCCCTTATGGCAACCCCGAACCCTTTTTATCATATATGTGCTAGAAGGCGTGGCTGAGGGTCTTAATGTCCTGGGAATGACGTGAGATTTTGTTATTAAGGGGAGTACTTATTTTACTTAACCAATTAAAAATACAAGATAAAAAAAAGAAAAAAATTCTTTAACTGTATAGAAAATGTAAATATAAATGTACAATGTCCCTGATTCCCTAACAAAAAAAATACCCCTAGACAGGTTGACATGCCATTGAAATCAGTCTTTTACGATATGAAGTTAGTAAACCTGTAAAGCCCTGGTCCACTCTGACCCGGAGTGGTAGTACCTGTTAGGGTCCCATCTATGGATTAAATAGAAAAATGTATTTATAAAAAAATTGTATTATCCATTAAGAATTGATTTATTTCCAAACTTTATCGGCATTAAATGACCCACTGAGGTTGATATGATAAAACAAACCAAACCAAACTAAACCTGTAAAATCGTTGGGGTGGCCTAAGTCGGTTTCAACCAGACGGCGAGGGTGTCTATCCCCCTTTCTCTAATGCTAGACCAAGGAGATTATTTTTGTGTCTGAAGTGGAGCGCCACACTTACCATCAGCTCCTTACTTTACTGCACAGATCCCTAAGCTACTCATACACTGAATTGGTGAGGACCGGTTTCGAACCCTTTGGTTCCTAGATGAACGCTCAACCGACTAAGCTTAAACCATCCCTATCTTGTCAATTTCATTATTAAACAATATTAGGTGCAACTTATTGGGATTCTCATATGATTATTGTTTGGTTTGTTTTGTTTTACGGCATATCAACCTCAGTGGGTCATTTAATGCCGATAAAGTTTTGAAATAAATCAATTCTTAATGGATAATACAATTTTTTTACCTAACAGGTACTACCACTCTGGGTGAGAGTGGACCAGGGAGCAATGGTGATGAAGGGGTGCTCCACATTCCCCAAACCTCCAAAACTGGAACCTCACCATCAGATAGAGTTTAACGTCATTCCCAGGACATGTAGACCCACAGCCACCACCTTCTAGCACCCATATGATGAAAAGGGGTTTGGGGCTTGCCATAAAGGCAATAGGGTTGGGAAAATCATATAGGTGCTAGGGCTTGACGTGACCAGCCGATTGATCGGAGGGGGCCTCTCCGACCGCCCGTCTAACCCAAAATAGGGCCAATGTGGAGTATTGCATGTCATGAACTGCTCATCCACCTGGGTTCTATTCTTAAGCATCACGGGTCGCCACCCACGGCCAACAGGTTGCCCCATTGGGGGAGTCTTACCCCTCTGCAGAGGTGCAGGGTGGATGATTATTGTGTCCTGTATCTGATGGTGAGGTTCCACTTCTGACATGTATCTTTAGCAGAAAATTCTGTAATAAGAAAGGAATAGAAGACAAGACAAGGTTATTATATTTTAAAAAGGGGTTCAATGTGGTGCGAAAGGGTTGCTAAAACTTAATTCTTTTAGCGGCCTCAAGTCACGTAAGACCCACCTACACCTAACACCCGTGGCATCATTATTAGAAACCAATGCTACACACCCTTCTGAGAGCAAAAGGAAAATCTCCTACTACCAATCTCTGCCAACACCAACAACTGACCAGCCCCCCCTTATTCACGACCTCCCAATTCACCAGTATGAAAATGTTCACCATTGAAGCAAGAACTCAATCCTACATCCTGAAGAACGTCTAACAGACCTAAACGTTACAACGTCGACATCACTACCTACAATAAACATCCATTTTCTACAACATCCTGTGTTTGTCTACCTTTCTCCACATATCTTATTATAATGGAGTCTGTCTGTAACCGAAACTAAATCACTACTCAAGTCACAATTCCCTTAGTAATTGACGTCACATTCACCATGAATTTATCCTTATTTTAACCTCAATTATTAATAAAATTGTTTTACATAATTTATACTGTTAACCATATCTACATACTAATAACATGCAATTGTATTTATATATACAACAAAATAGCTGTTTACAGTGTGAACGGGAAGCCTAATTTGCATATTGATATTAAAAATGTGATTTTAATAAATATATGCTTAGTATTATTGATTTCTAATTGTTTGGTTTTATTTAATGAATATAATAAAAATCTCGGGATAAATCTTAAAAGAAATCCATTAACAAGAAAAATAACTGTAATTTTATTCTTTACTTCCTATTTTAACTAAATAGTTAAATTAGGAAAATTTAGCAATGAAAGACGGGAGTAATGGAAAATGATGGAAGAGTTAGTTTCAAAGTTGTTCTATTTTTCAATCATACCCCCTCTGTTCCAAATATTTTTATCTGAATTCTTATTTAGTTTCATTAGTGTTTCTAATTTAATACGATATTTCATTACATTAAAATTTAAATACTTGCACCCGGCAGAGGGTGCATATATTTGCTAGTATATATAAAGTAATAAGTCACAAACACTTTATTTAATGAATGTTTTTTCTTTTTCTTTTTCAGACCTATTTTCAACTTGGTAAATTAGTGAATTTGCAGAGTCTCCGACTGAACATGGAGGAGAGATACCTGACGTGGGTTTATCTGATGCTCTCTTGAATTTAAAAAGGTAATTTCAGTTTAATTACTTTTTTAATATAATAATAATGCAATTTATTGTGTACAGTGCTCAGGTGCAGCACAACTAATCAAAGTCTCATGTCTAGTACACAGAATAATGTATTAGTGTTAGGAACATGAACAGCGTACAGTAACAATATACATGTATGTGTGCATGTGGGAGTATCAGGTATTGTAATGCTGACTACAGGAAGCATGGAGGCTTTGAAAGATGCAGTGTTTCGGCAGCCCACAACAGACGCAGGCAGCTTATTCCATGCCTCAGCAACTCTGAGCGTGAAAAAATGTTTCCGAAAGTCATGTGAGCTATGCTGTTTTCTGACTAGAATCTTAAAAGTTCAAATCCTGGACTAGGCTGTTTACACTTCACATAGTGCTAATACCCTTGGGAAAGGTATGAATCCATATATTCTCCCTCCAGCTATGGGTAAATAGTAGGAATAGAAGTTCACTTGCACTGAACCGAGTAAATGCACTTCACGTGCTGTCAGGGTTACAAAATTGACTATATTTTCTTATAATTAATATTTGATATTTGATTTTACTACAAATTAAACTTCTCACTAAAGTTATTGGCTGAGGCTTTAGAATACACTGACTGCACCTCTGTTGGCCATGGTGGCGAACCGTGATACTTAAGGATGGAATCCTGGTGGATGAGCAGTCCATGATATGCAGCACTCCACTTAGACCCTTACTTAGGCTAGACTGGTGGTTGGAGAGGCCCCCTCCGATCATTCAGCTGGTCCTGTCCTGGGTTAAATAGAAAAAGAAAAAAAATTGTTTAAAATAAAGTTTCTACCAAACTATCGCTTATAACAAACTTGAACTTTACCCTATAAACTCATCACTTAAATTGATTTCCAATCCACTTAGCAACAAACAACTGTAAACAACCGACTGTCAAAATCAATAAAAATCATTGAAAAAAGACATAACAATAAATTTGACCATCCCTCACAACCTACCACTTGGCATAAAATAACCCTGGATGGTTTGACATGCCATTGGAATCAATCAATCAATCTACCCGCTACAACAGCATTGCCGAACCAAAACCCTGTTAAGTGTGTATAGGTTGGTTGGTTTGTTTTGTTTTACGGCATATCAACCTTAGTGGGTCATTTAATTCCGACAAAGTTTTGAAATAAATTGATTCTTAATGGAGACTCATTAAAATTATTCAATCAATCATTAGTAACGTACCATATTTGACGGCATATAAGACACACGGGCAATTAAGACGCCTTTTCAGCAGGTCAGATTCAGGAAAAAAAGTTTTTAGTGTATTTAAGCATATATTGTTGAAAACAGTCTAGCTGTGCATTACACAAGCAGAAACATAGCTGTATAAAAGCAATTTGGCAGTACAGGCAAGCAATAAGCATACACAGACATCTCAATAGCAGGAAATAATGATAATAATAATAGTAGTATTAGTAAAAAATAACAAAACATTGGACTTGAAAATAAAGCCAGCAGTATATAAAGCAAGAAATAAGGTAAAGTAGAATCATAGAGAAGATTAGCCTAGATCTACGGGAGGTCTCAAACTTCACCTACAATGTCTATCTATCCATCTGTCTTGAATGTGTTCATGTCTATCAATTCATCTGTCTTATCTATCTGTTATCTATCTATCTGTATGTCTGTCTATCTATTTTTGATCTCTCTCTCCATCTATCTATCTCTCTCTCTCCATATATCTATCTATTTTTATTCTGTTAGTATCTATCTTTCTGTATATCTATCTATATATCTAACTTGAATATGTTCATATCTATCTATTTATCTGTCAGTTTTTTATGTTTTATGGTCTATCTTTCAATCTATCTTTTAGCTATCTATCTATCTTTAATCAGTTAATATCTATCTATCTATCTGTCTATAGTCTGTTAATGTCTATCTATCTACCTGTCCATATATCTGTATTTAATCTATTAATATCTATCTGTCAGTCCATCTATCTATCTTTAATTTGTTAATGTCTATCTATCTATCTATCTTTAATCTGTTAATCTCTGTCTATCTAACTGTCCATCTGTCTGTATTTGTTCTGTTAATATCTATCTATCTATCAGTCCCTCTATCTATCTTTGATATGTTACTATCCATCTATATATCCATCCATCATTTTTGAGCAAAATTTTTGAAAAAAAAGTGCGTCCTATATGCCGTCAAATACGGTACTTATTTTTTTTTATTGTTTTCTCTAATACTTTCTCTTCTCGTTTCATTTTAAAAAGATTTCTATCACTGCATTTTTTTTAAAAATTTTTCAATTTTTTTTTATTTTAATTTTAATTTTTCATTTCAGTTTAGTCCGGTTAGAACTGATTGCATTTGTTATTGCTGACACCTTACATCTAGCGTTAAGTCAGTTGAAAAATCTCCAAAAATTGGTTGTTTGGCCCGACACAACTCACCAGGTAAGAAAATTTTCCATAATTTTTTGTTTATAAACACTAGCAGGCTATGATACTAGACCTCATGCAGTATGATAGTATTCAATATGTACTTGACTAGCATTTATACGCATATATTATACTGTGTTCTATCTATCTAGCAATTGTAGTGGTCAATTCGAGCACCTTCAAAAGGTTTAAAAGCATTTATCTGTGTTCTTATTAGTTTCATTAGTGTTTCTAATCTAATCTAATATTTTATTACATCAAAACTCAAATACTTGCACATGGAGGGTGCATATATTTGCTAATTATGATAATTTAATTGTTACAATTTTTTGATCTTAACTAAGAGCTATTGCGATAGTTTGATATGTAAAAGGTTTAATAATCTTGATATAACTCTCTCTATTTTTTCTTTCCTTTTCTTTTCATTATGTTTGATTGAAACAGATTAGCATGATTGCTTCTGCACGCTCACCCCCTCTCTCTATCTTTCCCTTTCTCTCTTTATTATATTTTTTCTGTGTAGCATATCTTTTTTCTTCCCTTTCTTTATAATAAGAATGGAATGGTCCATTGTTTAGCTGAGGTGATGGCATTCTTAAGATATAGAAAATCGGTGGATAAGCAACACTAGATAATCAGGATTTACATTTTTGCATTTTCATCTTTGGCGATTTGGATCGTCTCATTTTTATCAGAGGGTGTTGCAAGATGATAATGATTGTACGAACATGAATATTAACATATAGATTGTCATGTGGTTGTTGACATTAACCTTTGTACATGTGCACTCAACTTGTTTATCTGCATATATGGGGGGGGGTGTAGGCGTCCCTGCAGCTCAGTGGATAACATGCTAAACTGACATTGTAGTAAACAAGTTCAAACTGCAGTTGCGCTTTTACATTAACTCTCGGTCTAATACCCACGGGAAAGGCATAAACCTCTCATCCTTCTAGCTATGGGTTAAATAGTACTGTAGCGATTGTCTGCCCCTGCTGGGATTGACTTGTGTCCAAAAGGGTTATCTTCCCTTACCGTGAGTGTTTCACCACTAAGTGACACTACTAGCTGGGTATTTAAACTCAGCCTTGGAAGCTCTTTGCCTCTTTCTCTTGGTCTAGCATCCACAAAAGATGGACTAGATGCGTGGTGTCTCTGTCCATTAAGTGGGGAGCTTTGCCCCCCCCAACTATCAGTAAGTGACTTTCATATTCTTTATGAACTCTCTCTTACTTCCAAAGGACTTTCGTCCTATCTGTTCTGTATCTTGTCATGTATGTCATGTTCTACGTGCTCGGACAATAAAGTCTGTATTGTTATCTTGTACTTCTTTGTTCGGATTTATCTATGTATATATTCAACTACGTTGGAAGGTGACTTCGAGCCTTCTAACGTATTATAAGGACCACACATTCAAATCTTATAGTACCATTACTGTTCTTCTAAAAGGGTGGCTTGGTATTGAATAACCCACTGATATGCCCTTTTTTTTCTTTTTCTTTTTTTTTCTTCCTTTTTCTTTTTTTTTCTTCCTTTTCTTTTTTTTTTCTTCCTTTTTCTTTTCTTTCTTCCTTTTTCTTTTTTCTTTCTTTCTTTCTTTTTTTCTTTTCTTTTTTTTTTTTTTTTTCTTTTCTTTCTTTTCTTTTTCTTTTTTTTTTTTTTCTTTCTTTTTAAAGATTCAATCGATGTTAACTAAACCCTTAAAAATCCAAACTAAATTCAGTTTCCCCTAGACATGATTTTATTTAAAAACATCCATTTTTCAATTAAATCCTACTTAATGGACATAACTTCCATCATCGTAAAGAAAATACTAAAAATCAAGGAATTAACCAAATTTAATGAAATTTTCAGTGTTGATATATTAATGAATGCACAATATAATGCACCAGTTATTTTATTTAAGAACTTTAAACCACGTATGTTTGTGAATCTGTGTTACACCTCAAAGATACATGGTTCAAAGTTAACTGAGCTGAAAAAATGTAAGAGTTTTCAAATAAAATAACTGGTGCATTATATTGTTTATTCATTAATATATCAGCACTGAAAATTTCATTAAATTCAGTTAATTCCTTGATTTTTAGTATTTTTTTTTTCTTTCGGCAGGGTGACATACGATGGTGGAAATTATGTCCGTTAAGTAGGATTTAACCCATTTTTGTTTTAAGACCTGAAACACCTTATGATCCTTGGATCACATCACTGATGATCTGTTCAGGTGAAACTTTCAGGTGTATTTCTTGATCTACGTTGATTCAATTTAAAAAATTATTTTTACTGAATCCAATTTCTCTTTTCAGCCTGCTCTTGTCAATTCAAACACATTTGTGACGGTGATCAAATTGCCCACCCTCAAACAATTGGAATGGGGCGTCGTTCGAAATAAGAACTCCAGCATCATCCTGAACGAACCCCGCAGTGTGACCTCAGCATCTAACAACATAAACGACAAAGATCATAGTGATAATCTGGAACTGATTCCATTTCTTTCACCCGATGCTCAGGCGAGCCAGACTCCCAGCAGTAACGGCCAAATGCTGGCATCGTCCACAGAGAACTTTACCGAATATATTGGCATGCGCCAACTAAGCGAGAAGCTAAAATGTCTGCTCACGCATACACAGGTAACCGTGTTTCGGACTTTAGACGATGCGAGTTGTGTCAGCAGCTGGTGAAGAAAGCGACGACGATGACGATGACAGATCTTGATTATTATTGACCAGGTAGAATTTCCTGCAACATTTCATGGACTTTCTTGCTGACAGTAATGTATGGGTTATCTCCCCCTGCCTCAAAAAAAAAGAAGAAAAATTATTGTCGGCCATGTTGAATTCCTGCAACTTTCATCAATTCTATTCTAACAATCTGTGGGTTATCTTCCCTGCCTAACGGCCATGTTGATTCCTGCAACTTTCATCAACTTTCTTGCTAACAATAATATGCGGGTTATCTCCCCTACCTAAAAAAATGATTGTCGGCCATGTTGATTCCTGCAACTTTCATCAACTCTTGCTAACAATAATCTGTGGGTTATCTCCCCATGCCTCAAATAAGAATAAATTATTGTCGGCCATGTTGAATTTCTGCAACTTTCATCAACTCTCTTGCTAACAACAATGTATGGGTTATCTCCCCCTGCCTAAAAAACAAAAAGTTATTGTCGGCTATTGTTTTTGTGGAAAAAAACATTTAAGAGAATATGATAAGAAAATTAAGGGCATCCATTTTTCATATCATCTAGTGAAAAAAAATGAAATAAAAAAATCTAAAAAAAAAAAGAGCCTTTAAAAATAAATAAACTGGGCTTCTGACATTATCAAAAAAAAGTACAACCATATTGTCATTATTGAATTTAATTCTGAAAATTTGTAATTTTATTGCCGCAGTTATGTGCATGCCTCATATTGACCTATGGCAACAGATTCTTATGCGTTGGAGAGATTGTGGCACGAACACCTCGCTAACTACTCATAAGCTTTCCGTTGCTTATAAAGTTAAAATTATTGTCGGCCATGTTGAATTCTTGCAACTTTCAACTCTCTTGCTAACAATAATCTGTGGGTTATCTTCCCCTGCCTAAAAAAATTGTCGGCCATGTTGAATTCCTGCAACTTTCATCAACTATATATATATATATATATATATATGTATGTATATATATGTATATATATATAAGTTAAGATTTCATTATTAGATTTAATTTTGGCCAATATGGGTGATTTTGTGCTTGTTTTCTGCAATCGTGAAAATCCCAAACATGTTCAATAAAAATTGTACAAACGTGGAAAATGTTTGTAAAGATGGCTTCTTTCGCACTATCCCATGAATATTTGGAATTAAAAAAAAAAGAAGAAAGGGCCAGATTGTGATGAATCAGACCAGAACACAGAGACATACAAAAAATAATTAAAAAATACAAAACAAAACAACATATCTTTGGGATCACACACTCTTGTATAAATGCAGAAAAACTAAAAATAAGGATTGAATTTCTTTGCATATATTTGCACTTTTTATTTAACCCTTCTAATACCAAGGTTTTATTTTTATTTTATTTCATTTTTTTACTTTTTTTAAAAAAATGTTTTGGATTGCAAAATTATGCTTTGAGTACATTTTAAAGGTTAAAATGAAAATTGAATTCGACTAGGACGCTGGTGTCCCAAGTGAGAATGAGAGGGTTAAAGGAAAATATAATGTAGCAGAAAAAAAGCAGCTATAGATTTTTTAAAAATTTTATTTTTCAATTCTTAATTTTTTTTTTATCTAAAAAAAATTCTTTTAATTTTTTTTTTTTTTTCAAATTGAAAATTTTTTCTTAATTTAAATTTTTTTCTAAACCTAAAAAAAAAAAAAATTAAAAATTTTTATTTAAAAAAAAATTTTATTAAAGAAATTTTTTTCTTAATTTAATTTTTTTTTTCAAAATTTAAAATTTCATATATATATATATATATATATATATATATATATATATATATATATATATATCATCCATTTCATTTTTAGTTAAGTTTTTTTTTAATCATTTAATTTTAAAAAAAATTTTTCCAATTTTTTACTAATATTCCTCTTCCCCTTTACAGATGAAAAAAAAACAATTGTGTGTGATAGACCCAATTACCTACAGTATATCTATCTCTTACTGTAGTAGTGAATCAATCTGCTGATATGGTATAATAATAACAACAATGATAATAACTAATTGCAAAACATTTTTATGTCTACAGCATATTTATTTATTTTCTGTTCATTCTGCTGAGAAAATGCCTAAAAAAAAATCTCTCTCTTGACTCTGTTATTACCATTAAAAAAAAAAGAGAAAACAAAAAAGAAAATTACATTTAAACCTGAACTAATGCTTGAATAATGTCTGATACATTGTTGGTAATAAAAAAAAAAACAAAACAAAAAAGATGTCCCCACCCCTCCACATATACAGACACAGGTACACAGATTCATTTAGCTTTTTACACTTTAATTTTTTTTTTTTTTTTTTTTTTTTTTTTTTTTTAATTTTCCTGTATGTTTATTTTTATTTGTAATTTTCTTTCTTGTCCATTAGAAAGTACAAATAAAGATTGACTGAGACATTTAGAGCCAGGGACTTGGCTGCTATCTGTTGTGCTGAAGTTCCTTTAACTAGCAGAACAACCAAACACATTTTGGAAGTTGACCTGGCCATTGTGCCAAAATAAAAATCATCCACTGTTTCTTCTTGTAATTATTTATTTATTTTTTATTTATTTGTATCTAACCGAGAGATAAATATGTTGTTGTGATATGTCGGCTGGGGCTTAGAATACACCGACTACACCTCTGCAGAGAGGTACCCCCCCCCCGAATGGGACCACCTGTTGGGCGTGGGTGGCGACCCGTGATGCTTAAGATGGAACCCAGGTGGATGAGCAGTCCATGACCTGTAACTTAGACCCTTTCTTAGGCTAGAAGGGCAGTCAGATAGGTCCCCTTTGATCAATCACTGGTCATGTCAAGCCCTAGCACCTATATGATTGCCCCAACTTTTTTATCATATGGCTGCTAGAAGGTGGAGGCTTAGGGTCTGGGAATGACATTAAACTCTATGGGATGGTGAGGTTCCAGTTTTGGAGGTCTGGGGAATGTGGAGCACCCCTTAATCATCATTGCTCCCAGGTCCACTCTGACCTGGAGTGGTAGTACCTGTTAGGGTCCCACCTATGGGTTAAATAGAAAAACTTGAGTTTATAAACAAAATTGATTATACATTAGTTTTGAAATAAATTCATTCTTATGTCAGCATTAAATGACCCACTGAGGTTGATATGTCGTTAAACAACCCAAACCAAACCAAACTTTTATTTGTATCTAACAGAGATAGATATGTTTTTATGTTGGCATACTTCCGTCTACGAGAGACAATGGAGTAGTGTTCAAGTTTTTTTTTTTTTTTTTAAACTATGTTGCCCTGGTGGGTTCATATGCAGGATGAGCTTTTGCCCAAGCAGCAAATCCTGCCTCTCACACTACCACTGTGATCCAAAGGAAAAGGTAAGGAACCACTGCAGTTTAGGAGTGGTAGTATCGCAGGAGTTGCTGGGTAGCACTGAATTTCAGCATCACACCACCTTAAGGATTCTGGTTCCTGATTTATTTTTGGGGTTTACTCCCCTAGTCTTTCCTTGGGATGGGGCAAAGCTGCTAGACAGTGGAGGTTTTGTGTTGGAATTTTCCTGGACTTAGAAGAGGCTCCTTAGCCTTGGTCTTGATCTAAGCTATTTGGGGATTTATGTGAATAGTATATACCCCAATCCTACTACTGTTGGTATTCCAGAAGGTTAGATTCAATTTCAAATGGATAATACTGTGGTAGCAGGTCCTGCTAGTATAAATAATTGGACCAAGTAACCAATAAGCACCCCAGCTGGGATCTGTTTTAAAAAGAACACCTTTTGCTTTGCACCGTAAACTCCCAGTTGTTTGTTCACAAACAATTTTGCATATGAATTTCACTGTAAGATTTTAAAGTTTGTTTATGTATATTTACAACCTAAAGGCACGTTTTTATACTAAAATAGTTTTCGATTTTAATTAAAAAAAAAAGAAGTTATTTATTGGTTACTTGGTCCCAACATCCTTTTATTTAAATAAACATGAACATTTTTTGGTAAATAAACATATCTGCATTTCTCTCTGCATAAAATGACCCAATGGTTGACATGCCCATTGTGGGTTCTTACCACTCTGCAGAGGTGCAGTCAGTTTATGCTCCAACCGATTAAAGAATTTGGACAAATTTGTTTTGTTTTATGGCATATCAACCATGGTGAGTCATTTAATGTCAGCAAACTTTTGAAAGATTCGATGAAGGGGTGCACATTCCCCCAGACCTTGAACCTCACCATCAGTTAGAATTTAACATCATACCCAGGACATGAAGACCCTCAGCCACCACCTTCTAGCACCCATATGATAAAAAGGGTTAGAGCTTGCCATAAGGGCAATAGGGTTGGGACAATGGCCAGCTGATTGATCAGAGGAGGACCTCTCCGACCACCAGTCTAGCCTAAGAGTGTTGCATGTCATGGACTGTTTATCCACCAGGATTCTATCCTTAAGTATCACGGATCGCCGCCAACAGGTAGCCCCATTCGGGAGGGGTTTTACTCCTCTGCAGTGTATTTCTAAAACCCTAGCCGACACGGCTAATTTGGATAATAAACACAATTGTAAATGCACAACAGTTGAGAAATATTTATTTATCCGATGATAATTACAGATAAAAACTATCACCAACTTTGAATGATTTTGATTTTTTAGATTTTATTTTTCAAAAAACATTCAAAGTTTTTCAAAGTCTGTGTAGTGAGGTAGCCAATGGCGTGTTATCTCATTTACATATGTGCATTACAGCATGAGATATATAGAGACAGTCTAGAGGACATGGGGGAGATTAGCTACGAGAAGCTGACATACAGAGCTAAGATACGCTCGGAGAATTACTACTATTAATACAACAAAGAATACAAAAACACACATCACAACAGTCTGAATAAGATGGGGAAAGTATTTGATATTAGATTCCAACAAATTTTCATTTCATCACTCTCTCTTGATATTTGTTCTGAACAACATTAAAAAAAAAAAAGTACAAATTTTAACAACTCAAAATTCTAGGTTTAATGTTTTTTATTTTTTAAATTTTATTTTCAGGTATAGAAATATATATATACAGGGTGTTTCAGAAAAATTAATATAATTTCATAATCTAATAACTTGACCAATTCTTATTCAAATGATCTCAAATATTAACAGCATTTGTAGAAATAACTCCAAATTTTGTTTAATGTTTTATCCTTTTCTATAAGCACAGCCAGAGAAATGAGTTATCTGCCCCTGTGGAGTGAATAAAATATTTTGTTTAAAATTCCTAGAGGTGATGGTCAATGACAGAAATGTAACTACAATAACAACCAAGATAAGGATACTCGTCTGAGTACATCAGTGTATAATAAATGTGGTTGATTTAGTTAAATATTCATACCCCAAAATTTATTGTTTGGATTTCATTTTTTCTACATTTTTAAAATTTTTGATCAATTTCAATATTTGTCTGTTCTCATCTTTATTGTGTATAAACACAATGTTCAGGCCACAGAAACCTCGGATTCTGTTCAGATGTTTTTTTTTTTTTAATATTACCTTAAAATAATTCTTCTTCGGACAATTTCTGAATGAGTTGTAATGATTTGAGCTCTGAAACCACATTTAAATTCTTGTGAAAAAGAAATTTAAAATAAACATTTGAACAGAGCCCAAGGTTACAGTGGTCTGAACATTATTTTTATACTCAATAAAGATGAGGATAACAGTCCAAAATATTAAAATTATTCATATCAAGTCTCATCTCAAATAGATATAAGTATAAGAATTTAATTTTTATTTTTTAAAACTCAGATCAAATGTTTTAGCAATTTTGGAGTTAGTGTTCTTTAGATTTAAATACTTCTAAAATCATAATATAAGGTCGGTATTTTTTAAAGCTAATCCAATTGGGTGAATGAAGGGCAGGATTGTCTTGCAGTTTAGGGTTACTGTGACTGTGTCAACAGCTGAAAAAGTCAGCCCACCAACATTTTATAATCATGTATGGCTGTGGACAAATTAACTGGGATTGACCATGCTCCACCATCGACAGCCAGAAGGGGGTGACAAATTTTCATGGGTGGAGAACTCCGTAGATTCCATTATAATAATTCTGCAGAAGAAAAGAAAAAGATTTTTGAGAAAGTGATAAAAAAAAAAAAGAAATATTATAATATATATATATATATATATATATATACCAAATGCAATGACAGTATTATATAAGATAGTTCCAAGCAGCCTTCAGACTTAGATTTAACAACCACAAATTAATTATTCGACAAGGTTCTACAGTGAACAAGGGAGACATTTTAGTACACTATTAAATATTTTGTAAATTTACTAAATAAGAGTAGTCTCCCATATTACTATAATAAAATGAAAGTTTATACAAACAAAACCGAAAACAAAAAACGCGATTTATTATAGGACTTATTAACTGTTTAATTTTGATTTAAGAAAAAAAAGAAAAGAAGCGCCCCTTGTCCCAACACAGGTCGGCAATTTTGATTTTTTTTTTCGTCCCCACCTCCTGCCTAATTTGCGCTGTTTTATTGTGCCGGAGTCACGATAAGAAACACGACTCCGAAAATATCTAATTTGGGCCGAAAATAAGCCTGACACCGGCACGGTAAAACATAGCGTAAATTAGGGCAGGAGGCCGGCCGGGACGACAAAACGTTAAAATTAATTTAAAAAAAAAAAAATTAAAAAAGCCAAGTAATTATTTTAGTATATAATTTTTATATAAAAAAACAATACGCGGAGAACCTGGTACGCAAAATTCTTGTTAGTTTTTAGAGGAAGGTTGTTTAAGGGCACGTAAAGGACAATTTGGTATCAGTCGCTTTTTTTCGCACCCGTATATTTAGAATTTCAAAATCCGTCTCAAGGTCTGTCTTTTTTTAAAGCATGCCTTGTCTTAGGTAAATAAAACTGTCACATTTACATAAAAACAAATAAAAATTTGCATAAAGAAATTTGTAGTAAACTTGTCGATGGGAATTATTTTCAGCACACTATCATAACTAGATATATTTTCGTTATTTCATAAGATCCTCGCTAGATTCCCCAAACTTGCGACCTTGTATCATATCATACTCGTGGCAAACGACCTTGTGCCACATCAGACACGTGGCGAACGTGTTTGGTAAAATTACTAGGCACTGCTAAAGTTCCCGCAAAATCCATGTTTTACAAAATGAATTTGACCTTAAATAATCGATTTAATTAATTTTAAGATCAAATGAAAAGCAGACGATATTTTTGGCAGACCTTAACAAATACCTACTTATTTTCATAGGATTTGTGTAACTGTAATCCTATGTAATGCAGTGGTTTTCAAACCTTTTAAAAACAATCCTTTGATACCTATCTTACCCTCATAGCCATTGGCATTCGACGATTAAAAAAATAATTTTATAATCAAATATTATTATTAGGAATTATATTTTTAAAAATTGTTAAAATATTGTGTATTAGAAATTGAATTTATTGTACATCAACATTAAAAACTAAATTACTATTGAAAATTGATGTTCACTAGTAAAAATAAGTCAGACATTAAGGACATATTTAATTTAAAGAAAAAAAAACTTTATTCAATGTAAGCTAGAAATACGGCTAAAACCAGACATGGACAGATGAAAGAAAAGAAGTAACATGCAACTATAAATACGTCAAAAACAATTTTTTTTCATTGATCACTAAAATACTATTGTGGACACCAAATTTACTATTTTGCTAGCGTGGACCCCAAAAAGATCAGTGCTACTTTAATATGCAATCTACATGTGATAAAATTCATTTAGTAGTCCATCTACCTAACTCTAATTTGCTTGATTTTAATTTCTTTTAATAATAAATATAATCTAATAAATTATATCATTTATTATTAAATGATTTTTAGATAGATAAGTTTTATTATCTATTCAAATTACTTTTTGGGAGGGGGGTTGATGTAGAATAATTGAAAATTATTCACCTATAAATTTAATAAATTATTTTCAAATTTGTATAATATAAAAATAAATAAATGTGTAAAAATGTTGTAGTCAAGCCTTGATAAATAAATGATATATTTAGACTACATTATCTACAAAAGTCCAATTTAATTTTAGTATGTATGTGGCACATACATACTAAAATGGCATTTGACTTTTGTAAATAACATACCAAAAATGTAGACCCCTGATTGAAAACCACTGGTGTATGAAAACAGTATTTTAAATAAATTTTCATACTTAAAATAATGATACATTTATTTTAGATATAAAAAAAAGCATCCCATCGTGGTGTAATGCGTAGCAAGCTAGTCTTGCAGATCAATTATTGAAGAGAGAGTTCGATCTTTGCTGGATATTAAAAAAAAAATACCCACGTTAAAAAGACCTTGTGTTAATTCGGCCTGGTGGGAGGTCAGGAAATTATTTTTATCTTATTTTAAAATTTATTTTACATAAGAATTGGAACCACTCTGTACTCAAGACTAATTGCAGGCTAGAAGCATTTTTTTTAAAGCTTTTGTTTTTAGTTAAGAAAACTTACCAAATATTCCAGACTCTTTTTTTTTTTTTTTTTTTTTCAAACATTTTTTTAAGAAATAAATACACAAGTGATGAAATAAATATTGGATTTCCTTTTTTCTCGATTTTATGCAGTTGCTTTTTGGCTTTCAGTGACGGTCGTTGTTGTAGTTGTACCTGCGGTGGTTTGCACGCCGATCTCATCTTCGAGCTTCTTTTGGAGTTTTGCGGCTTTTTTGTCATAAAATTCTTTGACTTTTTTCAGATATTTCATTCGCCAACCTTTCAGTTTATAACCAAAAAGTATCCCCACTGCAAGGGCCACACCGGCAGTGATTATAATCTCTTTTTGATTTTGATTCATATTTGGTACAGGTACACGAAACATTTTAAGTTTTGAATGAAAAGAAAGAAACAGCTTGCTTATCAATTTCAGAAACGGTGACGAATAGGAATTGGTTCCCTCTGAATATATTGCTTTCTTTTACAGTGTGCGTGTCATTGAAGAAAAAGAAAAATGATTATGATTATTATTATTATTATTATTATGGAGATACGATGTCTGCGTGTAACCAAAACTACGTCACTGTTTATGTCACAATATCTCCAGGAATTGCGTAGATTTATCAATGAGTATTTAATTTATAGTCAAAATCAACGATGTCTATGAAAATCTGAGTTAGATTTGCCTCAAAACAGCCCATGTAATTAGTGAGTTTAAAATCCTGCAATGTGTCATATATCATCACTAAGAAACAAAAGGTTTAATTTGCATACTGGTTTTAACAAAATCGGGTTTGATAAATAATTACTTGGTGCTATTGATCCCTAATATTGTTTTATTCTTCAACGTATTGATTTATTTATAGAAACCAATTAAAATAAGCAATCTTTTTATATGTGTTCTTATTTAATTTCCTTAGTCTTTAAATCTTTAAGATTTAAAGACTAAGGAAATTAAATAAGAACTTACACCTGGAGGGCACATATTCTTGCTAGTAATAATATATTTTTCAGCTAGATATATTAAGTCTGACACCTGTCAGCTGTTTCTTACATTTTATAACATTTATCTTATTTCCACTGAATATTTTTATATTCTTTCCACAATTCATCCAACTTTGTCTTAAATGAGTTTAGAGATGGAACATTCACTGCTGCTGATGGTAGTTTATTCCATGAATCTACTACCCTGTTACGTTTTTAAAAAATAATTTTGCCTTAGATTTGTTTTGTAAATTTTTTTTTTTATACATTGAATACAAATAAATAATAACATTATAGTTATGTACTAAGCTTAGCTTAGTTGTGGCACAAGGCCAGAAGTATGGGAAACCCAATGAGAATCGAACTCATTGAGAATGGTCTGCTAATCTAGCTTGATAACCATGACACGCCGCTAAGTACCCATGTCCTCATTTTGTAAAGTTATTTATAGGGATGTACACGAGCACCTGCGTTAAAAAATCCCATAATCGGCTAATTATCAGATTTTAATAAAATTTTCGGTATTTATTTAAAGCAAAAAAAAAAAAAAAAAAAAAAAAAAAAATAAAAAAAAAAAAAAGGTTTCTTCTCAAAATCTCAAAGATGTTTTTTTAAAAATTGTTTTGTTGTCTTGACAACTTTACCTAAACTTTACCTTATATTAGGGACGCTCAAAACGGGCACGCGCAGTTTTGACCTTAAAATTAAAAACCATTTAAGAATATTTAAATATTATTTCATTACCCCCCCCAAAAAAAAAAACAAAACAAACAAAAAAACAAACAGAAAACAAAACGTTTTCAATTAGGGCGTTCCATCGTGGTATAAAGCTTACCAAACTAATCTCGCATATCCATTACTAAAGAATAGAGTTCGATCCTCGGTGGATGCCCCATACTTGTGACCTTGTGTCGTGGCGAACGGGTTAGGTAAATAAATAGTAAATAGTATTTAGTATTTACTATTTAGTAAATATTATTTATTATTATTTATAAATAATTTACTAAATCCCTCGGTAGCAAAAGATTACAATTTCGGAGTAACAATGGTAATGTCATTATTGTATTAAAAATCCGTCTCAACGTGTCTTTATTTTTCATGGGCACGCCTAATCTTGGGTAAATAAAAATGTCACATGTTTACACGTTTTATTTAAACAAACGATAATCTATGGAAAATATGTTTAGGTTTCAAATTCTTGTTTTTTTTATGCCATAAAAAAAGCACTGGGACGCATGGATATGATTTTTCTGCGTCAGTGACGCAGGACACGTAACCTATCAGCAGCATCTCTGATATTCAGATTTATATAATTTATTTTATATCAAATTTATATTATTTTAAAAATAATCTCTAAATAATATTTTAAATAGATAAAGCAACTCTGTACCCAAAACAAAATTCAGAGTTCGTTTAAAAAAAAAAAAAATTTTTTAGTTAAAAGCTAAAAAAAAAACTTACCGAGTATTCCAGATCATTTTTTAAAACAAATTAAAAAGAAAATAAACGAAAAATTGATGAAATGAAGACTCTATTCCTTTCATAATGTTGCTTTTTGACTGGCAGTGACGGTAGTCGTTGTAGTCGTATCTGGTGCCGTGGATTCAATACCGATTTCATCTTCGATTTTCTTCTGGATTTTTGCAGCTTTTTTATCGTAAAATTCTTTCACCTTTTTAAGGTATTTCACTCGCCAACCTTTCAGCTTGTACCCAAACACAATCCCCAAGACAAAGGCAAGGCCGGCCGTCACTATAATTTCTTTTTGACTTGAATTCATATCGGAATCCGAATCAGGAAGTTCAAAAAGTAAAAAAGAAAGTAGCCTGTAACTTTAACAAACGGTGACGAATAAAAATTAGTTCCCTCTGAATATATTACTTCCTTTTACGGTATAGTCTGGTAGATAAAGAAGGTAGACCGAGAATAATTGTGATCAAGCTAAATTTGGTATTTAAAAAAAAAGTTTATCCTCTTTTGAAATTTGAAAACTCCTCTTTTTGACCCCCGGGGAATTTTTTTATTGGGGTGGGGGTGGGGAGTATGCAAAGCAGATCTAGTATGCGTATATTGAATACACACGGATTAATCTTGGAAAAGGCTATTTAGCCGGTTCCGGTAAAATAGACAAACCTACTTTTATGCTTATTTTACCGGCCCTGTAAATATTTTGATTATGAATGCAAGTAATGTTAAAAATAATTACACAGATTTATCACAAAAGTTTATTTATATTCATTCATATTTATATTTTGTGAAGGATAAAGATACAAAAAATTCTTCTACATGAAAAATACAGTTAATGACTTTGTGAACAAACATGTGAATTTTTACAAAATTAAAAAAAAAAAAAATTTAAAGGAAATGATAAAGGTAAATTTGACTATCAGGAATTTTTTCCAAAGTGGAAAAATGGCATTTTCCACTATCAATTGTTAAAACATAAAATTCTAACCCTAACCTTAAACCCAACCCTAACTCTAAACCTAACCCTACCAAGTGCCATTTTAAGAATTTAGCTCATAGATAGATTGTTTTAAAGTTTGTTTCTATCACAAAATTGCACAACTACTTTTAAAGCAATTACCTTTTAGATAATCCCAGATTGCTTGTCAACAACCATTTTAATCTATATTATATTATATATATCATATTGAAATATATTGAAATATATTTGCTAGCAAAATAGCCTATTTTACTAGGACCTGTAAAATAAGCTCAAAACGCATGTTTGTTTATTTTATTGGAACCGGCAAACTAGCCTATTTGATTGATTTTAACAGCATGTCAACCTATCTAGGGTCATTTATGCCTAAAAGTTAGTGAATCACGTTCATTATACATTCATCTTTACATTTTTTTTATGTATGTATTTGCCCAACCCCTCCGCACAAGCAGTACGTGACACAAGATCAATTCTTAATCTTAAGTTTTACGGGTTTGAATTCATAGTTTTTCTTCTCCTAGATTAGAAGCCATACTAAGGTTAAAGGGCCCAATCTGCCCTTCTATCTACCCATAGCTGGAGGGAGAATACATTTTTTCGGTAGTAGTTTCTTTTTTTGCATGGTCCCATCGAATACGAATATTTTTTAAACAGATCTATAGATAGGACTCAAGCAGGTATTATCGGGTCAGAGTGGAACTGGGAGTAATGGCAATGAAGGGGTCCTCCACACTCTCCAAAGCTTTGGGACTGAAACCGTTTAATGTTGTTTTGTTTTGTTTTGTTTGTTGGATTTTATGTATGTATTGCCAATCTGTGCGTTCATTTTCATTTTTAAAAACGAATTTAAATTAATTAAGTATTAATAAAAACTAGCAAGAACATGAGCCTTTTGGGTGTAAATATTTAAGTTTTAACAGAAACAAAAAATCTGTTATTAGAAAGGAAAGAAAACAAGGTAAATATACTAAACATTGCTCAAAATACATATACAAGGGGACATAAATTAAAACTCCTTAAAAAATCTTGTAAAGCAAACGTAAGACAAAATTATTTTAGCTACAGAGTGGTGAATACATGGAATAAACTACCTTCATCAGTAGTGAATGCCCCATTTCTAAACTCCTTCAAGGCAAAGTTGGATAATCTGTGGAATGACATTAAATATTCTGAGGATTTAAAATGAATATTTATAAGGAAAAGCTGACAGGTCTCAGACCTAATATACTAGCTGAAAAGATATTATTATTATTATTATTATTACTCCTTTTGAGTTTTCACATCAGTGTTAGCTGATGGTCTTTCACTGGAGTCTGAGTGACAGCAAGTCTCCTCAGGTCTCCAGGACTCTTCTGAGTATTCTGGCAGATTGCAGCAGTGCAGTGTTCTGAATGGTTTCAATCCTTCCTCTGATTTCCAAACTTTCCAAACCCTTTTCCAATCCTTTTGGGACTGTTCCAAGTGCACCAACCACAATTGGTATCACTTTCACTTTCATATTCCATAACTTTTTCAGTTCTCTGGCAAGGTCCAGATATTTGTCTATTTTTTCATTTTCCTTTAACTTCACCCTGTGATCTGCTGGCACTGCAAAATCCACCAGTTGACAAGTTCTTTCTTTTTTGTTTATCAATACTAGGTCTGGCCTTCTTGCTGGGATAAGGTGATCCGTTTTTATCTCAAAGTCCCAGAGAATTTTGTGCGTTTTGTTCTCAAGAACAGATTCTGGTTTATGCATATACCATTTTGTTGTGTGGTCAAAATTTAATTTTTTGCATAATTCCCAGTGGATCACCTTCCCAACCCAATCGTGTCTAGCTTTGTATTCTCGTTGTGCTAGTTTGCTACATTCGCAGAGTATATGGTTAACAGTCTCATCTCTATTACCGCAAAGTCTACACTTACTATTTATTATTATTATTATTATTATTATTATTATTATAAGGCGGTAATATTTTATTACGTTCGGTGCAAGAGTATGTAGTTTCTAAACTTTATAGCTCAGCGGCCTTTGAGCACAAACTATATATTAAGTAACAAGTCATGTACTAATCTTTGAATTTTCAAGTGTGAAATATATTTGTAATGGGCTCGTTATTGTCTGTTTCGTGTTGGTTCTAGGAGTCAGCACTGGTTCTCGTGATTGCTGTTCTTGTCTGGGTTCTGCCCTTGACACCTGACTTTCTAGTAGCAGTGCTGTTCTGGTCACGTCCGACCCTGTCGCGTGCTTCAACTGTTCTTTATAGCATGTCCTGCCTCTCCAGGAGCCTGTACTGTTCTGAGTTTTCTAGGGTCTTCGCCTCACACCCTTCCGGTCCCGATTAAGGGGAAGATAATCCATATTTCTCAAAGTTTTAATGTAATGAATGCCAGCCTTGCTTGAAGACTGTTGAAATATTGTTGCAAGAAAAAAGACGGTGCTCTTCCAATATGTGATCTACTGAATTGTTTCTAATAAAATATGTGATCTACCGAGTTGTTTACATTTCAACATGTGATCTACCCATTAACTACCCATTATTTCCCCATTAAACTAACCCTAAACCCTAACCCTGTCTTCTTTTTTCCTAGTAGACCCCATGCCATGAATAGTAGATCAATAGTAGGTCACAAACCTTCGGTAGAATACACATATTGGAAGAAGAGCACCAAAAAGACTGAGTCGGCGGACTGTAGGGAAATTGATTACCTAAATCTGTTATTAAAAAAAAAAAATTACTCACAATATTTGTACAATTTTCGGTTATTTCCTATAACTCAAACCTAAAAAAGTGGAACCACTTTGAATGAATTTGATGAATTATTTATTTATTTATTGATCTACTAGGAAAAAAGAAGACGGGGTTAGGGTTAGGGTTTAGGTCAGGGTTAGTTTAATGGGAAAATAATGGGTTGATTAATTAGCAGATAAATTCATTCAGAGCGGTTCCTCACTTTTTTAGGTTGGAGTTATAGGAAATAACCCAATTCTCTTTGATGATAAACAGTATAAAACTGACTGAAATTGGAAAAAAAGGAAAGAAAAAAGATTTTTTCATTGTTTTCAATAAAAAATGATCAAATCATAAAATTTCTGAAATCAAGTGACCCTATTTCCGGTGATAAACCGTGCATGCACAATACAGTATTGTGGGTAATTTTATCCCCATAAGTAAAGTTGGCGGAGTGCCCTATTGTCAGTATCAGCCTGACAGCGAGGGAGTCTATCCCCTTTAAGCTAGCGCTAGGCCAGAGAGTTTTTTTTCGTTGAGTTCCACAACTACCATCAGTTTCCCCCTCTACCGCACAGATCAGATTACCCAAGATGTGCTACTCATACGCTGAGTTGGCGGGGACAGGTATCGAACCCTGAGCTTTGTGATTCCTCGGCCCGAAAGTAATACTGGTTAAACCAAAAGTTTTTGAAAGGTTATAAACTGTAGTTAAGTGTCGACAGGAGCTTTAGAATACTCCGACTGCACCTCTGTAGAGGGGTAAGACCCCCCCAAATGGGGCCAACTGTTGGTCTTGGGTGGTGACCTGTGATTCTTAAGAACGGAATCCTTGTGGATGAGCAGTCCATGACATGCAACACTCCACTTAGGCCCTTACTTAGCCTAGATGGGCGGTCGGAGAGGCCTCCCCCAATCAATCGGCTGGTCACGTTAAGCCCTAGCACCTATATGATCGGCCTAACCCTATTGCCCTTATGGCAAGCTCTAACCCTTTTTATCATATGAGTGCTAGAAGACAGTAGCTGAGAGTCTATATGTCCTGGGCATGACGTTAAACTCTATCTGATGGCGAGGTTCCAATTCTGAAGGTCTGTGTAATGTGGAGCACCCCTTCACTACCATTGCTCCCTGGTCCACTCTGATCATGAGTGGTAGTACCTGTTAGGGTCCCATCTATGGGTTAAATAAAAAAAATGTTTTTTTAAGAAATTGAGTATACATTAAGAATGAATTTATTTCAAAACTTAGTCGGCATTAAATGACCCTCTGAGGTTGATATGCCGTAAAACAAAACGAACAAGTTCGCAGGACAATATTTGAAGAAAAGTTGACAGTTTTTGAAGAAAAGAAAACACAACAACCGTTTTTTACTACAATAAATTTATTGTATAAAAGGAGCACAAAAGAGGTACGAAAGAGGTGCAATTAAATGTTGAAATGATTGGCAGATAGTATGTTTCTGCGGATTTTTCTTAACTGGACCGCACGTGGTATGGCTCAATAGTTGTAGCCGTTTCTTTTTTAGTTTGTTGGCCCGGTGCCTTTGAGAAAGCAGCGTAGCTAAGTGGAAGTGGGATGTACTGTTTGGCACGCCATCTCCTGGTGGTTGTAGGGATCTCATCAATGAAGCTGATTCATTTCCGGTTATCAGCACACACAAATACTTAACACACACACACACACACACACACACACACTGACAGGTGCCAAATTCTAAAAATAAACTTATCCAGTTATCAGAGAGAGTTGTTTTATTCTCGCTTAACAAACTCATAAAAAGTTGTCGGGGTGGCCTAAAGTCGGTATCAGCCAATCAGCGAGGGAGTCTATTCTCTTTTCATTAGCGCTAGACAAAGGAGATTGTTTTTGCGTCTGAGACGGAGCGCCACACCTACCACCAGCTCCTTACTTTACCGCACAGATCCCTGTGCTACTCATACGCTGAGTTGGCGAGGGCCGGTATCGAACTAGGAACCTTGTGGTTTCTAGACTGACGCTCTACCGACTGAGCTAACCCGGATTTCGAACTCATAGTTATCCTTATATAAAGCTGGTTTATAAAAAGGCTCAACCCTAAAATTGGTGACGAGATGAAAGAAAAGAGAAGAAAAAAGAACAAAGGAAAATAGGCGACACGTGTGTGTGTGTTTGTGTGTGTGTATATGAGAGAGAGAGAGAGAGAGAGAGAGAGAGAGAGAGAGAGAGAGAGAGAGAGAGAATAGGAAGAGAATACTAGAAAGGCTTTAACCATAAAAGCGATCTCCCGCTGTCTCACTGTCTGGTGTTGGATGCTCGACTGTCATAGGCCAAAAAGGGGAATAATTTAGGGAGATCTATAATTTTGGTTATATAGAGGGTTTCACCTGACCTCCAGGAGGGTCGTGATTGGACTATTTGGCCATTCCACGTGCGTCCGATAAATTCAAATAGTATCGACAACTCTAAATTTTAAGGAGACAGATAAAATGATTGCATGCACTCTTTTTTAAAAAAAATTGTAGCGTTGTCATTTATTTTGGAAGTAGAAACCCTTTTTTAATGGTGAACAAATTGAAACCCCCAGATTTATTTAATTAATTTAATTAAAATACTACGACCAGAAAATTTGAAAAACACAGTGTACGACACATGGAACACTGGACAGCTATTTCGACCTTATTTGGTCTCCTCAGCAGTGTATACCACGATCTCCATCACTTGAAATTGAACCAGCGACCACAGAATGCGGAGCCGAAACTCTACCCCTGGGCCGCCAGCCCATACTACACATGGAGATTGTGGTGTACACTGCCGAGGAGACCAAATAAGGTCGAAACAGCTGTCCAGTGTTCCGCAAGTCGTACACGAGTTTTATGGTCGTGGGAATTTAATTTGATTTAATCAATTATACTTAATTCATCTATCTACAAATTCTAGATTTATTTAACGAAATGATTGTGAAAAATCCTAAATTGGACAAAAGTTTCTAAACAAATCCAAATGAATGTTGTGGTAGTCAAAGATGACGGGCAAATCTCGTAGGTGATCTCGTAAAACCTCGTATATCATGTACGTCACATTCTCTAACCAGTGAACTCTTTTATATTTATTTACTCATGAATAGACAGAGTGCTTACACACGCACAAAAAAAAAAAAAAAACATTTTGAGAAGTCCTGTACAAAATGTATACACTGCTGAGGAGACCAAATAAGGTAGAAATAGCTGTCCAGTGTTTCGCGTGTCGTACAGTTTCAGAAAATGTGATATCATTTCATAATCTAATAAATTGATGAATTCTCGTTCAAATGAAAAGAAAGAAGAAAAAATGGAAAGAGAATTAAGTAATATAATAGTAATAAGTAATTGAGAGTTACCTCCCCTACTTTATGATTACGTCTCCTTTGGAGAACTCTCTAGGGGATACTAGACTATATAAACTCTTAATAAGTGTACCAATTATTCTAAGTAGAATAAAGCTTTCCAGAGTTTATCGGTGTTATCGTTTGTCATTACAATCTATTCTACGTAGACTAATTAGTGAACTTATTAAGAGTTTATATAGTTTAGTATTCCCTAGAGAGTTCTCCAAAGGGTAGGTAATCATAAAGCAGCGGAGGTAACTCTCAATTACTTTTTACAATAGTAAACTAGCTGAGCTACCCGACGTCGTCCGGGATTTAAAAAGTTTAGAACGAATCTTTTATCTATATTTATATATTGAATAATAAAAATATTTTTCCTTATTTGTTTTATTATCTGTTATTCTTTATGTATTCTTGTTTTTAAGATGTTCATTTTATTATTCTTTTTTTGTATTTTTTAATTTGTATTTTATTTTATTTTCATTATGTTTTATCCTTTATTATTTTGTTTTATTTAAAAAAATAATTTTTGAAATTATTATTTAAAAAAAATCTATCATTGATTTATACCCTTATTATATTTCTATTTAGGTTTTCGGACCATGTGACCTTTGCGATTTCGATTCGTGGGGATATTTTTTCCATTTACACCGTCAAAATCCGGTTAATTGTTAACAGACGATTTTTAGAGTGTTTTTTTTTTTAATTATAAAACTAAACTCAAACCCTAACCCTAACCCTTAACAAACAACCGGATTTTTACGGTGTAAATGAGAAAAGTGTCCCCACGAGTAGAAATCGTAAAAGGAGTGCCTTAAGGTCATATGGTCCATGTTTTCTTATAGAAAATGAGAGGTAGATTTAAAAAAATCCTCTCAGACAAAAATAGGGTGTGGATTTTATTGAACTTTGGTCTTTGCTGGTCTCCACCAATTTTCCTTTGTAAAAGTGCGTGTGCTCGGCCGTTGTACAAACTAACATACAGACATTCAGACACACAGAATCTTTCTTTTATATATGTAAAGATATAATAGAAGGAAACGTAAAAGGGAAAAGAAGAAGAAAAAGGGAGAAGGGAAAAAAGGGATAAAAAGAAAAGAGAGAGAGAGAGAGAGAGAGAGAGAGAGAGAGAGAGAGAGAGAGAGAGAGAGAGAGAGAGAGAGAGAGAGAGTTCAAATAACAGAGGGGAATAAAATCAACTTCCGCGCATACGTCCTAAAAATTGCACTTACATTGCATTTCCGGCAGTCTTACAATCTAACGATAACACAATTTCTACGAGATTCTCGCAGTTTAACGTTCATTATTCTCGAATATTCCCAGCGTTTATTGTCACGGGAGAGCAACTGAAAAACCGCCATTGATAATAAACAAAATGGCGAACGATGACAGAATGATATTTGATTGGTCGATGCTGGTCGTTCCATAATTTCGTAAGCAGCCCGGATGGTAGGACCTGCTCCTGGCGCATACCTCGTCCGGGGAAGATCCTTGGCTTAGGTAAACTCCTTGAACATACTCATCATTATTGCTCACCATCCAAGTAGCACCCGCAAACTGTAGGTGATGCCTATGCACAAAGGACTTTAATTGGAACAGGCACCTGCAATAAAGATAATCGAGAAGTTATTGATGACAAATGGGACTTGTATATCTTGTATTCGTCTATAGCAGAGGTCACCAAACTACGGCCCGCGAACTGGAGCTGGCCCGTGAAGGCATTTTATCAGGCCCACCGATGGTGTTTGAATGTTGCGGTCTTTGATAATGTTTTGAAAATAAATATATTGGTTAAATTTGTTTTTGTGCATCTTACGCCACTCATCCATGAATATAACATGGAAAGATAAATTTTGTTTTACATCTTTTTCTCAGAGCTTTCGTTCTGGCCAGCAAGTATTGAATACAATAATAATGTGGCCCGCGCTCGTTATTTTTTCAATTATCCGGTCCACCGTGAAAAAAGTTTGGTGATCCCTGATCTACAGGATGTCTAATTGTACAAAATGCAATGCAAAAATGTAAATTTCTTATTTGTCCCATTTTACAAATAGAACATTCCAAATGGTCTTGCATTGCTTAAATGCCCAATGTAAAATTAAAATGACTTAAAAAAAATGAAGTTACATGTTTGTTTTATTTGTAATATTAAAATTTTGAATTACGGAATATATTTTGGTAATTTTAATCTTATGTCGTCCCGGATTCCTGCCTTAATTTACGCTATGTTTTAGCGAGCCAGCGACAGGCGAATTTCCAGCCCAAGTTGGATATTTTCCGAGTCATGTTTTTGTCACTTTTTTTCGGCAAATTAATGTAGATATTTTAAAGGCCTCCGCCTAGATTTTTATCGGCAAATCAATGTAAATATTTTACAACCACCATTTTAAGAAAGAGTCAGAGAGAGTTAAATCAAGATTATTATACTTTTAACATATTGAACTATTTTGCAACATATCAAACGTTGTAATAATTAAATTATCTGTATTATTTGGATTATTCAGGCTATTTTCCACATCTATATTGTTATAACGTTTCGATCGATGTGCCCTCCTACCTTTTTCAAGAATTTATTGTCGGACTCGGGAGCCTTCTCGAACTCTGGAACCTTCTCTTCGAACTCAGGAACCTTCTTGTCATAATCAAGAACCTTTACGGAACTTTGAACTCAACGGAGATATACTATATGGAGTATTCTCTATATCCATTACGTATGTATGTATCCAATTGGGCAGTTCTAAGTGACAGTTATCTCAAGGCTGCGGGTTAAATCCTGGTCAAGGGCGGCAGTAAGATAGAATAATAATTAACACAGCTTAACACTTGTACCCAGTCATGCTTAGTTGAATGAGAACAGGATACCTCTGTGGATTGAATAAAGGGTTGGGTTCAAAGTTCCGTGAAGGCTCCTGATTATGACAAGAAGTTTCCCGAGTTCGAAGAGAAGGTTCCCGAGTTCGAGAAGGCTCCCGAGTCCGACAAGAAATACCTGAAGATAGATAAGAGCAATACTCCGAATAATCCAAATAATACAAATCATCAAACCTAATTTCAAAAATTCAGTGTAATTAAATTATCATACTGTGGTATATCCACAGGTCCTGCTAGTAATAAATAAATAAATAAATAAATAAATAAAAAAGAAATAAATAAAAACCGATATTCCTCTAAAGTCACACCCACAGTCTGAATAAAAACCTTGTGTTTCACACACACACACACACACACACACACACACACACACATATATATATATATATATATATATACACCAACCCCTCCGCACGAGCAGGATCTGACACAAGGTCAATTTCTTAAGCGGAGTTTAACAGGTTTGAATTCAGAGTTTTCCTTCCCCTAGACCGGTTGCCTAACCAAGGTTAAAGTGCCCGGTCTGCCCTACTATTTACCCATAGATGGAGGGAGAATTGGATTCATACCTCTCCCAAGGGTATTAGCACTAAGTGAAAATGCAGTTACTGCGTCCAGGATTTGAACTCGGGGCGACGAGTCCATTTCTCATGACTTTAACCATTACACCACGCGCGATAGTCATCCACAGACACCATGTTTCGGCGTATCACATCTCTTCAGTGTGGCTAGACATTTGTAAGCTACTTACAGCCGGAATAGAAATCCAATCGATTCAGCATCAGTCGGACAGCTTAACCGTTCGGCTATCGTCACCTACAGAATGGGAAGGGGATTTTAACTGTTTTAATATACACATTCGTATGTATGTAACGGCCGCAATAGAGTATTCCATCCCTTTTATAGGAAAGCGTTACATTTTTTACGCTTTAGTTGTCGGTCGTCAGCGAAATCCCCTCCAAAGTGCCCAACCCCTGGAGGATGGATGCACACACACACACACACACACACACACACACACACACACACATATATATATATAGGTAATTTTCACCTTTAGTTGGCTAAATGCCTAGCATAAAATTGTGCGTACGCATTATCTGAAATGAACTTAATTGTTATTAAGAACACATTTTATGATATTTTTCTGTTAAAGCATGCAGTTGTATTGTTTTCGAAAAGTTCTAAGATTTGTTTATTTCACCGGAGACTTTCAAAATGGCTACCGGCTTGTTTCAAAGTGAAGGCGTGGAAGTCAGTTGTGTAAATTAGCCTGCATAAAATTATCTGCAAATGAACTGTAATTTTTATTAAGAAAAACATTTATGACATTTTTGTGTTAAAAGCATGCAGTTGTATTGTCGTTTCAAAAAAGTTTCTTAAGATTTGTTTATTTCGCACGGAGACTTTCAAATAGGTAGCCGGCCTTGTTATCAAAGGTGAAAGTCAAGGAGGTCTCTCAATTTGCACTGATTTGCTTCGGATTTAGCAACTAAAGTGAAAGATTCCTATATATATATATATTATAGTAATATAGTATATATAGTATATATGATATATGATAATTTGCTGAGTAAAAGCCTTATACAGGGGTTCGTGATTATGGCCATTTTCCATCCATATGATATATAATATATAATAGATATATATATATATAATATTATATATTATTATATCATAGGGAAGCGCTAAATATTAAATAAACAAACAAAAAAGAAAGAAAGAAAAAAAGACCGGAGCCTTCCTCTTAAAGTCTCTCCCCACAAATCTGAATAAAAGTTCCTGTGTGTCACTGAAGATGAAGTCTCCATGGTTGCGGAAAAAGAATAGAACAAGTAATAATAATGATGGATTATCTCGGAGGAACGTGGACCGACGTAGGAATGCAGTTTCGTCGGCCAGTTGAGAAACGCTTACCATTCCGTAATATTACATTTACCATCCAAATGGACGAGAGTTGAACTCGAATTTCGAGCTCTCTGAAGTGTGTATGCGGTAACGAAAAAGTGATAGACTCCTAGAAAGGGAAGAGAGTGACAGAGCGCATCAATAATAGAGAATAGGTGTAGCATGGGGATGATCAGTGGTTATAGACGGACGGTGAATTAGACTAGAATTTGTGATTAAAAGTGAGGAGATTGTATAGAAGTGCTGATTACATCAATTTAATGATGAAATCTAGACTTGTGATGTCAATGCGCTAGCTCATGTATGTTAGAATGTTAGTGCGTATTAATGTGCAATCACGTTTACGTTATTTTATGTCTATGGTTTAGGAATGTTCTAGTGGAGCAGTTTATTCACATTTTAGATGTTACAGATATTTAAAAACGATATTCAAGCCAGTACCTAGTACTGAATACAATAATTATAGTATTATTGCACCCGATTGTATTGGTTTCCAGTATTTCCTAATCATAAAATGATTTGCACCCACTTGTATATTTGAGAGTATTGCGCTATTCTAATACAAAATAATTTCACACAGTTGTATATTTTCGAAGTGTTCATACTCTCAATACAAATAACTTATAATAAATTTGAAGCACATGTTGTCCATGTTGTTCAATAATCCTAGGTCTAATACAATATGATGTTGCACAACACTTATCGTATCAAGTATTCCTGATATCGTGAGAATGATGTATAATTTGCGGATGACTGTGTTAGTGTTTTGTCAAGGGTATTGCATCATTCTGATACATAATTTGAACACCAATTGTATGGTTTAAGTATTCCTATCTATCAAACAAATATGTGTCTACCCAGGTTCGTATGGTTTCATAGGATTATTACCTGTCTATATGCTGTGAATAATTTTGGCTCACTGCTGTCAGAGGTGCATCGGGTAATATGGCTCAACACGCAGCGGACGGGCATGTCAATGCTGGATTTACTATGGAGGCTTTTGCCTATTTAGAATTTTAGCCCTTTCTGGATTAATGCTGAATTGGATTATGCAATTATTGAATTCGGGAACTTGAATACCCAATCGATTGTGGTGGCTAACTGGAAATTTACCTTTTTAACAAGATTATATTTCGATGACAGTTCTGGTATTAGTTTGCTATATTAAGTTTGATGTGTCGATCGTTGCCAACAGGGTTCGCAATACTACCCAGCTATTTAACTTACGAATCTTTCTGACACAGCAGTATAATCGAACAATGGCTTTTCTATCAAGACACAAAAGAATGGAAATCTCCGAAATTATGGAAAATAACCAAGCAAAAAAAGAAAAAAAAGAAAAGAAAAAAAGGAAAAAAGAAAAAGAAAAAAAAGGGTACGTGGCCAGGATTAAAAAAAGAAAATATAAAAAATTCCTGAATTTAAAAAAAATACATAATAGACCAGAAAGCGTGGCCGATGGCTCGGATTAAAAAAAAACACAAATTCTTGAATCTTAAAGAAAATGACACAGTAGACACAAAAAACGGTGCGGCGTGACAGCATTGCGAAGACAAAAGAAAGGAAAATACGAAACAGACTCACGAGAAAAGTAGATTCTTGTGGGTCTTGGTCAGAGGTGTGCTAATGTGAGTATGGACGTGGGGAGGGGAGTCTGTTGCGTGTCGCGAAGCTTTTACTATTCCATTACCCAGCGGATTCAGCGAATGGTGCCGGCGGCCTGAAAAACTGGATTCATTTCTAATATCCAGTTGCAACATACGAATTAGACATTTCTGAATAATCAGGTATCATATCCCAGTGCGAATGGTATAATATCACTACTTTGTGTTCCTTAAATTGTTACGCCGTTAATCATCTGCAAACACCTCTGGTGAAAATGATGAGAGCGGGCCAAAGTCATCCAAGATGAATGCAAATGGTGTAAATCTGATATATGGTGTTTGCTTATATCTGCAGAACTTCTATATTTCTATGAGTACTCGTCACTCAGTTAAATAATGGAGCGTTCTTGTTTTTGATTATAAATGAAAAGAAAGGAAGAAAAAGAGACTTGCTACAAGACGAAATAAATGATAATATAAAAAGAAAGAAAGAAAGAAAAGAAAATAGAGTAGGAAATATATATAGTATAGGTATATATATAGTATTATGATATGTATTATAATACGAAGAGAGAGAGAGAGAGAAGAGGGATGAGCGTACGGAAGCGATAACGCCTAATCTGTATTGAATTCGAACATAAATGGAACAGATGAAAAAGAGCGAATGAAAGAACAAGGAGTAGAGGGGAGAGAGTGTAAATTAGATTATACTTTTGACATATTTGAAGTATTATTGAAGATGCCTCTAAAGTAAATATATGAAGACATTGTAAGTATTAGATCAGCTCCTCAGATGCTTTTACACAGATCAGATTACCCAAGGCTCGTTATACTGAGTTGACAGACCGGTATCCGGAAACGGAACTTGCGTTCCCAGAGGGAGTTCTATCTGAGTGCCTAAACCTGTCCTATTATATATATTGAATATAGATAAGAGATATCAGTGATATGCTGTGATGTTATTGAACCCTTAAGAGTTACTGCCCTTGGTCTGGGCACAAGCTGAGACAGAATAAAGATGGCTCTCTAACCTTAACCGCGTTAACGTCCGAGTAACTCCATTAATTTAAATATACAGACATGGTGGAGCGGCGGCGGATAAGAACATTCATCAGTAAAAAAGGAGTATATTCGGACGACATGTTAGGGTTAAGAGTCATCTTTATTCTCTGTCAGCTTTGTGCCTGACTAAGCGGTTGAGTACTCTTAAGGTTCATAACATTCGCAATGCTAACCTTAACAAAATGAAAAGTATTTTCTTATTTCGAGCTAATGCCCAAGGGGAAAGCAAGAATCTATCTTTTTCCCTTCAGTTGTGAATAATAGTGGAGCAAACGGGTATGACACCCAGCTCTAGGAGAAGGAATTTAGGTGCGAAAATATATATTTAGTCGAATTCCACTTCTCATTTTAACGTTTTAATCACGAGCAACGCAGGTTCAGCCCTGCTAGTTTTTAATATAACATGAATGAATATAAAGGAATCTTGATTGGCTTTTGTGTTTGCTCAACATGAATGGTAAATTAAGGCTGAATGCTGCTGTTGCAAGGAGATGGTTAGCATTCCAACATTGAGGAGACAATTTTGGCGTCGGGACGAAACGGACGCCGGCTGCTTTGTGATGGCCTGAAGGGTAAATAGAATTAAAATAAAAAAAGATCCTAATAACAGGCCACAGCAAATTTCATTAAAATGTAGACAATTCCCTAAACTGTCTGGTAATATGTTTTGAAATTACAGAATAATGAAAAAAGCTTATTATCGTCCCTGGTGCAATTTTCAGCAAAAAATTTTACCTTTAGCAATGTAATAGGGGCAATTGTCAAACCAGCCGGATATCCGTTTTGTTCTGTAGCGGATAAGATCCGTTGACGACATAAGCATCGCAAGTTTGCAAAGCCACTGGACCTGAAATAAAAGTGAAGATTGAACAAATAATACATGAGCGTCTAATACTACACATAGCTAAAAAAAATATGAATTAGCACACTAACGGATGTATTTAAAAAAAAAATTTTGATTAAAAATGTATTAAATTTTGCTATAAAATGTGCATTTGGAATGATTTTTTACGAATAAAAATATATCATGAACATGATTTTTATATAAAAATGCATTAAAAATGATGGATTTAATATAAAAATGCTATCGGAAATGCATTTACATTAAAGAGTTTCATTAAGCATTAAAAATCATCTTTTACTACTAAAAAATGCACTCGAAGATGATTTTTACTTATAAAAAATGGCATAACAAATGATTTGCCTACTAAAAAATGGATTAGAAATTAATTTCATTATGGAAGGCATTAGAAATTATTTATATCACAAAGTCATTAGAAATATTTTTTACTATAAATTATGGATATGTATATACAATATATAATATATATATAGTATATTATATTATTGATAAATAACACATTAAAAATTAGCATATTAGAAATATCATTTTCTTTTCTTCTAACGAAATGAATATTAAAGATTGGGCTAGAAATTCGCGAGAAATCCATTGAAATAGCAATTATGATTTGTTACTAAAATTAGCTAGGATGCTAATAAAGCAGCGCCAAGTAAAACATTTAGCATTTCATCAGGAACAGATTCGGCAATCGGTTTGATTTCTGTCTTAATTAATGTACATATATCACTTAATTAATAATATCAAAACTAATTTGGTGTGTATATTAGTTATAAAGAATATCAAAGTTTGTAAGTGCAAGATTCAACCTGAATAATATCTCCTTCTGAAATTAAATAGCCGATGCGTACATACAAAAATTCTTTTACACACACACACACAGCCACAAACACACACACACACACACACACCACACACACACACACATTGTTAAAATTGGAAGCAAATATACAGAAATCAAGTAGACATTAATCACCTCTAAGATTGGCTGGTCACTTGTAAAATCTTGAACAAATCGATACAATTGGCCACTTAAATGTTCTCCTCCTAGTCTTGGAGGATTTTATTTCCAATCTCTTGTTTCGATAACAGGAAGATGTAGCGGATTTNTGAGTGCGGCTAGACCTGTCTACGGGTCCACCTATGTTCTAGACTTGGGTAAATAGAAAACTGAAGTTTTATAAACAAAAATTGATTATACATTAGTTTTGAAATTAAATCATTCTTATTCAGCATTAAATGACCCACTGAGGTTGATATTCGTTAAACAACCCAAACCAAACCAAACTTTTATTTGTTATCTAACAGAGATAGATATGTTTTTATTTGGCATACTTCGTCTACGAGAGACAATGGAGTAGTGTTCAAGTTTTTTTTTTTTTAAAACTATGTTGCCTGGTGGTTATATGCAGGATGAGCCTTTTGCCCAAGCAGCAAATCCTGCCTCTACACACTGCCACTGTGATCCAAAAGGAAAAGGTAAGGAACCACTGCAGTTTAGGAGCGTAGTATCGCAGGAGTTGCTGGGTAGCACTGAATTTCAGCATCACACCACCTTAAGGGATTCTGGTTCCTGATTTATTTTTGGGGTTTACTCCCCAGTCTCTTGCCTTGGGATGGGGCAAAGCTGGCTAGACAGTGGGGTTTGTGTTGAATTTCCTGGACTTAGAAAAAGAGCTCCTAGCCTTGGTCGGCAACCCATCTAAGCTATTTGGGATTTATGTGAATAGTATATACCCCAATCCCTACTACTGTTGGTATTCCAGAAGGTTAATTCAATTTCAAATGGATCATACTGTGGTAGCAGGTCCTGCTAGTATAAATAATTGGACCAAGTAAAACCAATAAGCACCCAGCTGGATCTGTTTTAAAAAGAACACCTTTTGCTTTGCACCGTAAACTCCCAGTTGTTTGTTCACAAAAATTTTGCATATGAATTTCACTGTAAGATTTTAAAGTTTGTTTATGTATATTTACAACCTAAAGGCACGTTTTTATACTAAAATAGTTTTCGATTTTAATTAAAAAAAAAAGAAGTTATTATTGGTTACTTAGTCCCAACATCCTTTTATTTAAAATAAACATGAATATTTTTTGTAAATAAACATATCTGCATTTCTCTCTGCATAAAATGACCCAATGGTTGACATGCCCATTGTGGTTCTTACCACTCTGCAGAGGTGCAGTCAGTTTATGCTCCAAACCGATTAAAGAATTTGGGACAAATTTGTTTGTTTTATGACATATCAACCATGGTGAGTCATTTAATGTCAGCAAACTTTTGAAAGATTCGATGAAGGGGTGCACATTCCCCCAGACCTCGAACCTCACCATCAGTTAGAATTTAACATCATACCCAGGACATGAAGACCCTCAGCCACCCCTTCTAGCACCCATATGATAAAAAGGGTTAGAGCTTGCCATAAGGGCAATAATAGTTGGGGACAATGGCCAGCTGATTGATCAGAGGAGAGACTCTCCGACCACCAGTCTAGCCTAAGAGTGTTGCATGTCATGGACTGTTCATCCACCAGGATTCCATCCTTAAGTATCACGGATCACCCGCCAACAGGTAGCCCCATTCGGAGCGGGTTTAACTCCTCTGCAGTGTATTTCTAAAAACCCTAGCCGACATGGCTAATTTGGATAATAAACACAATTGTAAATGCACAACAGTTGAGAAATATTTATTTATCCGATGATAATTACAGATAAAAAAACTATCACCCAACTTTTGAATGATTTTTGATTTTTTAGATTTTATTTTTCAAAAAACATTATTCAAAGTTTTTCAAAGTCTGTGTAGTGAGGTAGCCAATGCGCTGTTCTCATTTACATATGTGCATTACAGCATGAAGATATAGAGACAGTCTAGAGGACATGGGGGAGATTAGCTACGAGAAGCTGACATACAGAAAATATGCTCGAGGAGAATTACTACTATTAATACAACAAAGAATACAAAAACACACATCACAACAGTCTGAATAAGATGGGAAAGTATTTGATATTAGATTCCAACAAATTTTCATTTCATCACTCTCTCTTGATATTTGTTCTGAACAACATTAAAAAAAAAAAGAAAGAAATTTTAACAACTCAAAATTCTAGTTTAATGTTTTTTATTTTTTAAATTTTATTTTCAGTATAGAAATATATATATTACAGGGTGTTTCAGAAAAATTAATATAATTTCATAATCTAATAACTTGACCAATTCTTATTCAAATGATCTCAAATATTAACAGCATTGTAGAAAATAACTCCAAATTTTGTTTAATGTTTTATCCTTTTCTATAAGCACAGCCAGAGAAATGAGTTATCTGCCCCTGTGTGGAGTGAATAAAATATTTTGTTTAAAATTCCTAGAGGTGATGGTCAATGACAGAAATGTAACTACAATAACAACCAAGATAAGGATACTCGTCTGAGTACATCAGTGTATAATAAATGTGGTTGATTTAGTTAAATATTCATACCCCAAAATTTTTGTTTGGATTTCATTTTTTCTATATTTTTAAATTTTGATCAATTTCAATTTTGTCTGTTCTCATCTTTATTGTGTAAAACACAATGTTCAGGCCACAGTAACCTCGGATTCTGTTCAGATGTTGTTTTTTTTTTTAAATATTACCTTAAAATAATTCTTCTTCGGACAATTTCTGAATGAGTTGTAATGATTTGAGCTCTGAAACCACATTTAAATTCTTGTGAAAAAGAAATTTAAAATAAACATTTGAACAGAGCCCAAGGTTACAGTGGTCTGAACATTATTTTTATACTCAATAAAGATGAGGATAACAGTCCAAAATATTAAAATTATTCATATCAAGTCTCATCTCAAATAGATATAAGTATAAGAATTTAATTTTTATTTTTTAAAACTCAGATCAAATGTTTTAGCAATTTTGGAGTTGGTGTTCTTTAGATTTAAATACTTCTAAAATCATAATATAAGGTCGGTATTTTTTAAAGCTAATCCAATTGGGTGAATGAAGGGCAGGATTGTCTTGCAGTTTAGGGTTACTGTGACTGCGTCAACTGCTGAAAAAGTCAGCCCACCAACATTTTATAATCATGTATGGCTGTGGACAAATTAACTGGGATTGACCATGCTCCACCATCGACAGCCAGAAGGGGGGGTGACAAATTTTCATGGGTGGAGAACTCCGTAGATTCCATTATAATAATTCTGCAGAAGAAAAGGAAAAGATTTTTGAGAAAGTGAAAAAAAAAGAAAAGAAAAGAAAAATTATATATATATATATATATATATATATACCAAATGCAATGACAGTATTATATAAGATAGTTCCAAACAACCTTCAGACTTAGATTTAACAACCACAAATTAATTATTCGACAAGGTTCTACAGTGAACAAGGCCGACATTTTAGTACACTATTAAATATTTTGTAAATTTACTAAGTAAGAGTAGTCTCCCATATTACTGTAATAAAACGAAAGTTTATACAAACAAAACCGAAAACAAAAAACGCGATTTATTATAGGACTTATTAAATGTTTAATTTTGATTTAAGAAAAAAAAGAAAAGAAGCGCCCCTTGTCCCAACACAGGTCGGCAATTTTGATTTTTTTTTTCTCGTCCCGACCTCCTGCCTAATTTGCGCTGTTTTATTGTGCCGGAGTCACGATAAGAAACACTGGGCCGAAAATAAGCCTGACACCGGCACGGTAAAACATAGCGTAAATTAGGGCAGGAGGCCGGCCGGGACGACAAAACGTTAAAATTAATTAAAAAAAAAAAAAAAATTAAAAAAGCCAAATAATTATTTTAGTATATAATTTTATATAAAGAAACAATACGCGGAGAACCTGGTACGCAAAATTCTTGTTAGTTTTTAGAGGAAGGTTGTTTAAGGGCATGTAAAGGACAATTTGGTATTAGTCGCTTTTTTTCGCACCCGTATATTTAGAATTTCAAAATCCGTCTCAAAGTCTGTCTTTTTTTAAGCATGCCTTGTCTTAGGTAAATAAAACTGTCACATTTACATAAAAACAAATAAAAATTTGCATAAAGAAATTTGTAGTAAACTTGTCGATGGGAATTATTTTCAGCACACTATCATAACTAGATATATTTTCGTTATTTCATAAGATCCTCGCTAGATTCCCCAAACTTGCGACCTTGTATCATATCATACTCGTGGCAAACGACCTTGTGCCACATCAGACACGTGGCGAACGTGTTTGGTAAAATTACTAGGCACTGCTAAAGTTCCCGCAAAATCCATGTTTTACAAAATGAATTTGACCTTAAATAATCGATTTAATTAATTTTAAGATCAAATGAAAAGCAGACGATATTTTTGGCATACCTTAACAAATACCTACTTATTTTCATAGGATTTGTGTAACTGTAATCCTATGTAATGCAGTGGTTTTCAAACCTTTAAAAAAAAATCCTTTGATACCTATCTTACCCTCATAGCCATTGGCATTCGACGATTAAAAAAATAATTTTATAATCAAATATTATTATTATTATTAGGAATTATATTTTAAAAAATTGTTAAAATATTGTGTATTAGAAATTGAATTTATTGTACATCAACATTAACAACTAAATTGCTATTGAAAATTGATGTACACTAGTAAAAATAAGTCAGACATTAAGGACATATTTAATTTAAAGAAAAATTATTCAATGTAAGCTAGAAATACGGCTAAAACCAGACATGGACAGATGAAAGAAAAGAAGTAACATGCAACTATAAATACGTAAAAAACAATTTGTTTTCATTGATCACTGAAATACTATTGTGGACACCAAATTTACTATTTTGCTAGCGTGGACCCCAAAAAGATCAGTGCTACTTTAATATGCAATCTACATGTGATAAAATTCATTTAGTAGTCCATCTACCTAACTCTAATTTGCTTGATTTTAATTTCTTTTAATAATAAATATAATCTAATAAATTATATCATTTATTATTAAAATGATTTTTAGATAGATAAGTTTTATTATCTATTCAAATTACTTTTTGGGAGGGGGGTTGATGTAGAATAATTGAAAATTATTCACCTATAAATTTAATAAATTATTTTCAAATTTGTATAATATAAAAAATAAATAAATGTGTAAAAATGTTGTAGTCAAGCCTTGATAAATAAATGATATATTTAGACTACATTATCTACAAAAGTCCAATTTAATTTTAGTATGTATGTGGCACATACATACTAAAATGGCATTTGACTTTTGTAAATAACATACCAAAAATGTAGACCCCTGATTGAAAACCACTGGTGTATGAAAACAGTATTTTAAATAAATTTTCATACTTAAAATAATGATACATTTATTTTAGATATAAAAAAAAGCATCCCATCGTGGTGTAATGCGTAGCAAGCTAGTCTTGCAGATCAATTATTGAAGAGAGAGTTCGATCTTTGCTGGATGGCGCATAAATTAAAAAAAAAAATACCCACGTTAAAAAGACCTTGTGTTAATTCGGCCTGGTGGGAGGTCAGGAAATTTTTTTAATTTTATTTTAAAATTTATTTTACATAAGAATTGGAACCACTCTGTACTCAAGACTAATTGCAGGCTAGAAGCATTTTTTTTTAAAGCTTTTGTTTTTAGTTAAGAAAACTTACCAAATATTCCAAATACACAAGTGATGAAATAAATATTGGATTTCCTTTTTTCTCGATTTTATGCAGTTGCTTTTTGGCTTTCAGTGACGGTCGTTGTTGTAGTTGTACCTGCGGTGGTTTGCACGCCGATCTCATCTTCGAGCTTCTTTTGGAGTTTTGCGGCTTTTTTGTCATAAAATTCTTTGACTTTTTTCAGATATTTCATTCGCCAACCTTTCAGTTTATAACCAAAAAGTATCCCCACTGCAAGGGCCACACCGGCAGTGATTATAATCTCTTTTTGATTTTGATTCATATTTGGTACAGGTACACGAAACATTTTAAGTTTTGAATGAAAAGAAGAGAACAGCTTGCTTATCAATTTCAGAAACGGTGACGAATAGGAATTGGTTCCCTCTGAATATATTGCTTTCTTTTACAGTGTGCGTGTCATTGAAGAAAAAGAAAAATGATTATCATTATTATTATTATTATTATTATTATGGAGATACGATGTCTGCGTGTAACCAAAACTACGTCACTGTTTATGTCACAATATCTCCAGGAATTGCGTAGATTTATCAATGAGTATTTAATTTATAGTCAAAATCAACGATGTCTATGAAAATCTGAGTTAGATTTGCCTCAAAACAGCCCATGTAATTAGTGAGTTTAAAATCCTGCAATGTGTCATATATCATCACTAAGAAACAAAAGGTTTAATTTGCATACTGGTTTTAACAAAATCGGGTTTGATAAATAATTACTTGGTGCTATTGATCCCTAATATTGTTTTATTCTTCAACGTATTGATTTATTTATAGAAACCAATTAAAATAAGCAATCTTTTTATATGTGTTCTTATTTAATTTCCTTAGTCTTTAAATCTTTAAGATTTAAAGACTAAGGAAATTAAATAAGAACTTACACCTGGAGGGCACATATTCTTGCTAGTAATAATATATTTTTCAGCTAGATATATTAAGTCTGACACCTGTCAGCTGTTTCTTACATTTATAACATTTATCTTATTTCCACTGAATATTTTTATATTCTTTCCACAATTCATCCAACTTTGTCTTAAATGAGTTTAGAGATGGAACATTCACTGCTGCTGATGGTAGTTTATTCCATGAATCTACTACCCTGTTACGTTTTTAAAAAATAATTTTGCCTTAGATTTGTTTTGTAAATTTTTTTTTTATACATTGAATACAAATAAATAATAACATTATAGTTATGTACTAAGCTTAGCTTAGTTGTGGCACAAGGCCAGAAGTATGGGAAACCCAATGAGAATCGAACTCATTGAGAATGGTCTGCTAATCTAGCTTGATAACCATGACACGCCGCTAAGTACCCATGTCCTCATTTTGTAAAGTTATTTATAGGGATGTACACGAGCACCTGCGTTAAAAAAATCCCATAATCGGCTAATTATCAGATTTTAATAAAATTTTCGGTATTTATTTAAAGCAAAAAAAAAAAAAAAAAAAAAAAAAAAAAAAAGGTTTCTTCTCAAAATCTCAAAGATGTTTTTTTTAAAAATTGTTTTGTTGTCAAGCGCCAAACTTTACCTTATATTAGGGACGCTCAAAACGGGCACGCGCAGTTTTGACCTTAAAATTTAAACCATTTAAGAATATTTAAATATTATTTCATTAACCCCCCCCCCCCAAAAAAACAAAACAAAAACAAAACAAACAAAAACAACAATAACAGAAAACAAAACGTTTTCAATTAGGGCGTTCCATCGTGGTATAAAGCTTACCAAACTAATCTCGCATATCCATTACTAAAGAATAGAGTTCGATCCTCGGTGGATGCCCCATACTTGTGACCTTGTGTCGTGGCGAACGGGTTAGGTAAATAAATAGTAAATAGTATTTAGTATTTACTATTTAGTAAATATTTATTATTATTATTTATAAATAATTTACTAAATCCCTCGGTAGCAAAAGATTACAATTTCGGAGTAACAATGGTAATGTCATTATTGTATTAAAAATCCGTCTCAACGTGTCTTTATTTTTCATGGGCACGCCTAGTCTTGGGTAAATAAAAATGTCACATGTTTACACGTTTTATTTAAACAAACGATAATCTATGGAAAATATGTTTAGGTTTCAAATTCTTGTTTTTTTTATGCCATAAAAAAAGCACTGGGACGCATGGATATGATTTTTCTGCGTCAGTGACGTAGGAAGCGTAACCTATCAGCAGCATCTCTGATATTCAGATTTATATAATTTATTTTATATCAAATTTATATTATTTTAAAAATAATCTCTAAATAATATTTTAAATAGATAAAGCAACTCTGTATCCAAAACAAAATTCAGAGTTCGTTTAAAAAAAAAAAATTTTTTTTAGTTAAAAGCTAAAAAAAAAACTTACCGAGTATTCCAGATCATTTTTTAAAACAAATTAAAAAGAAAATAAAAGAAAAATTGATGAAATGAAGACTCTATTCCTTTCATAATGTTGCTTTTTGACTGGCAGTGACGGTAGTCGTTGTAGTCGTATCTGGTGCCGTGGATTCAATACCGATTTCATCTTCGATTTTCTTCTGGATTTTTGCAGCTTTTTTATCGTAAAATTCTTTCACCTTTTTAAGGTATTTCACTCGCCAACCTTTCAGCTTGTACCCAAACACAACCCCCAAGACAAAGGCAAGGCCGGCCGTCACTATAATTTCTTTTTGACTTGAATTCATATCGGAATCCGAATCAGGAAGTTCAAAAAGTAAAAAAGAAAGTAGCCTGTAACTTTAACAAACGGTGACGAATAAAAATTAGTTCCCTCTGAATATATTACTTCCTTTTACGGTATAGTCTGGTAGATAAAGAAGGTAGACCGAGAATAATTGTGATCAAGCTAAATTTGGTATTTAAAAAAAAAGTTTATCCTCTTTTGAAATTTGAAAACTCCTCTTTTTGACCCCCCGGGGAATTTTTTTTATTGGGGTGGGGGTGGGGAGTATGCAAAGCAGATCTAGTATGCGTATATTGAATACACACGGATTAATCTTGGAAAAGGCTATTTAGCCGGTTCCGGTAAAATAGACAAACCTACTTTTATGCTTATTTTACCGGCCCTGTAAATATTTTGATTATGAATGCAAGTAATGTTAAAAATAATTACACAGATTTATCACAAAAGTTTATTTATATTCATTCATTTTTATATTTTGTGAAGGATAAAGATACAAAAAATTCTTCTACATGAAAAATATAGTTAATGACTTTGTGAACAAACATGTGAATTTTTACAAAATTAAAAAAAAAAAAATTAAAGGAAATGATAAAAGTAAATTTGACTATCAGGAATTTTTTCCAAAGTGAAAAAATGGCGTTTTCCACTATCAATTGTTAAAACATAAAATTCTAACCCTAACCTTAAACCCAACCCTAAACCCAACCCTAACTCTAAACCTAACCCTACCAAGTGCCATTTTAAGAAATTAGCTCATAGATAGATTGTTTTAAAGTTTGTTTCTATCACAAAATTGCACAACTACTTTTTAAGCAATTACCTTTTAGATAATCCCAGATTGCTTGTCAACAACCATTTTAATCTATATTATATTATATATATCATATTGAAATATATTTAAATATATTTGCTAGCAAAATAGCCTATTTTGCTAGGACCTATAAAATAAGCTCAAAAAGCATGTTTGTTTATTTTATCGGAACCGGCAAACTAGCCTATTTCATTGATTTTAACGGCATGTCAACCTATCTAGGGTCATTTATGCCTAGAAGTTAGTGAATCACGTTCATTATACATTCATCTTTACAGTTTTTTTGTGTATGTATTTGTCCAGCCCCTCCGCATGAGCAATACGTGACACAAGATCAATTTTTAACAGGTTTGAATTCATAGTTTTTCTTCTAGATTAGCAGCCATACTAAGGTTAAAGGGCCCAATCTGCCCTTCTATCTACCCATAGCTGGAGGGAGAATACATTTTTTTCGGTAGTAGTTTCTTTTTTTGCATGGTCCCATCGAATGCGAATATTTTTTAAACAGATCTATAGATAGGACTCAAGCAGGTATTATCGGATCAGAGTGGAACTGGGAGTAATGGCAATGAAGGGGTCCTCCACACTCTCCAAAGCTTTGGAACTGAAACTGTTTAATGTTGCTTTGTTTTGTTTTGTTTGTTGGATTTTATGTATGTATTGCCAATCTGTGCGCTCATTTTCATTTTTAAAAACGAATTTAAATTAAGTATTAATAAAAACTAGCAAGAAAATAAGCAATAATATGAGCCCTTCGGGTGTAAATATTTAAGTTTTAACAGAAATAAAAATTCAATTATTAGAAAGGAAAGAAAACAAGGTAAATATACTAAACATTGCTCAAAATACCTATACAACGGGACATAAATTAAAACTCCTTAAAAAATCTTGTAAAGCAAATGCAAGACAAAATTATTTTAGCTACAGACTGATGAATACATGGAATAAACTACCTTCATCAGTAGTGAATGCCCCATTTCTAAACTCCTTCAAGGCAAAGTTGGATAATCTGTGGAATGACATTAAATATTCTGTGGATTTAAAATGAATATTTATAAGGAACAACTGACAGGTCTCAGACCTAATATACTAGCTGAAAAGATATTATTATTATTATTATTATTATTATTATTATTATTATTATAAGGCGGTAATATTTTATTACGTTCGGTGCAAGAGTATGTAGTTTCTAAACTTTATAGCTCAGCGGCCTTTGAGCACAAACTATATATTAAGTAACAAGTCATGTACTAATCTTTGAATTTTCAAGTGTGAAATATATTTGTAGTGAGTTCGTTATTGTCTGTTTCGTGTTGGTTCTAGGAGTCAGCTCTGGTTCTCGTGAGTACTGTTCTTGTCTGGGTTCTGCCCTGGACACCTTACTTTCTAGTAGCAGTGCTGTTCTGGTCAGTCACGTCCGACCCTGTCGCGTGCTTCAACTGTTCTTTATAGCATGTCCTGTCTCTCCAGAAGCCTGTACTGTTCTGAGTTTTCTAGGGTCTCCGCCTCCCACCCTTCCGGTCCCTTACTTTCGGTCCCGATTAAGGGGAAGATAACCCACATTTCTCAAAGTTTTAATGTAATGAATGCCAGCCTTGCTTGAAGACTGTTGGAATATTGTTGCAAGAAAAAAGACGGCGCTCTTCAAATATGTGATCTACCGAATGGTTTCTAATCCAATATGTGATCTACCGTGTTGTTTACATTCCAACATGTAACATGTAACCCTTTTTATCATATGAGTGCTAGAAGACAGTAGCTGAGGGTCTATATGTCCTGGGCATGACGTTAAACTCTATCTGATGGCGAGGTTCCAATTCTGAAGGTCTGTGTAATGTGGAGCACCCCTTCACTACCATTGCTCCCTGGTCCACTCTGATCATGAGTGGTAGTACCTGTTTGGGTCCCATCTATGGGTTAAATAAAAATGTTTAAAAAAAAATTGAGTATCCATTAAAAATGAATTTATTTCAAAACTTAGTCGGTATTAAATGACCCACTGAGGTTGATATGCCGTAAAACAAAACGAACAAGTTCGCAGGACAATATTTGAAGACAAGTCGACAGTTTTTGAAGAGAAGAAAACACAACAGCCGTTTGTTACTACAATAAATTTATTGTATAAAAGGAGCACAAAAGAGGTACGAAAGAGGTGCAATTAAATGTTGAAATGTTTGGCAGATAGTATGTTTCTGCGGATTTTTCTTAACTGGACCGCACGTGGTATGGCTCAATAGTAGTAGCCGTTTCTTTTTTAGTTTGTTGACCCGGTGCCTTTGAGAAAGCAGCGTAGCTAAGTGGAAGTGGGATATACTGTTTGGCTCACCGTTTTCTGCTGGTTGTTGTGATCTCATCAATGAAGCTGATTCATTTCTGGTTATCAGCACATACAAATACTTAACACACACACACACACACACACACTGACAGGTGCCAAATTTTAAAAATAAACTTATCCTGTTATCAGAGAGAGTTGTTTTATTCTCGCTTAACAAACTCATAAAAAGTTGTCGGGGTGGCCTAAAGTCGGTATCAGCCAATCAGCGAGGGAGTCTATTCTCTTTTCATTAGCGCTAGACCAAGGAAATTGTTTTTGCGTCTGAGGTGGAGCGCCACACCTACCACCAGCTCCTTACTTTACCGCACAGATCCCTGTGCTACTCATACGCTGAGTTGGCGAGGGCCGGTATCGAACTAAGAACCTTGTAGTTTCTAGACTGACGCTCTACCGACTGAGCTAACCCGGATCTCGAACTCATAGTTATCCTTATATAAAGCTGGTTTATAAAAATGCTCAACCCTAAAATTGGTGACGAGATGAAAGAAAAGAGAAGAAAAAAGAACAAAGGAAAATAGGCGACACGTGTGTGTGTGTTTGTGTATATGAGAGAGAGAGAGAGAGAGAGAGAGAGAGAGAGAGAGAGAGAGAATAGGAAGAGAATACTAGAAAGGCTTTAACCATAAAAGCGATCTCCCGCTGTCCCACTGTCTGGTGTTGGATGCTCGACTGTCATAGGCCAAAAAGGGGAATAATTTAGGGAGATCTATAATTTTGGTTATATAGAGGGTTTCACCTGACCTCCAGGAGGGTCGTGATTGGACTATTTGGCCATTCCACGTGCGTCCGATAAATTCAAATAGTATCGACAACTCTAAATTTTAAGGAGACAGATAAAATGATTGCATGCACTCTTTTTTAAAAAAATTGTAGCGTTGTCATTTATTTTGGAAGTAGAAACCCTTTTTTAATGGTGAACAAATTGAAACCCCCCAGATTTATTTAATTAATTAAATTAAAATACTACGACCAGAAAATTTGGCAAACACAGTGTACGACACATGGAACACTGGACAGCTATTTCGACCTTATTTGGTCTCCTCAGCAGTGTATACCACGATCTCCATCACTTGAGATCGAACCAGCGACCACAGAATGCGGAGCCGAAACTCTACCTCTGGTCCGCCAGCCCATACTACACATGGAGATTGTGGTGTACACTGTCGAGGAGACCAAATAAGGTCGAAACAGCTGTCCAGTGTTCCGCACGTCGTACACGGTGTTTGACGAGTTTTATGGTCGTGGGAATTTAATTTTATTTAATCAATTATACTTAATTCATCTATCTACAAATTCTAGATTTATTTAACGAAATGATTGTGAAAAATCCTAAATTGGACAAAAGTTTCTAAACAAATCCAAATGAATGTTGTGGTAGTCAAAGATGACGGGCAAATCTCGTAGGTGATCTCATAAAACCTCGTATATCATGTACGTCACATTCTCTAACCAGTGAACTCTTTTATATTTATTTACTCATGAATAGACAGAGTGCTTACACACACACACACACACACACACACACACACACACACAAATATTTTGAGAAGTTCTGTACGAAATGTATACACTGCTGAAGAGACCAAATAAGGTAGTAATAGCTGTCCAGTGTTTCGCGTGTCGTACAGTTTCAGAAAATGTGATATCATTTCATAATCTAATAAATTGATGAATTCTCGTTCAAATGAAAAGAAAGAAGAAAAAATGGAAAGAGAATTAAGTAATATAATAGTAATAAGTAATTGAGAGTTACCTCCCCTACTTTATGATTACGTCTCCTTTGGAGAACTCTCTAGGGGATACTAGACTATTAAAACTCTTAATAAGTGTACCAATTATTCTAAGTAGAATAAAGCTTTCCAGGGTTTATCGGTGTTACCGTTTGTCATTACAATCTATTCTACGTAGAATAATTGGTACACTTATTAAGAGTTTATATAGTTTAGTATTCCCTAGAGAGTTCTCCAAAGGGGAGGTAATCATAAAGCAGCGGAGGTAACTCTCAATTACTTTTTACAATAGTAAACTAGCTGAGCTACCCGGCGTCGCCCGGGATTTAAAAAGTTTAGAATTAATCTTTTATCTATATTTATATATTGAATAATAAAAATATTTTTCCATATATTTGTTTTATTATCCTTTATTCTTTATGTATTCTTGTTTTTAAGTTGTTCATTTTTATTATTCTTTTTTGTATTTTTTAATTTGTATTTTATTTTATTTTTATTATGTTTTATCCTTTATTATTTTGTTTTATTTTTAAAATAATTTTTGAAATTATTATTTAAAAAAAATCTATCATTGATTTATACCCTTATTATATTTCTATTTAGGTTTTCGGACCATGTGACCTTTGCGATTTCGATTCGTTGGGATATTTTTTCCATTTACACCGTCAAAATCCAGTTAATTGTTAACAGACGATTTTTAGAGTGTTTTTTTTTAAAATTATAAAACTAAACTCAAACCCTAACCCTAACCGTTAACAAACAGCCGGATTTTTACGGTGTAAATGAGAAAAGTGTCCCCACAAGTTGAAATCGTAAAAGGGGTACCTTAAGATCATATGGTCCAGGTTTTCTTATAGAAAATGAGAGGTAAATTTAAAAAACCTCCTCTCAGACAAAAATAGGGTGTGGATTTTATTGAACTTTGGTCTTTGCTGGTCTCCACCAATTTTCCTTTGTAAAAGTGCGTGTGCTCGGCCGTTGTACAAACTAACATACAGACATTCAGACACACAGAATCTTTCTTTTATATATGTAAAGATATAATAGAAGGAAAAGTAAAAGGGAAAGAAGAAGAAAAAGGGAGAAGGAAAAAAGGGATGAAAAGAAAAGAGAGAGAGAGAGAGAGAGAGAGAGAGAGAGAGAGAGAGAGAAGAGAGAGAGAGAGAGAGATCAAATAATAGAGGGGAATAAAATCAACTTCCGCGCATGCGTCCTAAAAATTGCACTTACATTGCATTTCCGGCAGTCTTATAATCTAACGATAATACAATTTCTACGAGATTCTCGCAGTTTAACGTTCATTATTCTCGAATATTCCCAGCGTTTATTGTCACGGGAGAGCAACTGAAAAACCGCCATTGATAATAAACAAAATGGCGAATGATGACAGAATGATATTTGATTGGTCGATGCTGGTCGTTCCATAATTTCGTAAGCAGCCCGGATGGTAGGACCTGCTCCTGGCGCATACCTCGTCCGGGGAAGATCCTTGGCTTAGGTAAACTCCTTGAACATACTCATCATTATTGCTCACCATCCAAGTAGCACCCGCAAACTGTAGGTGATGCCTATGCACAAAGGACTTTAATTGGAACAGACACCTGCAATAAAGATAATCGAGAAGTTATTGATGACAAATGGGACTTGTATATCTTGTATTCGTCTATAGCAGGGGTCACCAAACTTCGGCCCGCGGACTAGAGCTGGCCAGTGAAGGCATTTTATCAGACCCACCGACGGTATTTGAATGTTGCATTATTTGATAATGTGTTGAAAATAAATATATTGGTTAAATTTGCTTTTGTGCATCTTGCACCACTCATCCATGAATATAATATGGAAAGATAAATTTTGTTTTACATCTTTTTCTCAGAGCTTTCGTTCTGGCTAGCAAGTATCGAACACAATAATAATGTGGCCCACGCTCGTTATCTTTTCAATTATCCGGTCCACCATGAAAAAAGTTTGGTGGTCCCTGATCATGGCTAATTGTACAAAATGCAATACAAAAATGTAGATTTCTTATTTGTCCCATTTTAAAAATAGAACATTCCAAATGGTCTTGCATTGCTTAAATGCCCAATGTAAAATTAAAATGAATAAAAAAAAAAAAAATGAAGTTACATATTTGTTTTATTTTTAATATTAAAATTTTGAATTACGGAATATATTTTGGTAATTTTAATCTTATGTCGTCCCGGATTCCTGACTTAATTTACGCTATGTTTTAGCGACAGGCGAATTTTCAGCCCAACTTGGATATTTTCCGAGTCATGTTTTTGTCACTTTCTTTCGGCAAATTAATGTAGATATTTTAAAGGCCTCCGCCTAGATTTTTATCGGCAAATCAATGTAAATATTTTACAACCACCATTTTAAGAAAGAGTCAGAGAGAGTTAAATCAAGATCATTATACTTTTAACATATTGAACTATTTTGCAAGTATTTCTGCTAGTAATAAATAAATAAATAAACAAACAAAAAAGAAATAAATAAAAACCGACATTCCTCTAAAGTCACACCCACAGTCTGAATAAAAACCTTGTGTTTTACACACACACACACACACACACACACACACACATATATATATATATATATATATATATATTGTCATCCACAGACACCGTGTTTCGGCGTATCACATCTCTTCAGTGTGGCTAGACATTTGTAAGCTACTTACAGCCGGAATAGAAACCCGATCGATTCAGCATCAGTGGGACGTTCGGCTATCGTCACCTACAGAATGGGAAGGGGATTTTAACTGTTTTAATACACACATTTGTATGTATGTAACGGCCGCAATAGAGTGTTCCATCCCTTTTATAGGAAAGCGTTACATTTTTTACGCTTTAGTTGTCTGTCGTCAGCGAAATCCCCTCCAAAGTGCCCAACCCCCTGGAGGATGGGAAGCAGACATACATACACACACACACACACACACACACACACACAATATATATATATATAATATATATATATATATATATATATATGTGTGTGTGTGTGTGTGTGTGTATGTAATATGTGTGTAATTTTCACCTTTAGTTGGCTAAATTCCTAGCATAAAATTGAAAGGAACTTAATTGTTATTAAGAACACATTTTATGATATTTTTCTGTTAAAGCATGCAGTTGTATTTTTTCGAAAAGTTTCTAAGATTTGTGTATTTCGTACGTAGACTTTCAAAATGGCTACCAGCTTGTTTCAAAGTGAAAGTCAGTTGGTTAAATTCCTAGCATAAAATTATCTGAAATGAACTTAATTGTTATTAAGATCACATTTTATGATATTTTTGTGTTAAAGCATGCAGTTGTATTGTTTACGAAAAAAATCTAAGATTTGTTTATTTCGCACGGAGACTTTTAAAATAGCTACCAGCTTGTTTCAAAGTGAAAGTCAAGGGCGGTTACTCTAATTGCCTTATTTGCTAGGAATTTAGCCAACTAAAGGTGAAAATTACCTATATATATATATACATATGCGAATAAAAAGGCCTTAAATACCAGGGGTATCGTGATTATGGACCATTTCCACCATATATATATATATAATAGAAGGCGTAAATATTAAATAAACAAACAAAAAAGAAAGAAAGAAAAAAGACCGACCTTCCTCTAAAGTCTCTTCCACAATCTGAATAAAATCCTTGTGTGTCACTGAGATGAAGTCTCCATGGTTGTCGGAAAAGAAAGAAATAATAATAATGTGGATTATCATCGGGAGGAAGTGGACCGACGTAGGAATGCAGTTCGTCGCCAGTTGAAACGTTACCATTCCGAATATTCATTACCATCCAATGGACGAGAGGTTGACTCGAATTTCCGAGCTCTCTGAAGATGGGGGGTATGTCTGGATCAACCATCAATAAAGTGAATAGACTGCCTAAAAATATCAGAGAAGGAGGAGATTGAAAATCGATACCTCAATAATGAGAAATCTAACGTTTGTATGCATGGTTGTAGCTCAATGATTATAAGTTAGGATGAATTGATTGATTGATTGATTTTAATGGCATGTCAACACGTCTGAGGTTATTTTATGTCTACTGGTTAGGGAATCCTGTTCATTGTACATTCATATTTACATTTTTTATGGAATTGTTTCTAAAGAGGTTTTTGCACATTTAGACGATATCAAGTATTCCCATCTAATACAAATAATTTATAGTATATTGCACCCACTTGTATGGTTTCAAGTATTCCTATCTAATACAAATAATTTGCACACAGTTGTATGATTTTAAGTATTCCTATCTAACACAAATAATTTGCACACAGTTGTATAGTTTGAAGTATTCCTATATAATACAAATAATTTATAGTTAATTTGCACACTGTTGTATTGTTTCAATTATTCCTGTCTAATACAATTGATTTGCACACAGCTATATGGTATCAAGTATTCCTATCTGATATGAATAATTTGTTGTATTCAAGTATTCCTATCTAATACAAATAATGTATAATTAATTAGCACACTGTTGTATTGTTTCAATTATTCCTAATACAATTGATTTGCACCAGCTATATGATATCAAGTATTTCTATCTAATATGAATAATTTGCATACCGTTGTATGATTTCAAGTATTGCTATCTGATGCAATTAATTTGAACACAATTGTATGGTTTCAAGTATTCCTATCTAATACAAATAATGTGCACCCAGTTCTATGGTTTCAAGTATTCCTCTCTAATGCTAATAATTTGCTCACTGCTGTGCAGAGGTGCAGTCGGTGTATTCTACAACATCAGCGGACGGGGCTGTCAATGCTGGATTTACTATTTGGATTTGCCTATTTAGAATTTTACCCTTTCTGGATTTAATGCTGAATTGGATTGTGCAATTATTGATTCGGGACTTAATACCAATCATTTGTGGGCTAACTGGAATTTAACCTTTTTTACAAGTTTATTTTCTACATTCTGTATTAGTGTTCTATATTAGTTTGATGTGTCACATCTTCCAACATTTTCCATACTACCCGAGCATTCTAATAGAACTATTTGACACAGCAGTAAATCAAAATGTCTTTTCTATCAAACACAAAAGGATTGGAAATCTCCGAATTTATGGAAAATAACCAAGAAAAAAAAAAAAAAAAAAAAAAGGAAAAAAAAGAAAGAAAAAAAGGTGCCGTGGCCAGGATTAAAAAAAAGAAAATATTAAAAATCCTTGAATTTAAAAAAATGACTAATAGACCAGAAAAGGGGTGCCGTGGCTCGGATTAAAAAAAAATCAAAATTCTTGAATTTAAAGAAAATGACCAATAGACCACAAAAACGGTGCCGTGACCAGCATTCAAACAAAAGAGAAATACCGAAACAGACTCACGAGAAAATAGATTCTTTGGGTCTTGGTCAGGTGTTGCTAATGTGAGTATGACGTGGGGAGGGGAGTCTGTGCGTGTCTCGACAGCTTTTACTATTCCATTACCCAGCGGATTCAACGAGATGGTTGCGGCCCTGAAAAATGGATTCATTTCATATCATTCAACAACATAAAAACATTCTGAATAATATATCATATCCCATGCAAATGTATATATCACTACTTGTGTTCCTTAATTGTACGACCGTTATCATCTTGCAACACCTCTGGTTAAAAATGAGACCGTCCAAATCATCCAAGATGAAATGCAAAAGTGTAAATCCTGATTATATGGTGTTGCTTATCCCAAATTCTTATTTCTTATGAGTGTCGTCACCTCAGTTAAATAATGGAGCGTTCTGTTTTTATTATAAAGAAAGAAAGGAAAGAAAAGGAGATGCTACACAGAAAAAATTAATAAGAAAGAAAGAAAGAAAGAAGAAATAGAGTAGGGGAAAGATATATATATATATATATATATATATATATATATATATATATATAGAGAGAGAGAGAGAGAGAGGATGAGCGTACGGAAGCGATAACGCTAATCTGTTTTAATCGAACATAATGGAAAGATGAAAAAAGGAAAGAAAGAAAAAAAGAGTGAGGGAGAGAGTTAAATTAAGATTATACTTTTTACATATTGAAGTATTTGAAATAGCTCTAAAGTAAATATATAAAACATTGTAGTAATTAGATCAGCTCCCAGATGCTTTATTACACAGATCAGATTACCCAAGCTCGTTTACTGAGTTGACAGGACCGGTATCGGAAACGGAACCTTGCGATTCCCAGGTGGATGTTCTACTGGCTGAGCTAAACCTGTCCCTATTATATATATGAATATAGATAAGAGATATCAGTGATATGCTTGTGATGTTATTGAACCCTTAAGAGTTACTGCCCTTGGTCTGGGCACAAAGCTGAGACAGAATAAAGATGGCTCTTCTAAACCTTAACCCGTCGTCCGAGTTATACTCCATTTAATTTAAATATACAGACATGGTGGGAGCGGCGGGATAAGAACATTCATCAGAAAAAAGGAGTATAATTCGGACGACATGTTAGGGGTTAAGAAGTCATCTTTATTCTCTGTCAGCTTTGTGCCCTGACCAAGGGTAGTAACTCTTAAGGGTTCAATAACATCGCAATGCTAACCTTGAACAAAATGAAAAGTATTTTCTATATTTCGAGCTAATGCCCAAGGGGAAAGCAAGAATCTATCTTTTCTTCCCTTCAGTTGTGAATAAGTAGTGGAGCAAACCGGGTATGACAACCAGTCTAGGAAAAGGAAGTATTAGGTTGCAGAAAATATATTTAGTCGAATCTCCACTCATTTTTAACGTTTTAAATCACGGGCAACGCCAGGTAGCCCTGCTAGTTTTTAATATAACATGAATGAATATAAAAGGAATCTTACTTGGCTTTGTGTTTGCTGCAACATGAATGGTAAATTAGGCTGGTGCTGTTGAAGGAGATGTACATTCCAACATTGAGAGACAATTTTGGCGGGACGAACGGACGCCGGTGCATTTGGATGGCTGAAGGGTTAAATAGAATTAAAATAAAAAAAGAATTCCTAAATAAACAGGCACAGCATTTCATTAAAATTAGACAATTCCCTAATGTCTGGTAATTGTTTTGAAATTAAGAATAATAAAAAAAGCTTATTATCTCCCTTGGTCATTTTTGCACAAGAAATTTACCTTTAGCAATGTAATAGGGGCAATTGTCAAACCAGCCGGATATCCGGTTTTGTTCTGTAGCGTAAAGATCCGTTGAGATAAGCATCCAAGTTGCAGCCACTGGACCTGAAATAAAAGTGAAATTGAACAAATAATACATAGCGTCTAATACTACACATAGTAAAAAAATATGGAATTAGCACACTAACGGGATGTTATTTAAAAAAAAATTTGTGATTAAAAATGTATTAGAATTTTGCTATAAAAATGCATTTGGAATGATTTTTTACAATAAAAATATATTAGAAATGATTTTTATAATAAAAATGCATTAAAAATGATTTTTACTATAAAAATGCATTCGAAATGATTTTTACTATAAAAATGCATAAGAAATGATTTCTACTATAAAAATGGATTAGAAATTAATTTCATTATGAGAAGGCATTAGAAATTATTTATATCACGAAAAGTCATTAGAAATATTTTTTTACTATAAATTATGGATAATTTGTATATACAATATATAATCATATAATATATATATATATTATTGATAAAAACACATAAAAATTACATATTTAGAAATATCATTTTCTTTTCTTTCTAACCAAATGAATATTTCAAAGATTGGGCTAGAAATATGCGAGAAATTCCGATCTGAATCAATTAGATTTGTTAACTAAAATTAGCTAGGAATGCTAATAATAGGCAGCAGCCAAGTAAAACATTTACATTTCATCAGGAACAGTTCGGCAAATCGGTTGATTTTTGTTTAATTAATTAATTATATCACTTAATTAATAATAATCAATAACTAAATTTGGTGTGTTTATTAGTTATAAGAATATCAAAGTGTATGCAAGATTTCAAACCTGAATAATATCTCCTTTCTGAATTATAAGCCGATGCGTACATACCAAAACATTCTTTTACACACACACACACACACACACACACACACACACACACACACACACACACATTGTAAAATTGAAGACAAAAATACAGAAATCGAAGTAGACATTAATCACCTCTAAGATTGTGGTCACTTGTAAAATCTTGAACAAATCGATACAATGGCCACTTAAATGTTTCCCTCCATCTCTTGGAGATTTTGATTTCCAATTCATTCTGTTCGAATAACAGGAAGATGTACGGATTTGGTACAGAACGGAAATTTTGGGGGCCCTCGTATGGGATGACTTTCTGCAACAGAAACAAAATTGTTACACATGTTTTGAACTAATAAACTTTACGTTTTTTTACTAATACAGTAACAATTTGTCAATCATTTTCCTGTGTTTTCCACTTAATCGTTATTTTAAATCTAAGCTACACATACGATGCATAATTAATAGGCGACCCATCAATTATGTAACAATATTGCGATTTTTTTTCAATTTGAATTGTTTAAAATTCTTCCTTATTTTTGCACAAAAAGCAAACTCTGGTGATATGTGTTTATATATTTACTTTGTCATTAACTGTTTTATTTTCGTAGTCTCCCCCGGACGTACACACATACATACACACAACTGCTCTTTATATAAGTATAGATAGATATTTTTGACTCTTTGACAAAATAAGTGATTTTTTTCTTTCTTTTCTTTAAAACTTCGTTAATTGTTTTGTTTTCATAGTTTCCTCTAGACATACATACATACATACATGCAATTGCTCTTTTTTATGTATAGATAGATGTATATGATTATTTGACAAAATAAGAGAGGTCAACATGGGGTTAAAAAGTGTCAATCATTTTTCCTGTGTTTTTCCACTAAACCGCTGGTTTTGAATCTAAGCCACACATACCGTACATAATTAACAGGCTACCTATTAATTATGTAACACCAAGATAAAAACAGAGAGAGAAGAGAGAGAGAGAGAGAGAGAGAGAGAGAGAGAGAGAGAGAGAGAGAGAGAGAGAGAGAGACGACGACGACGACGACGACTTTAGATGAAGAAGAATCCCCACAGAACTCGATACGGACGGAAGCGAACAGACATTAGAAGCTATAACTGTGAATATATAAGAGTAATCACAAAGTTTAGGCCTCCAAAATATTTAGAAATCACAGAAACATTTATTGTTCATTATCAATGATGTTTATATAATTTTAAACTTTACTCATTTATATATTTTACTACATAATCACTATTTCGGTTGAGGCATGTTTATTTTTGCATGCACATATCATACCAGTTTGCCGCTATATCATTGAGAAAGCGTTGAACCTCGTCGTCGTTGCAAATTCGCAACACCACTTGTGGACGTTTTTGTCAACCATGCACGACTCGCCATAAAATTTCGTTGATTGAATTTTAATCGGTTTAATTTGTTTGTGCCCCAAAACCGAATATCTGCGCGAAACTCACACTCAGCATCAATCAGGAGCTCCATCAGAAACGACTGCTAACACTGATTGTGACACCGAGGCACGCACTGGGACAGACACAAGCGCAGACGCAACAAACACAACAAGTTTTGCCAATAGCCACACGAACAGTTTCCCTGCGTCCCCAGCGCTTTGGAGACCTAACTTTTGGGATTACACTGGTATATTTTACATACAGGGTAATATATATATATATATATATATATATATATATATATATATATATATAATGGAGATTCGGTGTCTGTCCATAACCGAAACTACGTCACTGTGTATGCAACAATACCTTCAATAACTGCGTATGTTTATCAGTGAGTATTTAATTGATAGACAAAATCATTAATACATAGAATAAATCACATTTATTAATGATGTCCCTATGAAAATCTGAATTAGATTTGCCTCAAAACAGCCCATATTATTAGTACGTTTAAAATCCCGATATTTGTCTTATATATCACTAAGAAAAAAGATTTACATAATATATGGTGTAGTTAACTTGCACACTACTTTTAACAAAACCGGGTTTAATAAATAATTACTTGGTGTTATAGATTTCTAATATTGTTTTATTCTCCAACGTATTAAAATCAATCCTATGAATGATTTTATATAGAAAACAATTAAAATATAATTAAAATAAGTGTAATCTTTTTATATGCGTTCTTATTTAATTTCGTTTAATTTCTTTCTAATTTGATATATTCCATGACATTAAAACTTAAATACTTACGCCTGGATATATACTACATATATAAAGATAGATAGAATATTTTGAATACACTAGTCACATTTTAAAATGCCTATAACCCTTTTCTTGCCAATCCTTCTCCTTCCAGCCCCACACCACTTAATATAATTCCTACGAGTTCACCCCCTACTTACTCTCAATACTACTAACTTGAAAAAACAAAACAAAAAAAAAAATGGATCACAAACACATTACCCCTGAAGATGGCACTTCGAAAGTGCCGAAAGTACTTGGGACAAAAACTTTGGTTAGCTAATCCACGGATTCCATCCAAATAAAAAATGTTGGCCAGAAAGCTTAAAAAGATCGTTAATAAAATCGTTAAACAAGAGACATCTGATTTGTTTAATTCTATATGTATAAATGAAAGAATGCTGCCCAAATACACATAGATAGATAGATAGATAGATAGATAGATAGAAGTATTTAACAAGGTATGAGAATTTAACCTACCGTCATATTTTTGAGCTTATTTCCTTGGATGTTAGTAAAGAGAGCCAATACTTTTCCAAGTCCTGCGTCCACAAACATGAGAGTATAGGATGTTTGACTCCTTTTGCCTGGCAATATCCAATTGATGAGCGGCCGTTTTCGAGTTTGCCAAGGACTTAAAATGGTGTCAGCGGTTGGGTCAAGAGTTAAGCTGAAATTTTCTCGTACGTGCACAAAGTCATCACAAGCCTCATAACTTCCTGTAGGGAAAATAGTTAATGAAAAATTGTCATGAACTGTTTTAAGCCACATGAACGCTAATATTAAACACATGTTGAGTTGAAGTGATAGTAGGTTGGATTTTATGGCATGTCAACCCTTGTTGGGTTATGTTATGCCGAAGACATTTTGTTTTATTCATTCTAATTTATTTCAAACTCATTTAAAAAATATATCTTCAAAATACTCATGTGTAATCTATTTTACCTATATATATATATATATATATATATATATATATATATATATATATATATAATATATATATATATATATATATATATATATATTATTATATTATTATTATTATTATTATTATTATTATTATTTTATTTTGTATTTAAAATAATAATAAATAGAATACATGTGTAGATGAGCAAACTCCTGGCCGAAACACATGTTAGTAAATCCATTCAACATTTTCTTTCCTTTATTATTTTCCCCTTCAACACACATATATATATATATATATATATATATATATATATATAGGTAGGGGAGAAAAACGATAGATAAATAGATGGAGAGAAAGAGGATATATACATACATATACATACAGAGAGAGAGAGAGAGAGAGAGAGAGAGAGAGAGAGAGAGAGAGAGAGAGAGAGGCAGTGAAAGTGGATGTATAGATAGATGGAGAAAAAGATAGATAGATAGATAGAGTGAGAGAGGGTGTCGGATGAGGAAATTTCAGCAAACTTACCAGGCGGTGAAGAATACTGAACTCGAATGTATCCGTTTAGTTGTGTGCTGTTGAACTTTCCCGGCTCAAAGAGGCGGGTAACCAAACTGTCTGTATTGTTGGTCAGTGGATTGTAACACGTGACCAGTGCCTTGGCCACATCATCCGGGCACTTTGTACGGTAATCTTGACCAAACCAGAAACGGTGCTCGTCTTGAAGTATGGCGCGTACGGTCTTGACGCACGGACGTATGCCCATGTTTGCAATGTCCCGATCGGAACATTGAGACACGTGACTTGCGGCAAGATGTCTGAACCGGAAGTTGAGGTACACAGCAAATAAATAAATAAATAAATAGATATATGAATAAAAATAAATATAAAATATAAAAAAACGATCATAACATTAATTATTTTGTAGGGGAGGGGATACGCTGCCCCTGGTAAAAAGATGAAATTATCTCAGAAGATATATACCTTTATGTTTTTTTCTCTATTTAGCAGTAAACAAACTAATAACAGACAAGACGTAAAACATTTTTTATTTAATAGCTGAACATTCAGGCTTCTTACAATAGATGATATTAGGCTAATTCACAGTGTATTAGTGTCTACTAAGTTAGTCTCAGATCCTGAATAATATATTATTTGAACTAGTACAAAATAAAAAACGCCCCCCCCCCCGGGCGATGTAAAAAAAAGATTTTTGAAACATATTGCCTGAGGGGTGGGAGTAAAAAATTCAATGTCAGCGAATTTGTACCCTAAGTAAGTAAAATCATCAAATTCTTTAAGGGATTAAAAAATAAAACAATTTGAAATGTAAACTTTAAATATGTATTAAAATAAAACAAACTATATATATATATATATATATATATATATATATATATATATATAAACCAGACATGTATTTATTAAAACTTGTTTTAAAAAACAATGAAAACTGTCTAATGTTGCATAATCAAATTTTGAGTGTATTTATTCTGTTATGACGATTTGGGGGTAATGTGACGTAAGCAGTGACGTAATTTTTGTTACAGACAAAAACCGGAAGCGAATCTCCATTATTAATCGAGATGTGACTAGAAGTCCCATACAGTCTTGAGCTGTATGAAGATAAGCATAGTAAATATAGTTAAATAACCTTGGAATAATGGTTAAAAAGATTCAGATTATGTGTATTGTACTACCCTTGCCAAAATCTATGGAATTAGCATACTTAGACAATATCCACTTATGTTTGTGTATTTAGCAGTAAATAAACTAATAACAGATAAGACACAAAACATCTTTTGCTTACTAGACGAACATTCTGATTTCTAACAATAGAAAACCTCGGGTTAAAATCACGAGCGTCGATCCCAGGGGGCCACCCCCAAACACCTACCCCCTCGATTTAAAGGGCAGGGCTGGGTTTATTGCTCAGTGTCTGTGCTTGAGGGGGAATGCCGAGGGATAGACGCAATTTTTAAACGCCACCAATGAGTCTTGGCTTGTAGGTGGTCCCACGTTAATACGGCCTTGTGCCTAACCTAGTACAAATGGGATACGAGGATAATACTCACTGTGTAGTCGTGTCTACCAAGCTAGTCTCAGATCCCGAGTAATGTGTTATTTGAATGTGACTATACAGTCTTGAGCTGTATGAAGATAAGTATAGTAAATATACTTTAGTTGAATCACCTTGGAATAATGGTTAGAAATATTCAGATTCTGAGTATTGTGCTACCCTTGCCAAAAACAATGGAATTAGCATACTTAGACAATGTTCACATGTCTTTTTAAAATATTTAGCAGTAAATAAACTAATAACAGGTAATACATAAAACATTTTTAGCCTAATATTATAATATTAGGCTACCACGCTGTGTATTAATATCTACCAAGCTAGTTTCAGATCATGAGTAATATATTATTGGATTGTGACTAGAAGTCCCATAACAGTCTTGAGCTGTATGAAGATAAGTATTAGATATATCTATAAGTTAAATCACCTTGGCATAATGGCTAATAAAACTAGGACTATGAGTATTGTACTACCTGTGGCAAAATTATGAAACTAGAACACTTAGAGGACGCTCGCTTAGTTTAAAAAAAAATTTAGCAGTAAATAAACTATTAACATGTAAGACGTAAAACATTTTAATCTAATAGCAAAACAGTTATGATTACTGTTTGCCTCTCAAACCCTCTTTCATGGGGCCGAAGAGATGATAGTCTGAGGCAAACATTATTACTGTGACGAGGAAGTGAAATCTGTAGTGAAAAAGTGGCTCAAAGAACAGTCAACAAAATTTTACGGGGCAGGGATACGTTCTCATTCGAAGGTGGAACATTGCTATTGAGAGAAATGGTGGCTATGTGGAGAAGTAGGGATGTGATCCTCGGAGGACCAGCTTCATTTTGATGTATGATATATGTTCCTGTATTGGTAATTACTGTACTAAACAAAATCGCATTACTTTTTGACTCACCCTCGTAGTTCAATATGTAAAATGTATAATAATCTTGATTTGACTTTCACACTCTTTTTTTTTTTTCTTTCCTTTTCATTATATTCGATTGGAACAAATTAGCGCTATCGCTTTCACTTTCTTTCTTTCTTTCTTTCTTTCTTTCTTTCTTATCATATTTTGTTCTGTGTATCATGTACTTTTTCTCCCCTTTCTTTGTTTATAATAAAAAGTGGAATGGTCCATTATTTACCTGAACTGACAACATTCATAAGAAATAAGAATCCGACAAATAAGCAATACCAGATAATCAGTATTTACATTTTTGCATTTCATCTTGGACGATTTGGATAGTCTCCTTTTTAACCAGAGGGTGTTGTAAGATGATAACGGTCGCACTTTTAAGGAACACGAGTATTAATATATAGATTTTTCCAAGCTATGAAGAGGAAAATATGGAATGATTTAATGTTGGGGAACAATTATGGAATTCATTGACAAAAACCATTCGAACTAATACTTAGTAGACCCCCCCCCTCCAGTACTTTTAGGCTTTACTACTAGAAAGGAATACCAAAAAATGCTTTTTACTAAAAGGGAATGATAATAAAAAGGATTACGATTAAAAAAGAAATACCAATGAGAATGATTACAACTAAAATGAATGACAAAAAGAAAAGTTACATCTAAAAAGGAATGCCGATAGGAATAACTACTACTAAAATGAAAGGCCAAAACGAATGATTACTACTAAATCCTCATCATCATCATCCTGTCGCACTGGCAGCGCGGATATCCATGACAATCTCTCGCCATCCTTCCCTATCATTCATTGCCCCCGGAAGGTCCTCTGCGCAGCATCCAGTATCCGCATAGAGCTGATCTATGTACGTCTTTGCTGGGCGGCCCATACTGGCATGCCCATGTGATGGCTTCCACAGAAGAACGTCACTTATGAGTTCATCCTTGCTTCTCCAGCAATAATTATTATAACCAAAAAATGATTACGAGTAAAAAGGAATTCCGACAAGAATAATTACTACTAAAATAAGAATGATTATTAATAAAAAATGTTTACTATTAAAAGGGAATGCCTACGAGAAAGATTATTTGTAAAAAGGAATACCGACAAGAATAACTACTGCTAAAATGGAAGGCCAAAGGGAATGATTACTACTAAAAAGGAATGCCAATAAGAATGATTATTACCAAAAAATGATTATTATTAAAAGGGGATATCGACCAGAATAATTACTACTAAAAAAATCATGCCAACAAGAATGATTACAATTAAAAAACTTATGTGAAGAAGAATGATTAATTCTAAGAATGAATGCTGACAGGAATGATTACAATTAAGAAGAATGCCGACAAGAATGATTACTCCTTAGAAAGAATGCCTACAAGAAAGATTATTATTAACGATTTTTTTATGAATAGATAAATTTACTAAAGATGGGGAAGACGAGGTTAAAGCGTCTCGGTTTTTATC
>CM042172.1:39129167-39154167 GCA_023376005.1 Doryteuthis pealeii
TAGGCTGTAATGGTCCTTAAGTAGACCGACAAGAAATGAACACAATATGGGAACTCGTAATTACGTATCTGTGGATGACTATATATATATATATATATATATATATATATATATATATAAGTAAAGTCCTCGGAGTGGCTGAAAGTCGGTATCAGCCAGACAACGGGGGAGTCTATCCCCGATCCCCTTTTCCACTAGCACTAGACAAAGGAGATTGTTTTTAGCGTCTGAGTAGGAGCGCCACACCAACCATCAGCGCATCACTTGACCGTACATATCCTTGTGCTACTCATACGCTGAGTTGGCGAGGACCGGTATCGAACCCAGAACCTTATGGTTCCTGGTCGAACGTTCGACCCACTGAGCTAAACCGGCCACACAAATATTGTAAAATTCTAAAATCAAATGATAAAATTATTACATATATTCAGTCTCATGTATCTTGTCTTCTCTTGTAGAATACACGGACTGCACCTCTGCAAAGGGGTAAAACTCTCCCTCATTGGAGCCACCAGTTGGTCGTGGATGGCGACCCGTGATGCTTAAAGATGGAACCCTGGTGGTTGAGCAGTCCATGACTTGCCACACTCTACTTTGGCCCTTAGGCTAGACAGGGGTTTGAAGAGCCCGGGCATCTACATCATTGTCCCAATCCTATTGCTCTTATGGCAACCCCAACCCTTTGTATCCTATATGTGCTAGAAAGCGGTGGCTGGGGGATTTCGTATCTGGGAATGACGTTAAACTCTGCTGATGAAGTTCCAATTCTGGAGCTCTGGGGAATGTGGAGTATCCTTTCATCAACCATTTTTTTCATAAAAATGAGTTAAAATAATTGGGTACCATTATAGTATGTGGCCTACTTTTTGAATGTGGCCTACAAAATCATGTCTGTCTATAGTATGTGGCCTACCATAAAAAGTATATTATAAGGTTATAATAAGAACTGCTAACCCTAACCCCTAACCCTATTTCAGAATTTTAGAATATTTTAGAATTAAATAGATCTCTGATTTATGTAAATTATGGATAAATTCTTTTTTAATTATTCTTAATTACTATATACAGCTATGACTGAATTGCATTTCTTGAAATTGAATATATGTGAAAAATAATTAGTCTCAATAATTGCTTACTACTTATATATATATAACTATAGTCTTACTGAGGTAGGACACATTCAAACCGAGTAGGCCACATACTCTAACAGAAACAAAAAGGTAGGCCACATACTATAACGGCACCAAAAACTGATTACCCATCAAGAATGACTAAAACAAAAAACGTCTTCGGCATAAAATAACCCAACAAAGGTTGACATGCCGTAAAAACCAACCAACCAACCAACCAACCAACCAACCAACTTGAAGCATTTTGTCTTTGAAATTCGTTTAAACCCCCAAGGCAATTTGAAAAAAAATATCAGGATATTCCGCCTACTTCTCTTAGGAAAGCAATCTGTCTTCAAAGAAGTGCATATTACCGCAGGCATTAGGATATCCCGACATGTAAATTTCCTGTCATATCTCGAAAAGTAGTCAGTTTTTTTTTTGTTATGAAATACTATCATTTGACGTAGACATCACATCGTGGTGTAATGGTTAGCAAGCTAGTATCATAGATTTATTACTGCTGAATAGCGATTTCAATCCTCGCTGAATGTTACATATTTGTATGGAGCATCCAGTGAGGATCAAATTCGCTATTCATTAGCAATGGATCCACAAAACCAGCTTGCTAAACATTACACCATGATGGAATGCCCTGTTATTTACCCAACCCGTTCTCCATAGGTAGGATGTAACACAAAGTCACAAGTATGCGGTGGGGGGGGGGGTTTGGTCCAGCGAGGATCGAACACGCTATTCAATAGTTATGGATCTTTGGCTGGTTGATTTGTTTTACGACACATCAGCACTCTTTCAGGTCATTTAATATCGAATCAAGTCATTTTGATGAACAAAGATTTCAGGTTGCTCACAATACCTGTTATTGCTTAAGTTGTCACCCAATTGAGTACTGAACAGGCCCATCGCTGCTTAACTTTGGTGAACTAGTGGGAACCGATGCTGATAGCATAACTTACACTATGGTGACGATCTTTTTATTTTTTCCAACCTGTTCTCTACGGGTAGGATGTGACACAAAGGTGCAAATATGGAGCATCCAGCAAGGATTGAATTCGCTATTCTGTAGTAAGGGATCTGCGAGACTAGTTAGTTAACGATTACAGCCCGATGGGACGCCTACTTCAACTGATAGTGTTTCATAACAAAAAAACCAACTTCTCTTTGAGCTCTAACGGGAAATTGTAATATCGGGATATCCTAATGCCTGCGGTAATATGCACTTCTTTGAAGGAGGATTGGTTTCCTAAGAGGAGTAGGCGGGATATCCTGATATTTTTTTGTTTTTTAAATTGCCTAGGGCGTTGAACGATTTTCAAAAAGTTTAAGACAAACGCTTCACTTTGAAGGATTTCTTGTTCGGGCCTGCTTCCTTTTTATCCAAGACCAACAACGATTGTACAAATATACACATATGTGTGGACAGGATGTGGCATGTACTAGAGCAGTATGGGAAGGGCGGGGTGGTGATGATCACACCACAAGACTGCGCGGCGTTTGGAGGGTCTCAATTTTGACAGTCTGCGGTGAAAAACAAGCACTTGGTTGAAAAGAAAGAGGGAGTAGAAATGATCAGATTTAAGAGAAAAAGGATGAGGAAAAAATGAAAGAAAAGGGGTTAGGAGGAGATAAATGGGGGAGGAAAATGATGGAGAGACTGAAAGGAGTTTGTAATGCGATTAGGTTGATGAGATAAAGAGAAAAAGAAACGGGTTGAGGATAACGAAAATTGTTGAGAATGGCAGACGACATTATTTTGATATGGCGGGAGGATTTCGGCAATATTCGAAAATGGTGGAGGAGCGAGAAAGAAAAGGAGAGAGAAATGTGTGAATAAATAAAAGATAAACGGAAGAGCAGTTAAATGATGTAAAAGTAGGAAGAAATATTAATTAAAAAATTATGACAACTGAATGAAATAAAATGGAAAAAAATCGAAGTGGATGGGAAAGATTATCATGGGAAGTTTTAATCAAGAAAATTCCGAGAATGAATGTATGACTGATGGTTGGTTGGCTGGTTGGGTGGTTGTAAGGTTGATTGGTTATTTGGTTGGTTGGTTATTTAGTTGGTTTGTATGCTGGTTGGTTGGTTGGTTATTTGGTTGATTGGTTTGTATATTGGTTTGTTGATTATTTAGTTGTTTGGTTAGTTGATTGGTTGTTTATTATGTTGGTTGGTTGGTTATTTGGTTGGTTGGTTGGTTATTTGGTTGGCAGGTTATTTAGTTGGTTAGTTATTTAGTTGGTTGGTGATTTCGTTGATTGGTTGGTTGGTTGGTTGTTTATACAGGTTGGTTGGTTGGTTTTTTGGTTGGTTGGTTATTTGGTTGGTCGGTTGGTTGGTTATTTGGTTGGTTGGTTGGTTGGTTGGTCATCTCGTTGATTGGTTGGTATATTGGTTTATTGGTTATTTAGTTGGCTGGTTATTTGGTTATTTGGTTGGTTGATTGATTGGTATGCTGGTTGGTTGGTTATTTTGTTGGTTGGTTGGTTTTTTGATTGGTTATTTGGTTGCTTATTGCTGCTGGACTTTGGTGATCTAGCGGGAACTGGTTCTTTCTGCGTAACTTGATTGTTATTTGATAGTTAGATAGATAGATATGAAGAGATTTAGATAGATACATAGATAGATACGTTGGTTGTTTTGGTTGCTTTTATGGCATATCAACCCTTTTGGGGTTATTTAATACCGAATCAAGTCATTTTTGATAAACAAGGGACCCAGACTGTTTTCAGTACCTGCTTTTACTTAAGTGGTTACCCAATTAAGTATTGAACAGGCTGATCGCTGCTTAACTTTGGTGATCTAGAGGGAACCACTGCTTTCAGCGTGATTTGACCGTAATATTATGCCATGTGTTTCCAGACCGTTAAACACGTTGCAGCCTTCTCCAGATTAAATGGCAAAATCAATAGACCAGTTCACATATCTCGGTAGCAATATCTAATCTACCAAAAGCGATGTTAATATACACATAAGAAAGGCATGTACTGATATTGGAAAATTATCGATCATATGGAAATCTGATCTCTCTGATAGAATAAAACGGAAAAGCTGTAGCATGTGTCAGTATTACTGTATGGTTGCACTATACACAAGAAGACATTGTTTTGAACAAATCGTGGGAGTAGCGACCCATAACACAATAGATATACGGCCATTTAACTCCCATCTTACTAACCATCCAAGTAAGACAAAGAAATTCTAGGCGCTGCTGGAGAAGCAGGGACGAACTTATATGACGTGTCTTGTGAACTGCATAACATGAACCCACCAGTGTTGGCCGACATGCAGAAACTTCGCCGAAAACAGTCACGGGTCCGGATTCGGTCTGGAAAGTTTTTCCTTTGATTACGGAGTCGGCCTGATTCCAAAATGTTATGATATATTGGGTTACAGCCTCCAGGAGTCAAGTTGAAAACATTTGATACACTGTCATTCACATTATAATTAAGATATAAACAGCCTTAATAAATCAGTAATACTTGGATTAAATCCTGATCCCTGACAATCCCTTTCTTGACACTGTCGGCTAGGGTTTTATAATACACCTCTGCAGAGGGGTAAGACCCTCCCTCCACAGGGACGACCTGCTGGCCGTAGGTGGCAATCTGTGATGTTTAAGGACGGAACCCTGGGAGCTTAACAGTCCATGACATTAGGCTAGACGGGCAGTCGGAGAGGGCCTCTCCGATCAATCGGATGGTGACGTCAAGCCCTGGCACCTATAAGATTGTCCCGACCCTATTGCCTTTATAACAACCCCCAACCCTTTTATCATATATGTGCTAGAAGGCAGTGGCTGAGGATCTTTGTGTCATGGGTATGACGTTAACCTGCATCTAATGATGAAGTTTCAATTATGAAGCTCTGGGGAATGTGGAGTAACCCTTCATCACCATTATTCCCAGGTCCACTCTGACTCGCAGTGGTAGTACCTTTTAGGGTCCAAACTATGGGTTAATTAGAAAAAAGTTTTAAAATGTCTTAAAAGCTGAGTTTAAAAAGAAAAAATTGAATACCCATCAAGAATGACAATAAGCGGCTACACAGCATCGCCTGGGAAAGAGGGGGTAGCAAAATAAGCTAGTCTCGCAGATTCATTATTACTGAATCGAGTAAGATCATCGCAGGATGCCCCATTAAAATCCCTTTGTAAAAAAAGACGTTTGTTGATTCACCACTGAAAAGCAAAATTGTCTACTATTTAGAATCTTAAATGCAAAAGAAATTCTGTGCTGTTATCATTTAAATTTTTTTTAATCATCTTCACAAATATAAATCAAACCTTCATTATCTTTGCTCAAACAACAAGCCCTGGGGATTTTTAATGTTATATATATATTTACTTAGTCGTTAATTGTTTTATTTTCGTAGTTTCATCCGGGCATACACATACACACAACTGCCCTTTATATATGTATAGATTAGAACAAAACGTCTTAGGCATAAAATAACCTAGCAAGGTTGACATGCCGAAAATCCAACAAACCAATCAATCAACCAGCCATTAACAATCCCATTCTTTCTGATTTTAAATGCATCTCTATAGTAAAATCATTGGCAATCCATTTATATTATACATATAATAGCCCTATTCTATCAGTAACAATTAATTCCTGACCAATGACAATCCCTTTCTTTCTGATTTTAAACGCATTTATATTGTAAATCATTAGCAATCTATCTACATTTCACGTATCTTCCCTACCCCCTGGCAAACTCAGGGTTAAATAGAAGAAAACGAGTGTTACAATCTTATGGGCCATCCTTTAATCTTTAAGCAAGAGCGCTTGTCCAGTGGAAATCCTTGGTAATCCTCTGGTAAAGAATCATCAGTATTGTAAGTTCCTTCGTCAATGGTTTGTATCAGTGTTTAAGTAGTGAATCAGCCACGCATTATGGCTGTTGATTGGCAGGAGGAATAAACCACGTGACCTCACCCAGTCTATAAATTTAGGTGGGGAAATATTCCAACAACGAGTTTTAAATAATATGATTAAAAAATTGTTTGAAAAAAAAAAATTCAGTAACCACCAAGAATGAATAAAACTGTCTTCGGCATAAAATAACCCAACAAAATTTGACTTGCCATAAAACCACCCAACCACCCAACCACTAGACCGCATGAAATCAAAGGTTCCACCGGCAATGGGTTAACCTGACCTTTTTCAACGTGATCAATACAATAGGAAAAAAAGAAATGGAAAGAGTCAAGTATTTGACTTATATCTTATCCGGTGAATTGAGGGCCGGAATATTTACGTAACGTTCGTTAAGTCTCGTTGATGCGGAAGGAAGGAGAGGCCGACCACGTGACGCGCCGGACAGAAGAGGAATTGGCGGATCACGTGACGGGTCCTCTTTTTCCTGCGGATGGCACGTTCCTTTGTGTTTCTGCGTGATGGAGATGGCATATAAGTAATTTCTCGAAAGAAGAAGAAGAAGAAGAAGAAGAAGAAGAAGAAGAAGAAGAAGAGAGTGTAGTGAAGAAGAAGAAGAAGAAGAAGAAGAAGAAGAAGAAGAAGAAGAAGAAGAAGAATCAATATATAGATGTTTTATCTGTTGACACGTTTGTATATTCCTTTCAATGATACCTTTGTGTATATTATGTATATATTAAATGTATCTGTATGTGTAAATGAGCTTGTCTTCTCTTTCCTTCAGTTTATTCAGTGTTAGTATATCATGGATATACTAATACTAACCCTTTTAAGTTTTTCACACCAGTAGTATCAGGTAGTTTTTATTGGAGTCCGACTGAAAGCAAGACTCCTCTGCTCCCTAGGACTCTCCAAAGTATTCTTGTCAATTTCAGCAGTGCTGTGGTCTCAGTTGTTCTAAGTTCTTGGGGAATGTTCTGAGTGTTCCAGCTATGATTGGTATTATTGTCACCTTCATATTCCACAACCCTTTTTTCAAAAACCCTTTAGCAAGGTCATAGTATTTCTTGAGTCTTTCGCTTTCATTTATTTTATTTGGTCCTTGTTGAGAGAGGACTCGATGAAATTTTCCCCACCTTACCAATTGTATGTATATTCTGTATATTTTGTATATATTTAATGTTTCTATACGTGTAAATGACGTGCGTTGTATGATGGTTACCATCCTGAGAAATGGGCACAGTGAGACGAGTTCCAATCCCGTCAATTTTTAAGCGAAGTTTGACGGGCTTTAATTCAGAATTTTCCATCTACGAGGCCGGTTGCCATACCAAGGTTAAAGAGATCGGCCCGACCTAATCAAAAATTGATAGCCATCAAAAATTAATTTTGTAAGTTTAAAAAATGGACCATATGACCTTTAGGCACCCCTTTTTGATCTCGATTCAGACGGACATGTTTACAGAATTTGTAACTCTCCACCGGGGAGGTCTAGTGAGCTTCGGCCGCTGGATCAGATTTAGTAAAATAATAGCGTCGATCCCAGGGGGCTATTCACCCAGGCAATACCTGACCCCTTGGCTTAAAGGGGCAGGGCTGGGTTTATTGCCCAGTGCCTGAGGCAGCCCCCTTGGGGGGAATGCCGACGGGATCGACGCAGTTTTTCCACCTGCCACACATGAGTCTCGGCTTGTGGGTGGTCCCACGTTAATAGGGTCTTGTGCCTAACCCGTACAAGTGGGGTACGAGGTAAATAGTCAGACGGACATGTTTTTCATTTACACCGTCAATATCCGGTTGTTTGTTAACAGACGATTTTTAGAGTTTAAAAAATTATGAAACTAACCCCTAACCCTAACCTTAATTCCTAACAAACAACCGGATATTGACGGTGTAAATGAAAAACATGTACGTCTGAATCGAGATAAAAAAGGGGTGCCTGAAGGTCATATGGTCCAAAAAATTTAACATTTTCCTTCTGTTTCATCTTTGCAGTGTTAGTTTTTGCTTAACGTTGTTTACTTTTTAATTGATTCTATTTGATAATCTACTTTGCCGCCATTATCTATTTTCCCGCCAAAAGTTATCTGGTCACCATCACTGGATATCGAGTGGAAATCTACTCAGCACACTTTGTTATGTGGGTAATTTTCACCTTTAGTTGTTAAAATTCCTAGCATAGAATTGTGCGTGCGCATTATCTGAAATGAACTTAATTATTATTAAGAACACATCTTATGATATTTTTGTGTTAAAGCATGCAGTTGTATTGTTTTCGAAACGATTCTAAGATTTGTATATTTCGCATGGACATATTCAAAATGGCTACCGTCTTGTTTCAAAGTGAAAGTCAGTTGGCTAAATTCCTAACATAAAATTATCTGAAATGAACTTAATTGTTATTAAGAACACATTTTATGACATTTTTGTGTTAAAGCATGCAGTTGTATTGTTCTCGAAAAAGTGTCTAAGATTTGTTTATTTCGCACGGAGTCTTTCAAAATAGCTACCGGTTTAGTTCAAAGTGAAAGTCAAGGGAGGTTACTCTAATTGCCTTATTTGCTAGGAATTTTGACAATTAGAGGTGAAAATTATCGTAATGTGTACGATCTGATTCAGATAAGTTACATAATTTTCTGTGAATTATTTGATTTTATCAAATGTACTTTCGTTTTTTAAACAACTGATTATAAATCGAGAATTTCCGAGTATGTTTCTGAAACGTATTCCCTAATTTCCTTACACAGGGAATCTTTAGATTTTCCAAGATATTCTGAAAGTATGTTTTTTTTGTTTGTTTGTTTTGATTTTGTTTGTTTTGTTTTTTACTTACAGCACAGGTGGAGGAAAAATAGTTAGATGTGTGCCTTTCAGTGATATGGAAATCCGGTCTCACTGAAATTCTTCCAAGCCGTAGTTGTATCGGTGCTACTGTACGGCTACACTACTTGGATCCTAACGAAGCGCCAAGAGAATAAGCTAGATAGAAGCTGCACTAGAATAAAATCAATGTTTATAATATTAAGTTTACTAGTACAAAATAAAAAAACACCCTCCGGGCGATGTAAAAATAGATTTTTTAAACATATTGCCTGAGGGGTGGGAGTAAAAAATTCAATGTCAGCTAGTTTGTACCCAAAGTAAGTAAAATCATCAAATTCATTAAAGGATTAAAAAATAAAAATTGAAATGTAAACTTTAAATATGTATTAAAATAAAACAAATTATATATAGATATATAATACCAGTCATGTATTTATTAAAACTTGTTTTAAAAAACAATGAGGACTGTCTAATTTTGCATGTTCAAATTTTGAGTGTATTTATTCTATGTTATGACGATTTTGGGTAATGTGACGTAAGCAGTGACGTAATTTTTGTTACAGACAAAAACCGGAAGCTAATCTCCATTATTAATAAGTATATATACTGTACGACTACACCACTTGGACCCTAACGAAGCGCCTAGATGGGAGCTGCACAAGAATGCTGCGCAGAATCTTAAACAAGACGTGGAATCAACACCCCACGAGAAAACAGTTGTACGGCCACCTGCCCCATATCACACAAACCATCCGTGTGAGGCGAACAAGACACACCGGGCACCGCTGGAGAAGCATGGATGAACTCATTAGTGACGTTCTACAGCGGAAGCGATCACATGGGCACACCAGAGTAGGCCGTCCAGCAAAGACGTACATAGACCAACTCTGCGTGGATATTGGATGCTGTCCAGAGGACCTCCCAGGAGCAATGAATAATAGGGACGGTTGGCGAGAGATTGTCAAGGATATCCGTGCTGCTAGCACGACATGATGATTATGATGAGGATGATGATGCCTTTCGCAAAGGGTATTAGCCAACCTCGTCCAGGATTTGAATTCGTGCCACCGTGTCCTTTTCCTCAAACGATAAACGTTATACCACGGACGCCTCCACTAACATCCGGAGAGCTCATCATCTCACGGTCAATTGTCGTTCATTACCTTAATGACATCGATAAAATCACCCTGATTTGCCATATTGTGTCTCATGTTACCAAAATATTGCAAGACTTTTGTCTCATCCTTGTCTTGCCCCAACTACATTAAAGATCTTGAAGAAACGAGAGCCACCCGGTCCGATATTTGGATTGGGACTAATTATGGGTGTCACCGATGATTGTGTGCCATTAACTGTACCAACATGAACTATTTACGTGGTTTAAATTTCAAAGCGAAAATTTGATTATTACGGTGTTTGTGAACTTCTGTACCAGGATTACTTTTCATCTTGTAAATCAGCCGATTGTTTTGTCATTAGTGTAAGCCATTTAGTTATATTTGTATAGCTAACGAGAGAGAGAGAGAGAGAGAGAGAGAGAGAGAGAGAGAGAGAGAGAGAGAGAGAGAGAGAGAGAGAGTAAAATTAAAGGGAGAAAATATAGAAGAAAAGAAGAGATATAGAAGAAGAAGAAGAAGAAGAAGAAGAAGAAATGAGAGATATAAAAAATAGAGATCAAAGAAAAGAAAGAGAGATGAAAAAAGATATAAACATATATATGTAGAGAGAGAGAGAGAGAGAGAGAGAGAGAGAGAGAGAGAGAGAGAGAGAGAGAGAGAGAGAGAGAGAGGGGGGGGCGTTTATCGAAAAAGAAAAATAGAATAAAAAATACAAATAAGATAAGAGAAAATATAGATAGAAGGAAAAAAAGAAAGAAAGATAGAAGAACAAAAAGAGAGATAGAAGGAAAAGAATAAAGAGAGATAGAAGAAGAGAAAAAAATAGAATGAGAGGAAGAATAATCGTTCCTTTTTAACTCTTGTTTTATCTCTATACTGGTAAAACTACTCTAGTAGCTCAAAAGACCAGAAAAGGTTTATTGAAAAAAATGGAGGACAGTCAACAAACAGTCACGTCTTGGCTGCATTTTTGCAAGGTCAAACCACGTGGTCTTTCTTAGATTCAGTAACAATTACTGTTCCTTAAAGTCGTGATAGTACGTTCCTGTGGTCAACCATCAAGTCAACATTTACTGCCCTTGGCAAACTCCATAGTTTATTTGCATCGTATATTCGCGTAAAAAGTCAGTCAGACCCGTTTATCAGTAAACTATTTATTTCATTCATTATTTGACAGCGTTTACAAGGGAACGGCAATGTTTGGGTGAAATCGAAGAAGAAAAGTCGTTTAATAAGATTAAATAGCTGATGGTAGGTGCAGCGCTCCACCTTAGACGTTGAAATAATCTTCTTGGCCAGGCGCTAGTGAAAAGGGGATATACTTCCTCACTGTCTGACTGATACCGACATTAGGCCACCCCGCCGACTTTGCTTTAGTTCTACTAGTTAGGTACAAGGATGGATCGCTCAGGAAAAAATGGTTGGTTGGTTGGTTGGTTGGTTGGATTTTACGACATGTTAACCCTTGTTGGGTTATTTTATGCCGAAGACGTTTTGTTTCACTCATTCTTGATGCGGACTCATTTTTTTAAATTCAATTTTGTAAACACATTTTTTAAATCTATTTTTTTCTATTTAAATAAATGGGACACTAACAGGTACCACCTCTCCGGGTCAGAGTGGACCTGGGAGTAATGGTGATCAAGGGGTACTCCACATTCCGCAGAGCTCCAGAATTGAAAATCTCACCATCAGATAGAGTTTAACATCATACCAAGGACATTAAGACCCTCAGCCACCGCCTGCTAGGACGTATATGATAAAAAGGGTTTGGACTTGCCATAAGGGCAATAGGACTGGGACAATCATATAGGCGCTAGGGATTAACGTGACCGATCGTCGATTGATCGGAGGGGGTCTCTTCGATCGCTCTTCTAGCCTAAGTAAGGACCAAAGTGGAGTGTTGCATGTCATGGACTGCTCAGCTACCAGGCCCCACCCATAAGCATCACGGGTTGCTACCATAGCAGTAAGAAATGGAGTAATTTTATTTTTGGAGTAATGTAAGAAGCTTACTGTTGTGATTAGATTCCTAACTTGCCACGGTTCTCCTATTTGACGCTAAGGGACACAAAAGGTAATTTCCTCCCGCGTCTTCAATTAGCTACGAAGTGGCATTACCAGTAGCGTTATAAATGTAGAAGCGGCAAAATCAAAAATATTTTTAGCTCAGAGAGAGAGAGAGAGAGAGAGAGAGAGAGAGAGAGAGAGAGAGAGAGAGAGAGAGAGAGAGAGAGAGTTGGATTATTTTTATATATAAGCCGTGCTACAATACACCACTTAAATTTATAGACTAAGCGAGGTCACGTGGCTGAAACCTCAGCCAATCAACAGCCAAAATGCGTTGACTACTTAATCACTGATACTGAGAGACGTCTATTTGCAATCATTGACGAAGGACTTGCAATACTGAGGAGCACCAAGGAACAACCAAAGGATTCTTTACCAAGGATTTCCGCTGGACAAGCGCTCTTGCTTGAAGTCTAAAGGATGGCCCATAAAATCATAACACATGTGCGGTCAGCGCGACATGTTGATGTTTGACCAGTCACGGTCAAACTGCGACCCCTGAGCCACATGCAGCCCGTGGTGTTTCGATTTTTTTCATAGATAAAAGAAAAAACTGACCATTATCCTATTTCTGAGTCTCTGTATGTGCATTCTGACCAGTGTAATAATTTTTCAGACATTTTGAAATTCTGACATCAGTAAACAATGGAACGAATTTATGGAAGACAAAACTCTGGTTTCCGGTCAAGCCGAGGGTCCAGTGAGCTTCAGCCGTTGGACATACAGAGTAAAATTAACATCGTTGATCCCAGGGGGGATCGCCCCAGGCAACACCTTCCCCCTCGATTTAAAGGGACAAAGCCTGAGGCGCCCGCTTGAGGAGGAATGCCGACGGGATCAACGCATTTTTTTGCACCCGCCATACCACGAGCTTCATACATTAATAGGACCTTGTGCCTTACCCGTACACGTGGGGCACGTGGTAAATATATCTATTAATTATGGAGATTCGGTGTCTATCTGACTGTAACCGTGTTATATACCCTTTATAACACATCGGGTATATATATATATATATATATATATATATATATATATATAGAGAGAGAGAGAGAGACAGAGACAGACAGACAGACAGACAGACTAGAGATGGGATGAGATGATGAGGCTCTTACTTGTTACTCGGCTACTATTTCGTTGGCCGCCATGTTCTTCAGGGTTTATTTCTCAGGCTGATCTCTTCGGGTTGATTTCTCGGGCCGTTTCAACTTCTTTCTGTTGATCTATTCGGGCAGGTAATTTCTTGTATAAATGAATCAACAAGACTTAGTTGTTTTTCTAAAGTCTTTTAAAACAACCCCGCCCGGATTTAACCGCGCATGCCGAGAGTGACATCTCGAGAGCCGTCCGCTCTCGGCAAGTGACTAGTCGCATGTAACTAAAACTTCCCACGCCTGTAATGGCGCCTTCCAGAGGGGTTAAGTTGGGGTCATCATAAATCAATCTAACGGTTATGGAAATTCCCCACTTAACTCCCTCCGATTTTAAATCTAACGATTTCTTATTCAAAATTTTATTACTACTAATTCATTGACAATCAATGAATTATGCAACAACCGAAACTACGTCACTGCTCACGTCACAATACACAAAATCGTTGATACATAGAATAAAGAACAACCCTGTATTATATACGCTAAAAGATTGAGTATGCAACATTGTATTGTTACTTTAAATGAAAACAATTATTTGCGATATTTGTAATAAATTTTTAAAATTATTTCTTTTTTACTCTCGCCCTTTTCTCAGTAACAAGAAGTTAACTGAAAAGTTTACAAATAAATAAATAGCGACAATTTTGTGTTAAATTTATATGTAAAATATTCAAAAGAATTATTTAATTGATAATTGATGGATGCACGTAACAGTTTATTTAATGGGGACAGAACTAAGTTTTTATTTCAAATCATTTTATTATATCACTCCTTTAATAAATTTGATGATTTTACTTATTTATCTTATAGACTCTCTGACACTGAATTTTAAACTCCCACCCCGCTCAGGCAATATTTAAAAAAAAATGTTTAACTCCCCACGAAGGGTTTTTTTTTTACTTGTAAGTATAGAATTTTATTTTGGAAAATTACATTCCCGGCCCAAAAAAGTAAATAGAAATAACAACACAACAAGGACAAACTCTCTGAGACAGTTATTGCTGTCACCAGAGTGAAAATTCGAGTATTCTTTAAGTAAAAACGGAAAAATAAGTTTTGTAATTAAGACAAGACTAGTCTTCCGTCAAAAAAAAGAACAATCGTTAGCATGTCCCTTTTCTTACCTTACTTTCTTTATAATAAAAACGAAATGGTCCATTATTTAGCTGAGGTGACGCCACTCATAAGAAATAAGAATTCAGTGGATAAGCAGCATCATCAGGATTTACATTTTTGCATTAACGATAATTACTGATGTTTTTATATATAGATGTAACGTTGAGAATTACTAGTCTTCCGTCAACTAGATGTAACGTTAAGAATTAAATAAAACTTTGAAAACATTCAGGACATACTTGGACATTCAGAAATCTTTCAGTGGAGAAAACCCACCGATAAATCAAAGGGAGATAACAAAATAGTTTTAAACTGAATTATTTCCCTTGGATTAAAAAATTATTTCCCTTGAATTAAAAAATATTTCCTTTGAATTAAAAAAAATAAAAAAAGTTTTTTTTTACGGTTTTTCTTTTTAATTCAATTCTATAATATTGTAACAATTGAACGTATTACTTATTGAAATTTAAACTCTGTAACTAGAAATATAAATATGGAGGTGTACAAAAATAAGCACACCCCTTATATATATATATTTATGTCATTTTATTTTTGGTTATTAACTTTCCATGTTGTAGAGTTTGGTAATAAAGTATAGCTAATGATATCAGTTTTATTGTATAACGTATTAACTTGTAACGTATTATCTTGTAGTCCCCCTGATACCCCTTTCCACACACACATATGCACGCACGCGCACACGTACATGTATATTATTACTGTACACTGTTCACGTTCCTGACACTAATACATTATTTTGTGTACTAGACATGAGACTTTGATGTGGTGGTGCACTGTACACAATAAATTTCATTATTATCATTCATTATATATATATATATATATATATATATATATATATATATATATTTAATTTTTTAATTTTTTATTTTCTTTATTTTTAAAGTCTGATGGTGTAAAAAAAAACTCGGCACTATAATTTGTAATTACAAAATACAAATTTGAAGAAAAAAAAGAAAAAAAAATAGAAAAAAAGAAAAGACAAAATTATATGTACCACCTGAAAAGAAGGGGGGGAGTTAACACCAATTACGCTGTAATCAAATACACAGTAACTAGCAGGGCCCGTGGATATACTACAATATGATAATTTAATTATTCATTTTATACTATACAGGTATGCAAAAGTAGTATACAGTTATAAAAAACACATACAAAACTCACTGCATTTATTAAACAAACAAATGCTACATATACTTGTAATAACTTTAATTATCATTATTAATAACATGTTAATTATTAGTCACAATTAAATATGGCTAATAACACCAACATTTTACAAAATGGGGACACTTAAGGTAATATGCTACTAATTTCATCTGTGTGAATCTGTTGTATACCTACATTTGCATCCCACTGTATTTGTAGTGTCTCTGTTGGTCTGTCTGTCTGAGGACGCAATTGAAAACAAAACCCAGTATCAAAATCAAACAAAACTTATCTAGGGTAGAATTTTACGAAAAATCCAGTGGTGATATTTATATTTACCCCTGAGTTAATTTCGGCTATCTTATACTACTAGCAGGACCGGTGGATATACCACAGTAGGATAATTTAATCATTACAACGCGTGATATATTTACTTAAGAGCTATTGTTAAATAGTTCAATATGTAAAAAGTATATTAATCTTGATTTAATTCTCTCTCTCTTTTTTTTTCGTTTCTTCTTTCTTTCTTTTCATTTTTTTATTATGTTCGATTGAAACAGATTAGCATTATCGCTTCCGCGTACTCACCCCTCTCTCTATCTTTCCCTTTCTTTCTTTCTTTCTTTTTATCTTTTTTAATAATATTTTTCTGTGTAACATGTCCTTTTTCTTCTCTTTGTTTCTTTATAATAAAGACGGAATGGTACATTATTTAGCTGATGTGACGACACTCATAAATATATTTAACGGCATGTCAACCTGTCTGGTGTTATTTTAAGCCGAGAGTTAGGGAATCATGTTCCTTGTGCGTTCATATTTACATTTTTGTGTAGTTGTTTCGTAAGAGATTTTTTGCACATGAGGGGGCTATAAAGTACGAAAGACGTGGTTCAGACGTCAAAGAGTCGAAGTTTTTCGAATTTCAAAATGGCCGCATAATACGCAACAGAGTACCGGTTAGAGGTAATTTGAGTAATGAAGAAAACATCCAGTAATTAGCGATAAAGTACATGGGTAGACCAGGGCAAAGGAAAGACAAGATGGGCTGAAGTATTCCGTCTAGACACAGGGGAAGATACTTCTCAAGACAGTGCAATGAAGAAAGAAGTAACAGGTAAGAATAAACAAAATACAGACATTAATGACAGAATAGATAGAGCATGAATTGATTTTAATAGGATGAATCAATCCTAAACATCTCTAAGAATTAAGGGTATATCTTAATAACGTAATAGAAAAATGGGATGTAAAAGAAAAGAAAATGCAAGTACGATAATGAAATAGAAACAGATATGAATAATATGTAAGCAGGTTTACTGTGAAAAGTATTTTACAATTAATACAAAGAAAGTAAATAGATAATGAAAAATAAGAGAATTCAGTGGATTGCAATATATTTAAAGATATTGAAATAGCAGACGATAGGATAATCGGCACTGAATATACCGAATACAGACAAATAAGAATTTATTAAAGAAGAGAAAAAGACAGGATCGTATATATAGTAAAATGGCAATCGAAACACTCAAGACAGAAAGAAAGACAGTAAGGAGAGAAAGGTAAATGATAAGAGATATAAGAAAATGGAGCGTTGAGAGAACACTAAAAGAAAGAAATGGAGGTGATAGTAGGGAGATATCAGAGAGCACTATTAAAATAAGAAAGACAGGAAGAAGGATAGACGAGAAAGAAAGAAATGGAGGTTGTATAATACTGCTAAGATAGTAAGATGTTGAGACCTATAACAGAAGGAGGATTTATTAAATAGTATATAGTAAACGAGATAAAACTAAATATAGAAAGAATATCTGAACGCTAATCTTCTAAAACAGATCAATAAGTTTCAATAGAATGAAGATGAAGAGACACAAGAGACGATGAAGAAACTGAATACTACAAAGGGTGAGGCACAAGAGTAAAACACTAAGGGGTATAAATGATGAAATGGAAACGATGGAGTAATCAAAAAGATTATGGAGGAGGGTAATCCTAACATTACATAGGGAGAGAATGAGGTGCTACAGCAAGCTAGTCAGGTGATGATAAGAGAACAATAGTATATGCAATACAGATACAGTTGAATGCCATAACCAAAATACACATTTTTTGTGGGGGAGGGTCTTATCCTTCGCAGAGTTGCAATCAGCATATTCTACGTGTATCTTATTAGAGACTAGAAGCGACTACCCAGTGTCGCCTGGGTAAAGGGTGGGGCAAAACTACTCGTGTATTAATTTATTTACTTCTTAAATTCACAAATGCTGGACATTTTTATGTATGTATATGTAATAAGTAATTGAGAGTTATTCCTCCTCATTTTATGATTATCTCCCCTTCGGAGAACTCCCAGTGAATACTAGATTAATAAACTCTAGAATAAAGCTTTCCAAAGTCTATCAGTGTCATTACAGTATATTTTAATTTTTAAATATCTTTGAATATAAATCAATCTTCATAATATTTGGACAAGAAGCAAGAACCGGTGATATTTAACGTGTATGCATATATATTTACTTTGTCGTTAATTGTTTTATTTCATAGTTTCATTCGTAATACGTACATAGTAGTGATCGCAATGTCTTGTCAGACGACTGCCACTCCTTCATCCATTGTCCGTTTGTGGCCTCGTTCATGACTTTTTAATACTCGCAAAAAGTCCTGCATATCCTTGAACATATCAGGCACACATAACGATTGTGTTGACTGCATCGACAGGTGTTGTAGACTCACCATTGTCCTCATGTTGGGGATCATGCTGGGTCTTAGAGTGTGGCATGGTAGAGACAAATTTGCAGTCGGGTAGCTCTCATGTGATTTCATGTGATTTACATACATACAACATACATACAATAGATTAACATAAATTCGATCGAAATTTCGATCGAAGGGGAAAGATGTTAATTGAGGAGTGTCAGGTCATCTGATTATTGCTAAGAATATCAAGAAATATTCTGTTTCACAACGAGGTAGACGCCACAACATCTCTGCGATTCAAAACGGAAGTTCTATTCATATTCACCGGAAGTTGATTATCATCGCTTAAAAGCTGCGCATGGCTCTTTCAATATGTCGTAATAAATCAAGATCTTTTTCTTTCTTTGTCTTCTTTCTTTCTTTCTTTCTTTTTGTCTGTCTGTCTGTCGGCGCTCCCATTTCTTTCTTTCTTAATTTCTTTCTTTCTATGCTCTTAATTCTAATTTCCTTCTAATTTCCATTATCTCACTTACACACACACACACGCGCGTGCGCGCACACACATTCTTGCTTTCTCCCGTAACGGGATAATTTTTCCTTGTTCCCAATTCTTCTCTTCTTTCTTCCTTTCTCCTTCTTTCTTTCTTTTTTATTTCTGTGCCTCTCATTTCTCCTTTCTTCTCTTCTTTCTTTTTTTCTTTTTTCTTTCTGTTCCTCTCATTTCTCTTTCTTCTTTCTTTCTTTCTTTTTGTGTCTCTCATTTCTTTCTTTCTTCTTTCTTTCTTCTTTCTTTCTTTCTTCTTTTCTTTCTTTCTTTCTTTCTTTCTCTCATTTCTCTTTCTTTCTTTCTTTCTTTCTTTTTGTGTCTCTCATTTCTTTCTTCTTCTTTTTTTCTTCTTCTTTCTTTCTTTCTTTTCTTTCTTTCTTTCTGTGTCTCTCATTTCTCTCTCTTTCTTTCTCTCTCTTTCTTTCTTTCTTCCCTTTTGCGCCTCTCATTTCTTTCTTTCTTTCTTTCTTTCTTCTCTTTCTTTCTTTCTTTCTTTCTGTGTCTCTCCCATTTCTCTCTCTTTCTTTCTCTCTTTCTCTCTCTTTCTTTCTTCTTTTCTTCCCTTTTTGCGCCTCGTTTCTCTCATTCTTTCTTCTTTCTTTCTTTTTTCTTTCTCTTCTTTCTCTTTCTTTCATTCTGTGTCTCACATTTCTCTTTCTTCTTTCTTCTCTTTCTTTTCTTTCTTTTTCTTTCTTTTCTTTCTTTCCTTTTTGTGTCTCTCATTTCTTTCTTTCTTCTTACTTTTGTGTCTCTCATTTCTTTCTTTCTTTTCTTTTCTTAAAAAAAATCCGCTAATGTCTCATATTTACACTTGTCATAACAAAAAATCAAGCGAACGATATAACAGACGATATCTAGCAGATGACGTTTTTGTAAGCAACGTCTGCGCATGTCAAATAATCCAATCTTGTAATCAAAGTCTCAAATTGTCGCTTAAATACCGTTTCGAAATAATCATGACACAATCAATTAGAATTGCATTTTTGCCGTTTGTTTTTAATTTACAAATACTAAAATGCCATTGTGAAAAAGGAGATCGTCTCCTTCTTCTCAAAACTGAAAGATTCCTCATCTTTGAATCATAACTCATTTAATAAACGCGGCTACACAATCTTAGCTATTGGGAAATTGAGACGCGTGTGTCTCAATAATTTTAGAGAGAAGAAATCCGAAAAATGTCGAAAAAAAAAAAAAAAAAGAAAAAAAAAAAAAAAAGTCCGCGTTGCCCCGTATATTGATATCTAAATAGGAACGAGAATTCCTTCAGACGTCGTTTCACCGAGGAAGTAGGAAGAACAACAAGATGCTCACAGTTTTAAAGACACCGTGTTAAGCTACCAAATTATCTTCCGCCTACACGGAGTTAAGGGTCCCATCTATGGGTTAAATAGATTAAGAAATAAACGAGTATTAAAAATGTGCTTAAAAAATTGAGTTTGAAAAAAAAATTGAATACCCAATATATAAATAAATAAAACAAAACGTCTTCGGTATAAAATAACCCAACAAAGGTTGACATGCCCAAAATCCAACCAACCAAACAACCTGGCAGGTCTTGGTATCCTTGGTCAACCAGCAACCTCGTGGGGAAGTTCCAATCCGGAACTCTGGGGAATGTGGGGTACTTCTTTATCACCATTACTCCCAGGTCCACTCTGACTCAGAGTGGTAGTACCTGTTAGGGTCCCATCTATGGGTTAAATAGATAAAAAATGAGTATAAAATGTGTTTATAATAAAAAAAGATTGAGTTTGAAAAATAAAATTGAATACCTCAACAAGAATGAATAAAACAAAATGTCTTCGGCATAAAATAACCCAACAAAACATTGGCGTGCGTAAAATCGAATACATCTGTTCAGTTGGGCTGTACAATACGTCGACAGCACCTCCTGCATATGGGTAAGACCTCTACGCCTCCAATGGAGCCCCCCCTGCTTAGCGCGTGATTGGCGAATCGTGAGGTTTAAGGATGGGATCTAAAGTCTAAGCACTGCATGACATATATAGGGATTGGCCCTATATTTTTGCGGCATGTGGAATTGACCAAATTAAAATAATTAAGTTTTCTTAAATAACTAGTTTTACAATGGTATGTCATGAGTTTAGAATTTAGGTAAACAAAAGAGAATCGAATGAATATTAGTTTAGAAATATTTTTAGAAACAATAGATAATTGTTTACAATGTAGATAATTTATGTCACCAGAATTTCACAGTACCAAAATCATTCGATATTGCATCATTGCAAATCACCTGATATTTGATGAATATTTTAGCTTAATGATTACAATAGACAATGACAAAAAGAAAATTATAAAAAGGCCCATAGAGCTGAAAAAAACGCTGCTTACCTCGACTCGACAGAGTTGGAACTGATGCTCCAACTCGATACAATGGGTAGAATACGCTGTCCGAAAAACATAAAATACGACTCAACAGTCCGTCTATTTTTTTCGTTTTTTATTTTCTCTCTCTCTCTCTCTACGCTCAACAACAAATACAAATTTTCAATCAACTCAGTTTCGAATGCAAAAAGACAAAACTTCTAACAAATTGGTGGACCGACGTGATTTGAACACGGAACCTTCTGATCTGACAAAACTTCTACACATACCACACTCTACTTTGGCCCTTATTTGAGCAAGACAGACGGTGTGAGAGGCCCCGACCAATTGAACTGGTTACGTCAACCACTAGCACCTATATGATTGTTGCCTCGACCATATTGTCCTTATGGGAAATCCCAAACATTTTTATCATCTATGTGCTAGAAGGCAGTGGCTGAAGATTTTAGTATCCTGGGTATGACGTTAAACTGCCTCTTGTGAAGTTCTAATTCAAGAACTCTGGGAAATGTGGAGTGCACCTTTATCGCCATTACTCCCATGTCCACTCTGACCTGGACTGGTAGTACCTATTAGGGTCACATCTATGGGCTAAATAAAAAATGAGTTAAAAAAAATGACTATTGCATTTGGGTACTCTACCTCTGATCAAAATTTCTCTTCGCTGTGTAGAATAAACATAATACTCTCCTTCACAGGAAGGTTGTGACTAGCGTACAGTTACCAGACAAAAAACACAACAAAATACAAAAAACAAAAACAAAGACAGACTGTAACCGAATACAGACTTTGTACCAACTATCAGAACACAGTCATGTGTTGGGTATATATGGATCCAAGTATCCAAACTAAAACCAGCAGCCAATTAAAATCCTGGGAATTAGCTTAGCCAAGGTACCCAGTGTAGTAGCCCAACGTGCTGTTTAAACCACCTACAAACTCTGGATTCTTAGAAAAGATTCATAACACAGCTGAATACAGATCACCTAATACGAATTTCAATACCTGGGACTTAGAATGTAGCGTCTGTGTACTGCATTTTGGATCAAATTGTCTCTGGCTAGCACTTCTGTATGCTTTACCTCAGATCAAAGTGTCCTTCCCAAAATATTGCAAAACTTTTGACTCACCCAGAAAATATGTATTTTATTGAAAAATGGAAGAGATATGATTTTAACTGATCAACAATTCAAGCAGTCTTCTTGGACTCAATACACAACTTAGCAACAAACTATCTTAAGCATGTTATCAAAATATTGCAAAACTTATTGACTCAACCTATTAAAAATATTGCAAAACTTTTGACTCAACCTATTAAATATGTATCTTAAGCTTCATGTTACCAAAATATTGCAAAACTTTTGACTCAACCTATTAAATATGTATCTTAAGCTTCATGTTACCAAAATATTGCAAAACTTTTGACCCCAGAAAATTTTATAAAAAATGGAAGAGATATGATCTTAACTTTTGATTTACCCTAGTAAATATGTATTTTAATCAAAAATGGAAGTAAATATATATCTTAAGCTTTGTTTTGGTTTGTTTTGTTTTACGGCATATCAACCCAGTGGGTCATTTAATGCAGATAAAGTTTTGAAATAAATCAATTCTTAATGGTAATACAATTTTTTTATAAATACATTTTTCTATTTAACCCATAGATGGGACCCTAACAGGTACTACCACTCCGGGTCAGAGTGGATCAGGGGCAATAGTGATGAGGGGTGCTCCACATTCCCAAACCTCCAAAACTGGAAACCTCACCATCAGATAGAGTTTAACGTCATTCCCAGGACATGTAGACCCGCAGTCACCGCCTTCTAGCACCCATATGATAAGAAGGATTGGGGCTTGCCATAAGGGCAATAGAGTTGGGGCAATCATATAGGTGCTAGGGCTTGACATGACCAGCCGATTGATCGTAGGAGGCCTCTCCTACTGCACGTCTAGCCCAAGATAGGGCCAAAGTGGAGTATTGCATGTCATGAACTGCTCATCCACCCGGGCTCTATCCTTAGATAGGTCGCCACCCACGGCCAACAGATGGCCCCATTGGGGGAGTCTTACCCATCTGCAGAGGTGCAGTCAGTGCATTCTAACGCCTCAGCCGACAGAGCGGCTTAAGCTTTGTGCAACCAAAATATTGCAAAACTTTTGACTCACCCTAGTAATTACGTTCTTGATAATCATTATCTAAATCTATCTAATCTTAAGAGGCATCTTTTTTAAAACTCTTATTTTTTTTACTCTTATCTCTTCACCCGCACCGCCAATAAATTTGCTGCCACTACAACTTCATTTTTTGGGGGTGGGTATTTTTTGGGAGCGCCATCTAGTTCTTTTTTGGGGTGGGGGTGCTTTTTGTTTTCTTTTTGCGAAATTTTTTGTTAGTGTTTTTTTTTTTTACATTTAAAAAAAAGTTTTTTTCTTTCTTCTTTAGTGGGTGTGGTGTGAGCAGGTGGGCACACACCACAGTTTTTGCACCCCATTTAAAATATGCATCTGACCCAGGGGGAACAATACTCGCCTGTAATATAATGTATAAAACATTGCAATCAAATGACAAATATCATTATTGCTGACAAGGCCAAGACAGGAGCTTATAAGGTGCGCGTGGGGGTGATGGTTGTGGGCCGGTGGGGGTGTTGAAAATTGACGAGTTTGGGGGGGGCAAAGATGGGGGTAAGGAACATCGAGGTTAATAATGGCGACGGTAACGGAAGAAAAACGGCAGATAAGAAAGGAAGTGAAGAGGGTAGAGAGAGAGAGAGAGAGAGAGAGAGAGAGAGAGAGAGAGAGAGAGAGAGAGAGAGAGAGAGAGTGAGAGAGAGAGAGAGACGCGTGGTTTAAATAGATAGATGGAGGAAAAGAGAGAGAGAGAGAGAGAGAGAGAGAGAGAGAGAGAGAGAGAGAGAGAGAGAGATTGAGTGATTGTTAGACGTGAGTCGGATAGTTTAAAGATATATACATATATATATATATATATATATATATATATATATATATGAAGAGGAGAGACAGACAGACAGACAGACAGAGGAAGATAGACAGTCTGTTAGATGTGACGGATGTTTTATGTATATATATATTGAGAGAGAGAGAGAGAGAGAGAGAGAGAGAGAGAGAGAGAGAGAGAGAGAGAGAGAGAGAGAGAGAGAGAGAGAGAGAGTGTGTGGAGGAAAGAAGAAACTGATGCAAAAACGAATAAATATTTAAAAAACAAGCAAAAAAACAAAAATATATAAAAAAAATAAAAAAAGAGTAAAAAAAATCCGGGAAAATAAGGAAAAACAAAAACCTAATCCACGAAAATTAGCTTTTTTAGTTTTAAATGGTTTGTTTCTAATAGGGACACAGGCAATTGTTCTGAGGGTCCCGGGCCAAAAGTTGGCCTGGGGGGACAGGGCTTGTTGTGTTTGTTGTTTATCAATGGTTCCATCGTTTTTTGTGACATTTTTTGTTCAATTCCCCGATTTTCCAATCGTCAATTCTTGATGTTAATGAACTTTTATCTTATCTTCTTTTATTCATTACCTTTTTTTTATTTTTATATATTTATGATTTAGTTTTTTGATGAACTTTTTTGTCTTTCTGGTACTTTTTTTCCTTACGCATCGAGATAGATAGATAGATAGATTAGAGAGAGAGAGAGAGACAGACAGACTGTTAGATGTGAGTCCGATGGTTTATATATATATATATATAATATATATATATATATATATATATATATATCTTATTATAATGGAGATTGTGTGTTTTTCTGTCTGTAACCGAAACTATATTACTATTCAAGTCATAATTCCCTTAGTTATTAATGTCCCTTTCTCAATGATTTTATTTTAATTTAAACCTCAATTATTAATAAAATTGTTTTACATTATTAATACTGTTAATCATACATACTAAAAACATGCAATTGTATTTATATATACAACAAAATAGC